>LPNX010783415.1:0-21006 GCA_001517045.1 Pseudotsuga menziesii | reverse complement strand
GATTGGTTGAACTGAAAGTAACCACCAGTTAGCAATTAGGTGCATGAATGTCACACATATCACCCCTGGAGTGCTCCAGTTAGCCTCCTTGACTGTAGGAGAAGGCTAAGTTAGCCTCCTTGACTGTAGGTAGGCGTGCGAGTGACTGGGATGATGGTAATTAATGCTCCACTGATGTCAATTAAACTTAGGATAGTGGTTTAACTAGGCCAATTTGACCAAAGGAGTGAGTATGAAGGTAAATGTCTCCAACACCCCCCCTTAAGCTATACTCAGGAAGAGTTAGAAAACATAGATGCATAAAATTCTAGGGCCCTGGCAACAAAGGCCATAGGTCACCCTGTACAATAAAGTAACTGCTTAATATAACCAAGGAAACGGGAAAAGCCTCATGGGAAAAATACCCCCCCTCAAACTAAGCAGTAAATCAAGAATTGGTTCTTCTATGCAGCAGCATCCTGAGACTGTGCATGTGAACCTCTGAATCCAAAATAAATGAATATATCTGGAGGAATCTTCCACTTTGGAAGAAAAACAATGCACTCAACTGAATCAGAAATATAAACAGCTGCACGGTGAAAATTGGACCCATGTAGAGCAACTGAAGTCATCTGAAGAGAGAGCAAAGGTTCTTGAGGATTCAAACCATGTGTGGAACACTCAAGAAACTGATATGTTGCAGCCCTGAACAGCAAACCATGATTGGTAAAATCAGCCCCAAATCTTAGGAGCAAGTGTCCAAGCGGATGCAGAACGTCTTCCTCTTTACTAGTTCTGTGAGGAGATGAGCTTGTGACCAAAGGTAGAGAATCCCTGGGACTCTGGAGAGCGAATGCTTGAGCTCCATAATCTGATATAGATTCTGAAATAGCTAATGAATCACAAAATAAAATATCAGCAACCTCACAAGAGGAAACTAACACCAAATCCCCATCAGTAAATTTGAAGAAGAATTGCGGTACTTGATTTTTCACACCGAAATTGGTGAGAGCAACTACAAGCATGACTAAAAGCTCTTGAATTTTAAAATATGAAAAAAATAATATCAGATCAAAATGTAAATCAGATCTAAATAAGTTCACAACAGATCCAAAACTGTGAAATGAAATCAAATCCCCAGCAGCAGTTTTGTAGGAGACTTGCGGTACTTGTTTCTTCACACCATTGATGAGAACAGCTACAAACAGTACTGAAGGTTTATGAACCTAAAATTTTGAACCAAGAAATATCAGATCAGATCCAAATAAGATCATATCAGATCCAATAAGGTTCATATTAGATCCAAAATTATGGTCAACCAAGACGGTAGATGCACAGTTTTCTTCTTCTTCAAAATTCTGAATTTTGGTGCATGCAATCCTGCAGGAATTTGCTGGAAGATCTAGATCATGGGAAGCGAATGTGTCACTCTTATAATATGATATTTCTTCCAAAATATCCAAGTTTTTACATATTTGCACACCAGCAGCAACATTAGAGGAATAAAAATCAAATTTCTCTTCACTTTTGGAAGCAATTACTGGTAAATTTTGCACAGAATTCAAAGGAAAATCACTGGTGAATGTTTGCATGGAAGTGCAGCAGTATTTTTCTTCAATATCAGACATTCAAATGTCTTCTTCTGTTTCAGCAATATGAGAAGATGATATATCAGATATCTCATGAACTTCCGGAGCATCAGGAGAAGGAGTCACTTCATGGAGACTTTCTTCAATTTGAATTGAATGTGTAGAAGATTCTGCTTCATGTTCATCTTGAACAACTTCATCAAAGAGAGTAGAGGCTGAGAGTTTTGAGTGAAGAACTCTTGTGGTGCTGGCTGTGATTTCCAAAGTACTATTATGATTCTCATTGTGCTTGCCATAGGTTCTGTCCAATTTTGTCCAAAGATCTTTTGGGTATTCAATAGAACCAACAAAAAAGTACAAGCTATCAGAAAGGGCCAGACATATTGCTCCAAAAGCTCTATCACCGTCATTTAGCTAGTCATTCTCATTCTCATAAGTCTCTCTTCCAATTCCAATAGACACCTCATAGAGACCTCGTCTCTTGAGACATGCAATCATCTTCAACTTCCATTCTGAATAACTTGTGAATGGGGTGAGAGGAGGGATTGATGAGTCCATAAGAGGGATCGATGAGTCCATTTGAAGTTGTACCTATTAAGACCTGCAAATCAAAACAAAAAGGGCACCGTAAGGTCGGACAGCCTGCACATTCTAGGCTTTCATCACACCCAGCATAGTCAATCAAGCAAGCTTAATCAACAAGTTCTTTACTTGTGGTATTAAGTGGTAAGCCTTGGCTTCTGGTGCAGTGCTGGAATTTTGAGCTATTGCTCACTTTCCATGGAGAAATCTATCAAAAATCTTGTTCTTGAGAGATTGTTCTTCGTCCCGCCGTAAGCTCTGATACCATATTAATTCTTGCACATGATCTAGGAACTAGGAATCAAAATCATCAAAGAATTATTAACAAATACTCATGAATTGGAAATAACTGGAATACCAAATAGGTTTCCTCTCTGTATATTATATAAACAATAAAGGATTACAATTTCCATGCATAGCAATAGCTTAACTCCATGAATAATTCGAATACCTAAGGGACAATTCGAATTCAATGAATGAGTCTAGCTTAACTGACTCTTTGCCATGCAATCTCACTTAGTTAACCACTTGACCAAAACCCTAATTGACTCACCAAACCCTAACTGAAGTTGGAGTGCAATAAATGACTGAATCTCAACTGAAGGAGATCAAACACATGTCATAGCAATCCAATCATCAAGTGCTAGTACTGCATGACTCCAATAAACCCTGATGAGGTTAACTGAAGCTGAACTGACCATCAGAAGTTGGTGAAGGTGCCTTGTTCACTCCAGTTCATTAAAATAATAATAAATAATCATTAAATAATATATTTAATGAATGGAGGCACCTTAACTGACTGTAACTGATTGGTTGAACTGAAAGTAACCACTAGTTAGCAATTAGGTGCATGAATGTCACACAAATCACCCCTGGAGTGCTCCAGTTAGCCTCCTTGATTGTAGGAGAAGGCTAAGTTAGCCTCCTTGACTGTAGGTAGGCGTGGGAGTGACTGGGATGATGGTAATTAATGCTCCACTGATGTCAATTAAACTTATGATAGTGGTTTAACTATGCCAATTTGACTGAAGGAGTGAGTATGAAGGTAAATGTCTCCAACACAATTGAGGTACCCATGGCATATCATCCCTCCTCGATGGTTTTCTAGTTCGTTGACAGACATCGTAATTCTATGCATAATCTGTCGCATCATTGTGAAGAGTGGGCCACCAAAGCCCTACACAAAGCACCTTCCTAGTGGTAGTGAGACCTCCATAGTGTCCACCAGCAACTCCTGCATGTGCCTCTACCAAAATATTCCCTTGTTCATGTGGTAGGACACATAGCCGCAAAATCTCATCTGGTCCTAGTTTATAGAGTTGTCCAACAATCAACTGGAAATCCAAGGCCTTAATGACCAACTGCTTCTTCTGACTTGTAGTAAAGTCCTCTGGTACAGTTCTCGTTGCTAAAAGCTGAATTATTTGATCATAATAATCATCAACCATGTCAATTTGAAATAATTGTGCATCTAGCAATCTGTCTTCAATATTTGTGGGTCCTCACCTGTCTCAATTCGGTATAAATGATCTGTGCTTGCATTCAAGCGACTAGGCTTCACAATTATCTCAAAATCAAATTTCTGAAAGAGAAGTAGCCAAAAGCATATATTCCCCCCCAACACAGGCTTATTGAATAGGTATTTCAAAGCAAAATGGTTTGTGAACATCTTGAAATTACCACCTAACAGGTAATTCTTGAACTTCTGTAGCGCATATACCATCGCTAGACCTTCTCTCTCTGTGGTCATATAATTTTTCTCTGCAGGTGACAACTTTCGATTAGCGAAAGCGATCAAGTGATCTATCTCTCCTTCCCCCGGTTATGCGAGCACCACTCCCAGCACAACGGATGATGCATCTACATGGACATGGAACTCCTTGTTCCAATCAGGAAAAACCAGTATTGGCGTGGAATCCATCTTGGCCTTTAACGTGTCAAAACTTCCTTGTCACTCTTAACTCCATACAAATACTGCATCTTTATTCAACAATTTCTCCATGGGAGTTGTGATTGTAGCATAACCTCATATGAACTTGTGATAATACCCTGTGTGTCCCAACGTTGCTCTAAGCATATTCACATTCGTCAATGGGGGAAAGCTCAAAATCAACGCAATATTTGTTGAGTCAACCAACAGCCCTTGCTTGCAAATGATGTGACCCAATAGAATCCCAAAAGGTTTAAAGAAAATACACTTCTTTGAGTTCGTCGTGATCTGATGCTGTCAACATCGCTCCAGCATCAGTCACAGGTTCACTAGGTGGTCTCTAATCAATCCATACATTGTCCAGTCATCCATATAAAATTCCTGCTACTAACTATCAAGTCATCCATATAAACTTAGTCTAGTTGGTTAGGATACTCAGCTCTCACTTGAGATACCCAGGTTCAAGTCCCAACAACGAAACCATTTGTTGACACAAATGCAGTCAACAAACCCAGTCGACAGGGGTTCTCAAGAAGCTTTGACAGATAAAGTAAGTACACTATCGACATTTTTACAGAGTTGTATGAAGCTCTTACGAAATCAGAATGCTTTAAATGAGTTACAGAAATTTATTGCTTCTTGCGAACCTCAGTGAAGCTCTGGTAAAGAAAAAACTGTTAATAGAGTTAGAAGAACTGGAAGAGAAATGAGATTGCATGCTCAGATAGGAGAGTATGACATGACTGATATCATTTTAGACCTGGGATCAGAAGTAAATGTCTTAACTAAGCAGACATGGGAACAAATGGGAAAACCTACCCTTGAATGGTCTCCTATATAGTTGAGATTAGCCAATCAGCAGAAGATTGTGCCCCTAGGAAGATTCCCTAGTGTCCTAGTAGAAATTGATGGAGTCAGTACCTTAGCAGATTTTGAAGTCATTGAGATAATTGATGATAGCAACCCCTATCCAGCCTTGCTAGGAATTGAATGGGCAATAGAGAATTTTGCAGTAATCAACCTTAAGAGCAGGCAGATGACTTTTGAAGGTAAAGGCTTGAGAGTCATAGTACCCTTGGACCCTTCTCAAGGAGAAAGGTATACAGATCCAGTCAGAGATGAAGATCAGGATATTCTGGATCATATCTACAACATCACAGCTAAAGAAGAAGACTATGTTAACCCTACTCCGAAAGGTATAATGGACTGGCAGTGTGATAGTTCTTGCATGACTGATTCAGATGAAGGTTTAGATAATTGGCAGAATAGACTTTATGAACTACATGGACATCGATGTGCAAGAATTACCAATTCTCTCAGATGGCTTGGCTCACAGACAAGAGTCTTACCTATTTTTGATGGCTTGACAGACCCCGAAGATTTTATTTTGCAATTTTCAGAGCAAGTACCAGATTCACAGAAAATGGAGACTCTAGATTCAGTATTTAGAGCCACGGCTGCTAGATGGTGGAATGTTCATAAAAAGTACATTCATAGCTGGGAAGCTTGTCAAAATTCCCTTCACCTAAGATTCAAGGATCGACCTCAGGAGGTGCGAAGCAGATTTAATGGTAAGACTAGCCCTCAGGAACATTTGGAGCAATGTTATGAAGCATGGAAGCATGTACCTTGTGAAGAATGGGTACATCGGTTTGTGCACACTCTGGAACCTGTAGCAAAGAACTGGTATGCGGAGGTGGAGCTTCTCCATGGTACTGCAAGTTAGGATAGTCTTGTTGATAGTTTTGTGCTGACATTTTCTATTAATGAGGTTTGTCCTGCTTTGGACGCAGCTATTAGGTTGATCCATACTAAGGTGTTTGATGATAAAGAAATAGCAGAGCACCAACCTGATTGGAAGGCACAAGAAGCTAATGCAGTAGAATGTTATAACCTCGCAATTAACGAGGATGAAGACCCACACAACATAAACATTCCTGAGTCAAAAGGACACTGCTAAGTACATGGACCTGCAGTCGAAGCACTAGAAGTGACTCAGCCCTTGAAGACAAGGCAAGTAAACATTGGGTTAGAAGAAATGCCTAAGTATGCTACTATTGGAGATTATTGGGATGAAGAAATGGTAAGCAAAGTGACCCAACTTCTCCATGAGTATCAGGACCTATTTCCAACGAAGTTCTCAGAAATGAAAGGTATCCTTGGTGATATAGGAGTGATAAAAATCCCTTTGAAACCTGATGCGAAGCCTGTGAAACAGCGCCCTTATAGGCTGAACCCTAAGTATAAAGAAAAATTCAGGATGAAGTTAGAAAAGATGCTCGCTGCAAGAATCAGTGAGGTTGTCCAAGAAATTCTGTCATGGTATACGGATGTGTCGAAGGTCCCTATTGTGGTGAAGCTGAAGTTAGTGGTTCTGCAAAAGAAGAAAGGCGTATTGAAGCCTAAAATGCGACCGTTGGGAAAAATCAGACTTGGCGGCGCCGGTACGTGAACTACATTAACTACCTATAATAATGAGATTTTGGGAAATCTAGCGCCATTTGGACAAGATCTCTATCAGATTTTCTGTCTTCAATGCACAGTTATGGCAGATTTGATCGGTGGATTCTATAAGAAGACACCCAGGCCTATGGAAGTCGCATTACGCATTTTCTTGAGTCTTACAATTGAGTCCATGTTAGCTGACCACGAAGTCCAGGAATTGTTGAGAGAGTTCAAACAGAGGGGTCTGCAGAACCTTATGAGCACTCCTCCTGTGTCTGCACCGTGCGAAGAAACTCCCCCAGCACCCACTCAGCCAATGCAAACACGATCTACCAGGAATAAGTTTAAACCAGAAATTCATTCTAAGAGGAACGCAGACAGACACAAGAAATCAGGGAAAACATCGGAGGATCCCGAGATGTATCCTCCTGGCTCAGCAGAATGGAGGCATGTTGTTTGTCTTATGCAAAAGTACATTGGCATGCAATCACAGGGGTACCATCTGTTAAGGACCCAAAGTTGTGGATGGTCAAATGTTCAATAGAACATGAAGGGGAGGCAATTCGAGGGATGGAGTAGCTGATAGATTTATAAGGCCCAATGATTCCCATGAACATCATAAATATTGCGAAGGAAGACAGCAACACAAGGAACATAGGTAGTCTGCTAAGGATGAAAGGATGAAGGATCAAGCAAGCTGCGTCCGAGGTAGAAGTAGCAGAAGGGATGACGATGATGACAGGCATATAAGGGAGCAGGAGGGCAGGAAAATTAAAGATGATGGTTACAGAGATGTAGACAGATACAGAACTCGATAGAGTACAAAAGGAGCTAGTAGAGAAGGAGCAAGAAGCCGACAGCAGTTTACTATCTTCACCAACAAGATTCTCCCACCAGACAAGCAGCAGAGTGTCTCGGGATGGGACACTGGTGAGTCTTAGGGGCATGTTGGGGTGTGCACCTTAACGGTCCTTAATTTTGGTAAGTCCGTGGTTTTTTTGGAAGCTTGTAAGTGGATTTGCGACTCAAAATAGTCTTAGGGTGTCGGGGTTGAGTCAAAGCCCTATTTTTTGTAATTGTCCATAATTTTCGGGTGTAAGCCCATGATTTTTTAATAGTGCACTTGTATAAATAGGAACTCATGTAAAGATGTCAAGATCATCTATTGAAATGAGGATCATATGATGCAAAGAAGTTAGATCTATTTTTGGGTTTTAAGGTCAAGTCCCAGCTGTGTGCGTGGACGACCTCTGCAGCTGTGTACACAGAGGGTTTTTGTAAGGAAGGAACTGTAGCTGAGTGTGCAACTTAGAGATTGTATGAAAGGAACTGCAGCTGAGTGCACAGTAAGACTTGAAGGACGGATCTACTACTGAGTGCGGAGATCAGAACTGTTTTTTTGTAAGAAGTGGAATAAAGCGCAATTTTGTGGACGTAGCCCCTACACTGGGCGTGAACCACGTTATATCTTGTGTTGTGGTTCTTTTGTGTGGTTTTTGTTATGTTTTGATGATTTTGATAAGTAGGTGAATGCTAAAGTAAGATAACTATTAAATATTAACTTCGTGGTGAATTCCTAGTTAAGGGTTAAGCAACAAAAGTCTTTTATCTAACTGTGAAGCTAATTAAGTGAATATCGAAGCTCTATTTGGTATAAATATTTGTTGTTAAGGCTATGTTGTGCCCCTACCCAATAGCCTGATAAAAAAATACAAATTCTATCAAACAAAATGATATTTTGTTTGATGAAATATTTGAAGTCCTCATTTCAAAATTGTACAATCAGGAGCTACTGAAACGATGAAATTCCGTGAGCTACTGAAATGGTGAAATTCAAATTGTTTTTTTTTATAACCTTGTCAACTATTGCTAATTGACAAAATTACTATGTTAAATCATTATTTTTGCATGCTTTCTAACATAGCCTCATCATAAGCCTTGTTTGAGCATTCAGCAATTGGTATGTTAGTTTTTGTTTTTGCAAATTGGACAAGGTCCTAGAACATCAAAGGCTAAATGTTTTTATGTAGGAGTGCCTTATCCTAAGTTCATCCTTTGAACCTTGAATCATGTTTGATCTTACCATAAGTGTTTAGTCTCGATATGCTTCATGTCGTGACTTATATCCTTGCATATAAGGTTTGGGGTGGATTTGATGATTTACGTCGTGTCGAATGCTCACCATTTTCGAAGGTTAAGATCATTATACAGTAAGGTTGATATGTTAACGCTCAAGGTCCATCCCCTATGGTTGTTTCAACTCGCGTCGCCATTTGATCCACTTGATTGCAGATTGATATGGTATCATTACAGCCGTACATGACTCTGTAAATAACATTCAATTGCAAGTACGTGCTCAGTGTCGTGGCTCCATGCTCGTTGAACACCTGTATCTGATGTGATAAGTGGTGTTATTACAATTGGGCCGGAAAAATAATGGCAAAATGAGTTTAGTCTGAAGTATTCACCCTCACTTTTTATTTTGATTGCCTCTTTGCATGATCATTCTCCTTTTCCCATGCCGGGTTTACAAGGGTCTTTTCTGGGTTTGCTCATGGTGCATTTTGTTTATGAGAGCGTTGGGTTTCATTGCTAGTGTTTTCTGCTTGGTTTGCATCCTGAGTGCTCGCTCTCCAGTTTACTGTCATGTTTCAATTTTTGGTATCTCTTCTGTGTGCGACTTCGTGTATTTGCGCTCGCAGTTATGGCTTTGGTGGTTAGGGTTGAACCCAGTGACATGAAACTCCTTGATGGAAACCCTGAACTCTTAGCCAAGGTTGAAGCAGTCGGATGGTTGCCATTTATCCGCAAGTTTGCAGACTCAAACCCTGAGGTGACTAGATTATTTGCTATGTCGCTGGTTGATGCTAGGGTTAAGGTGGCCGACCTCCAATTGAGGGTCAATGAGCGCTCAATTGCTTTGGCTACAGCCTTTCCATTGACAGGTGAATGTTGGTTCAAATACAAGCATATCGAGATCACTGAATGGAGATAGATGTTGAAGAATCATCGCCAGGATGTGTCCTTTAGAACTGGTGTATCGTGGAAATATTTTAGGAAAGAATCGTGACCGGTTCTAGATGTTATTCACAGGTATGTGACCTGTGAGGGTCGTCTTTCCTCTACTTATGTCTATCATCTCCGATTGATGGTGGTTTTTCTTGGCTTTCCTATTAATTTGCCCCATTATTTAGTTCAGAGCATGACCAAGATGTCTTCGGCCATTAAGAAGGGGCCAAAGAACATCGGCGGAGTCTGTTTCATCATGTCCTGGTTAGGATATTGGTATAAAGAGAGTTGTCTAAAAAAAATCGGTCATGGGATGATTTTCTCGATCAGAATGGTTTCTTGGCATTCTGCCATTGTCAATTCAATTTCCCTGAAGAATGTGTTAGGCATCAACAGCCTTGTCAAGCTCCGGCTTCACCTGTGCACGAGCCTATGTCAAACCCTGAAGATTGTGTAAGCCCTAGCGTCCATGATGATCTTGTTCCCACTACTGTGTGTAGTCCTGGTACTCCTATGCCTTCCAAGCGTATGAGGAAGTCTTTAAACCTATCCCCTGTGACGCCGAAACATAATGACAATACCTACAAACAAAAGGGCAAAAGGCCGAATCTTAAGGTTACTGGCAGGTTTACGAGGAGTATGTTAGCTAAGGTTAGTGTTGTTAAATATTTCGTGAGCAATAACATTAACATTGAAACAGTTGTGCTAGATGACGAGGAAGAGAAACTTATCTCGCCTGATGATGGCCTTGATATTGACCATGAGCCTATCGTAAACCATGCAGATAACAGTCCTCATGTGTCTAATACAAATCCCCAGGTTGACCCTGTTGTCAATCCTCCAATTAAGGGTAAGTCTGTTGAAGCGAATTTACCTGGGTCTTATCGAATTGATGAAGTAATGCATGCGTTATTCGTAAACTCTTTACTAGATAAAATACATAGAATGGAGGAAGGAGTAACTGAGATGGTAGCACATGGTGATGCCATAAAAGCTGAGAATATAAGACTAAAGGAGAAATCCGACTCAGATGATAACTCTATGCTGCATCTGAAGAAACATAAGAACAAGTTGAGTCAAAGAGTAATGAAACTGCAACGTGAGAAACAGAAAAATGAGGAAAAGATTAGTGAGCTAAACGCTCAGGTTACTCTGATGCAGTTTAAAGGTCATTCACAGAATCCAGCGGCTGGGGTGAATATGCAGGTGTTTAATGCTCCTGTTAAATCATAATATTTAGGGCACACTCACTATTGTACATATGTTTATAAAGTATTTCAGGTTTGAAGTTTGTAATTAAATGCAGCAAGTGATAATGAAGTTATTTTCGTTTCAGGTATTGTTTTGTATTGTTTGATTGATTATGTAATTTAGTTTGTTTGCTCTTGCGATTGTGTTAATTTTTGTTTTTACTGTGTAGTATCGCAGGTGATTTGGTTGATGCGTTTTCCCTGGATTTTTGTGATCGCTCATTTTCAGGATGATCCCCGGAGATTTATGAACAAATTAGTTGTTGTTTCCCAGGTGTCACTAAATTATTAGTGTCTTTATCGTTTTTATGATTTTGTGCTATAAATTGAATCCTTTCAATTTCAAGACATTATAACGCATATGGAAAATGACAATTTCATTTGTCATTTTTTTTAATTGGTTAAGATTTCGATTAGATAATTTCCAGTTTTATAGAACTATCTCCATGTGAGATTCGATGTATTTAAAGGAGACATGGTTTTACTGTAAAGGGGGTCGATAGTTGGGAAAGGAGCCAGACAAGATCACTTGAATCATTTCCTGTGACTTAAGACAATTTCTTGTCAGTAGTTACAGCACTTTTTTGAATGGTGATATTTATAAATATGTTTACAGTTTTTATACTATGGGAATGTATTTATGATATTGTTTGACCTTGTTACTTCTTTCTACGGTCTTTATGTTTTGTCATTATTTCTTTAAAGAATTATGCAAATACATCATGTTTAACTGTCGACTTATGCTGGTTTTAAATTGCTGATATATGTCACGTAGTAGATTTGATGTTATCATCATGATGTATGTGATATATTTGCTCACTGTGTTATTTTATTTAAATTTCTGAATTTCTTTTGAATATCTTGAGGATTCTCTGCACTGTAGCATTATTTGCAGGTTGATTCCAGGTTTATTACTATCATGCTCTTGATCAGGATAGGACATTTAGGATAGGTTAATGGTAGTTTTTCTTTGTGTATTTTACAGAAAACCTATTGAATCAAATCGTTACATTTATATTTTGATTTTGTTATTAATGTAACATGTGTTCATAGTGTAAATTAAGTAAATTAATTGAATCTGTTAATATTTCCCTAATTATTTATTCTTGTATTCATAGATTAATTGTTTAATTAGGTTAATTCCAGTTATTAGGTGTGTAATATATCAAACTAATTCAGTAATTATCTTTAACATTTTGCTTTGCATATTCATAGGCTTACTATTGATTTAGTTTTGAGTATTCTCCTGTGGCTGGGAGTAGTTTAGGGAAGGTAACGTAGCCTTAATCCCGTCAGAGGTAGCTACCTAACGACTGAGAGCATCTTTGAAAACTTTCGGATCGGGTTGTCTCTCGGTTGACGATTGTGCCATCTATGACCCATCAACAATGGCGCTAGAAGGAGGGCCAGATTAAGCAAATGGATGATGAAAACAATCCTGTTCACAAAATTAATCAACCCTCCACCCCTCAAATACAGTCATCATCTCAACCACAAACATTCCAGTCATCACAATTAGACGAGACTCCGTTGAACGATACTGTTTGAAATCTCGTTCATCAGTTCAATGCTAGCGGTGCCCATCCACCTAAAGAACTTGATCAGTTCGAAAAGGACATCAATGAATCCCGCAGGATTTTAACGAGAGCCTATTCAAATCTTACTGGAATCCAACCCACCGAAATTCCTCTTCCACAGATCAGACGTCCGCGCACTCACCATACTGAGTCTACACCTAAAGAACAGGATCAACCTTTAGGTTTCTTCCCTGACCATCAATTTCAACAACCTTTAATAGGCACCAATCAACCCTCATCTTCTTCAGGACGACCTGCTACAGGAGGGTCTAGTCCACCACCATCACCGCCACATTCACCTCCTCACATTTTTCAAACACCACCTTCACCACCTCCATTACCAAGGAACATGGCAGGTTTAAAACTGAACCCCAATGCCAATATGCCATGGTTAGCTCAGGATACAGTTGCTATGCCAGGGAATCAACATCCTTTGCCAAAGCATCCTGAGAAATTGTTTCCCAAATTCAATCCCGAACTGAAAGAGCCCGCGGAAGATCATGTTAAAAAATTCATGCTAGCAGTTCGGCTTTTGGATGTTGAACATGAAGACGTAGTATGTCAACTTTTCCCTTACACATTTGAGGGCAAAGCCTCGACTTGGTATTTTTCTCTTACCGCTGGTTCTATTACCAACTGGAATGAATTCGAGTTGGCTTTCATGAACAAGTTTGGAGACGATAAGACTCCAGCTGTGTTGGTGTTAGAATTGTCTAGGATCCGTATGGAAACCAAGGAGAAGGTTAAAGATTTTAACCAACGATTCTTGACTCTTAGAAACAGAATTCCTGCCACCTCAAGGCCGGCTGAAGATGTCACTATTGAATTTTATACTTCAGCCCTACCCGTGTCAATGGCCATGTTTGTCAAGAGAGCGGCCAAACCCACGCTCACTAAAACTTTTGATGAAGCCATTAAGGTCGAGAAAGACATGTCTGCTATTAATAAAAACCTTGGGGTAGACACTGATTCTGCATCTTCTTTTTGCAAAAAGGCTGAGAGTCCTTCCAAAACCACAAATCCTGAGAAAAAGAGTCAATATGCACTAGACTTGGACAGTCTCCAAAGAGTCATAAAGAAGCTATCCAATGAAATCATAGATTTGAAGAAAGGTACTTCTGAAAGTACTCCAAATAAAGAACTACCTAGACAGCCTTTTAGAAGACCATTCCAAAATACAGCTGCAAAACAGACTCCACCATCCGAGGCTAATAATGTGGATGAAATTAATAGTTTCCTAAAACTATTAGTCTCAATCCTAGAAACATCAGCTGAAAGTGAAACCCAATCTTCAGGACAGAATTCTGAAGATACCCAAGGCACTGATAATAACACTGAAGATAAACCTCCTCAAGTTATCAGTCACTTCTGGGATACTACGAAATTGGCTGACGATGAAGATGTGGCTGTTGTGAACATTAATCGGCATCAATATAATACTAGGAGCAAGAAAGATCAGCCCTCAGGGGAGCCTGCCACAACATCTACAGATGACAGTTCTATTAACAAAACAAAAGGACAACCTTCGCGTACTAAGTCTGCACCCTCTCTTGATTTAGAATATGACTTGGTTGAGGATTTGAAGAAAATCAGAGCCAACATTTCTATCTATGAACTCCTCAAATTGCCTGTGATTCGAGATAAGATGATGCAAGGGGTTTCTCTAGGTAAAAATGGCAAAACTTCTTCCACTCAAAACAGTTCTGCTAGTACAAAAGACAACACAACAAAATCTTGAGTCAATGCCTCGTCCATAGGTAAGAAATAAAATTCCTCAACTCCCCCTTTTCTGCTTACATTTGAAATCTGCAATTGTAAAGTACACAATTGTATGATAGACTCAGGGCCTTTTAAAAACGTTATGCCATATTCGGTATGCAAAAAACTTAATGCAGTCCCCATGCCATGTGATACAAGCATTGTGCAACTTGACTGATCTAATGTAAAGGTAATAGGAAATTTGAACGAAGTGCTGATAAGACTAGCCTCAAATCCTCAAGTTCATTTCATCATTGACATAATTGTTGCAGATATCCCTGAGGCATATGGATTATTCCTCAACAGAGATTGGTCCGAAAAATTGAAGGGATATTTTGCAATGGACTGGTCACATTTATGGATACCTCATAATGGGCATCCAAACAAAATCAGAATTGATCGAGAGCGTTATATGAAGCACACGGTCACCGAACTGGATGACTCAAACGAGCCAATGTTATTCACGGACACTATATTGGGCAATTACATGGTTGATTCCTTTTTTGGAAACCTTGAGGCTGAAACATCATCAGTCCAAGGTCCAGAATAGCAGTCCGAAGTTTTTCATTTCACACAAGTATCGGACGAAATTCCAGTTTGAAACCCTTCACATTTAGACTTGAATGATGGCCTTTGGTCTGTATACTTTGACGAGTCTAAGTCGAAGGAAGGAGCTGGAGTCGGTTGCCTGTTAATAGATCCTCAGGGAAAAAGGTACTTTGTCGCTTGCAAGTTGAAATTTGAGTGCACCAATAATATTGTTGAATATGAAGCCCTTATTCAAGGGCTGAAAAAGGCAATTGATCTAGGAGCTAAAGCTTTGGTAGTGTTAGGAGATTCTGAAATTATCATTAGACAGGTACGTAACACTATACATTGCATTGCTAGACATCTAAGAAATTACTAGACAGAGGTGTGGAATTTATTATTATCATTTGAAGCTGTTAACATAAATTCTATCCCTCGTTATTTGAACCAGGAAGCAGATCTCCTAGCTAATGTTGCTTCGAGGCTAATTCCATCTGAAGGGATGCTTGCTGATTCTTTTTCTGTTGAACTGCTTTTCAAACCTTCCATACCCGATAATATTGTCAAATGGAGAGTCTTTGACCATGATGAGCAGTTAATCGAATTTTTAACCATGAAGGACACCTTCAAAGATGCAGTCATCGATGAAATCACTCATGATGAAGATCTGTACAACTTTGCAGTAATTCATAAACCTTGTTCAATTGAGGAATCTCTTAATCAGGTCGGTACTCTTCCTAGATCTGTAATTAAAATTGAGAAATTATATGATTTGAAAGATAAATTTAAAGGTGCAAGGAACTATAAAACCAACAGCTCTACTATGCAATTTGAAGTCATAAATTTAGGCACCGAACACAGTCCTCAATGTGTAAATCTGGGCAATACATGTACTCCCCAAGAAAAAACAGCCTTCATACGACTCTTTAATGAGTTTAAGGACATTTTTTCTTGGACATATGATGATCTCAAGACATTTGACCCAAACATTATGCAACATGTCATCCCCATGAAACAACAGGCTAAACCATTCCAGCAGAAATTGAGAAAAATGCACCCTAGCCTAGAACCGGCTGTTAAGAAAGAACTTAACAAACTCCTCGCTGCTAGAATAATTTTTCCAGTGTAGCATGCGTAGTGGGTGGAAAATATCATTCCCATTAGAAAGAAAAATGGTGATATTAGGTTGTGCATTGATTTCTGAAATCTAAACAAGGTTTCGGAAAAAGACAATTATCTCGTTCCACCTATGGAAAAGATATTACAACAGGTCTCTGGATCTGAAATTTTCTCACTTTTAGATGGCTTTTCAGGATACAATCAAGTATTAGTGTCCAAAATAGATCAGTTGAAAACAACCTTTAGAACCCCTTGGGGAACTTATGCCTACAAGAAAATGTCGTTTGGCTTAAATAATGCCAGAGCAACGTTTCAAAGGGCAATGGATATTGCGTTCAGAGGCTTAATTGGCCAATTTGTCATCATTTACCTTGACGATATAACTGTCTTTTCAAAAAATAGAGCTAATCACCCAACACATCTTAGGAGGGTTTTTCAACGTGGCAGGAAGTATGGGATCTCCCTGAACCCCAAGAAATCCATCTTTGCAGTTACTGAAGATAAGTTATTGGGTTTTGTAGTTTCAAAACAAGGTATCAATATTGACCCTGAACGTAGCCAGGCTATAGCACAGATTTCTATGCCTCATTCAAAGAAAACTATGCAATCTTTTCTAGGAAAGATAAATTTTGTTTCCAGGTTTATTCCTGGTTTCACTGAAATTGTCAGAACACTTCAGAAAATGATTAAGAAAGATGCTGAGTTCAAATGGTCCGCTGAAGAAAAACAGTCCTTTCATGATATATGAAAAGCTATTGCTGAAGCCCCTACCTTAATAAGCCCGAATTTCTCTAGACCATTTATTTTGTACACGTTTGCTTCTGACTCTTCATATGCTGTTGTTTTAACACAGAAAAATCAGGAAAATAATGAAGCTCCCATTGCTTTTACGAGTTCCGGTTTGAACGGTGCAGAGCTCAATTATCCAGAAGTAGACAAACAAGCATTTGTTGTTTTTAAGTCAGTAAATCATTTTAGGCCTTATCTGCTGAAGTCACACACCAAGGTTATTGTGCCATATTCCGCAGTCGGAAATCTTTTGGTGCAAAAGGACCTGGGTGAAAAGCGAGCCCATTGGGTCACAGCACTTCAGGAATATGACCTGGAAATCAAGCCTTTGAAGATTGTCAGAGGACAAGGGCTTTGTAAGTTGGCAGCTGGATCTTTAGATATTTCTGAATCTGATCTGCACTTTGTTGATGAACATTTTCTGTTTGAAAGGGAAGTTTTGCCAATCTCAGCCCCCTCTAATTCCTGGTATCATGACATTAAATTTTTTCTGTTGCATGGAAATGCTCCTGAACATTTAGATTCACGTAGCAAAAGGGATTTGAGATTAATATGTCCACCTTATCAGCTGATTGATAATATTCTGTTCAAAAAGAATTTTGAAGGAGTCCTCCTTCGTTGCTTAGAAAGGAATGAAGCTGATAGTGTGCTGCCTCAATTACATGCAGGGCCAGCCGGGGAACACTTTGGCAGGGAAACCACTGCACATAAGGTACTTAAAGCTGGATATTACTGGCCTACTTTGTTTAAGGATGCATATGTCTTTGCTAGGAAATGTTAGGAGTGTCAGAGGGCAGGTGGAAGACTTAAGAAAGCAGCATTACCTCTCCAGCCTGTTATTATGGAAGTCCCATTTCAACAATGGGGTCTGGACATCGTTGGTCCAATTACACCAGCTTCCTCACAGCAGCACAAATACATTCTGACAGCCACTGATTACTTTACTAGATGAGTTGAAGCCATCCCTTTACGAGTGGTTAACTCAGAACAGGTGATATCCTTCCTTGTCTCTTTTATTGTCACCAAGTTTGGTGTTCTAGGATCTTTGATTTTTGACAATGCAACCTATTTTTCTTATGTAAAATTAACTGAATATGCATTGGAAAAGAGCATAAAGTTAAAATATTCAACTAATTATTATCCTCAGGGTAACGGATTAGCTGAGTCTTCCAATAAAAAATTAATCAAAATTCGGAAACGCACGGTGGTTAATCATCATAGAAATTGGCACAACGCTTTATCAAATGCCCTATGGGCTGACAGGGTGACTCCCAAGGCTGTCATAGGTAACTCCCCCTTTTTCCTGGTATATGATAAAGAAGCTATCCTACCTCCCCATCTGTTTTTACCCTCTCTGTAGCTCTCCCATTCAATACAGGAAACAGCATGTTCCGCCATGGAACACAGAATTAATACTCTTCTTAAGCTGGAGGAAGAAAGAGAGTTAGCCAGAAAAAAGTTTGACCAACACCAAAAGTCGGTGAAACGCTGGTTCGATCACAGAAAATCAGCTAGTAGGGATTTGGGAGTAGGTGACCTAGTTCTGAAATGGGACAAGGAGCACAAAGACAGAGGAAAACATACTAAGTTCCAATGCCTGTGGCTAGGACCGTTTATCATTGTAGAAAAACTTGGTCCTAGCACATTTAGGTTGCAGACGCTGGAGGGAGACATCGAGAGCCTTCCAGTAAATGGTCATCTGCTAAAAAAATATTTTTGTTGATCCCCATTAAGGGATTATCCTGTATATACCTTGTGCGGTTTTCTCAGTTTGTGGATTTTTCTTTTGGCATGTTTATTTTATTTGCTGGTTTTGAATCTTTTCTCATATCTATTTGTTGTTCAATTCATTTGAATTCAAAGCTGATGACTTTTCACCAAATCCTATGATTGATCTACAAACCATGCACTATGGTATTACTATCCTGAAAATTGCCATGCTGTTTTGCGTTTTGAACAGTGAACAGTTTTTTTTTTATCTTTCTAGATTTTACCAGAAATTTTTAAGTCATGTAAATATAAATTAATAAGATGAGTCTCTGCAGAGATTTTTCCAAAAGGATTAAGGCAGTATTTGTCAAGGTTATCTATTTAAGTCTTTTACGCCACTCCCTCTCGTGAAGAGAATTAGATTTGCTTCCCCATCTGCTAAGATAATCTCATTGGAGATTAAACATAACTACAATCTGGCCATGGTTGGATTCAAATATTTCTTTAAAATAATCTGAAGGACAGAGGGTCTCATAATGAGCCAATATATTCAAGATCATAGGTTTGCATTCAGTAACATTGTCGTTTCCGGTCACCAAGCCTAGACAATGGCCCTTGGAAAAAACACCAAGGGATAAAAGGTCTCATTATGAGCCGGTTTATTTACTGCAATGCAGATTGGTGACTGACATGGTTACTACCTGGTTACCAAGCCAGAACCATGGCCTCTAGATTTATGAAAAGAAAAAAAAAAGCAAAATAGAAAATGATCATAACAGTTCAACTTAACCAGATTTTGTTGTAATGGATAATTCACCTAATAACCTAGGTCTGGGGGTTACCAACATACTATGACCTTGCAGACAATTTGATTATAAAAGCACAAATAGGAAATAGGGAAGTAGCAGGAACTTACTTATAATGAACGAAGGTTGATCCAAGCTAACTCCTTCCTCTTTGCTTCACTCCTACAATCTCCAGGATAATTCCTCCTTCAACCTGTTAACAAAGGTTCTTCCAATATACAGTATGATTCGTATATAAAGATGCAGGTTAGGCAAATCATATATCATAATAAAATATAAACATTTACCAAGCCACAACACATGAAACACAATATGGAAGAAGTAATCTGCTTTATTAACAATAATAGAGGGAGTTTAGGTTACAACCCAATGTCTGAACAAGGGACTCCTCTGTCACCAAAGGACTCTGAGTTTCTCTGCTCCAAAGGTTCTGTAGAAAATCCACCAGCATAACTTTGCTCTCCAAGTATGAATAATCAAAACCCTCCCCAAGGCCTCTATTTATCTGAAGGAAATGAGGCAGTTCTCGAAGGTTAGGGAGGTTGCAGCAGTTAATGGGATTAAGGTAAATGAAACAACTAATCTCCCATTAACGCGTGTTTTAAAAAACTAATTTTGAGGAAGATATGCGCGGGTCTTTAGTAAGACAACCCGCGCATCATGCGTGACTCTGTATAAGGGCAACCCACGCATAGATGTATGCGCGACCTGCTGAACATAACACTCGCGCATATGCGCGACATGTCAATAGGGATAGTCGCGCATGCACTCAAAATCTCAAAATAGCAAAGTAACTAGCTGGGCATATAGGTAATGTATTTCATCATCAACCAAGGTATAATGAAACTGGGCAAACCTCAATCCATAAGTGTCCTTTTGTGTGCCGACCTGAGGGATGTCAGCACTCGGATGGAGAGGTGCCAATCAGCTGTATAACAGATGCCCCCTAATGTGTGAGGTCAGAGGGGAACGATGGCCGAAATACATTACAATACTAACTCTGGAGAAACTCAGAAGTCCAGTGGAGCAGAAGGAGTACCTGAAACCAATACATAATAATGTCATATACGAAGCTATATCTGAGGATGCTATGTTCAATTTACTGGAACACTAGCTCCTGTACCATATGAGAGTACATCATATAATACGGGTAAAACCACGTATGTACAAAGGTGGATCAAAGCCACAATATAACAATGATGAGTCTTCAAAGATCGGGAAGCTGGATATAGAAATGGAACATAGTATTGCACAACTTAGTTCATAAGTGAGGAACTAAGGTCTTCATACAAGATCCCAAAGAACCAAGTACAATCCAAGCCATGTGAATAAGGGTAAGCTGAAGTCGAACATGGAGAGGATTCAACAGTTTGTCAACCAATAGATGATAACTGACAACTGAAGCAAAGGAATTCACCACTGATGAAAGTGAATCCAGAGGTACTACCGTCAAACTCTAGGTCTTCGCCATTAGGAAGTGCTGAAACTGAACCATACTGTGATAGGGAAGGCAATAGATCCTCCAACGGATCACAAGAGTGACTAGGAACTGGGCAAAAGAAGGTAGACACAAGGAAAAGGATAACAAATATAACGATGATTGGATCAGGCTATAAATCAGATAGTGAGAAGAATCCTTGAACAGTGAGCACGACACAGAGATGATCCAAGGCAGCGTAAAACAGATAGATAGGACAACTAGACTTATCTGTCATGTAGGAGACATGATCAGATTCCCCAGGTATAATGGACAAGAGGAGGAGTCAGAAAACTCAAAGTGGTAGCTGAACACAGATGTACACTGAAACATGGGTATCGGAAGGCAAAGAGTGATATGTTCAAGGAGGACATGCTGCCATTACTGAAAACAAGAGAAAACTTCTTCCTTTCCTTCCCTGTTAAGTTTTAACGAGTCCAGGAAAGCCAACTCGGTTC
>LPNX010783384.1:222901-248521 GCA_001517045.1 Pseudotsuga menziesii | reverse complement strand
AATTAATAAAAAATTCATTGTCCATCCATTTTTCATGGCAGTTCTTTGCTGTAAAATTGTACTACATAACACAATGATTTAGTTTTTGTTTTGTGTATATATATACTAAATATATTTAAAAAAACTAACTTGAAAAATTAAAGGATTGCATAAACTAATAAAAAAAACCATTTCCATCCACTTTTCATGGTAGTTCTTTACCTTAAAATTGTAGTGCATAATACCTTGAAGTAGTTTTTGTTTTCTGCATATATATACTAAATATATTTGAAAAAAAACTAAATTGGAAAATTTAAGGGTTGCATATACTAATAAAAATTCCATTGTCCATGTAGGTGGTAGTTCTTTGTATTGCATAACATAGCCAAGTAGTTTTTGTTGTGTATATCTACTAAATACATTAAAAAATATATATAGTTGGGAAATTTAACTCTTGCATAGCCATTCTCCTTCCACGTTTTATGGCATAACACCATGAAGTAGTTTTTGTTTTGTGCATATATATATATATTAAATAAGATGCAAAATTTATGGGTTGCATAAACTAATAAAAAAAGTCATTGTCCATCCACTTTTCATAGAAGTTTTTTTACCCTAAAATTGTACTGTATAGCATAACACAACATACCAGGGTGAAGTAGTTTTTGTTTTGTGCATATATATTCGAAACATATTTAAATATAATTAAGTTTTCAATGGCACCATATAAAAATTAGATGGCATTGGCCCGAGATAAATAAGTTCACAAATTGATGGAAGAGAGTATCTAGCTGGGATACTAGCTCTCTAATTGGAGGGTATGTTGCTTGGTAAACAACATGTTTTTTTATAAATTAGCATAGATCCATCTAAAAGTGGATCTACCAAGCACCGAGAGGGATCTAATATATCAAGGTGTAAACCTTTTTTAAGAGTGGAAGTGTTGAGGAAATGTGTAATCCAATGTTTATGGTTTTAGTTTATCTTTATATATATGTAGTTCTAAATAATTTAAATTCAATTTAAACCAACATGTTATTTTTAATAACATTTTAATATTTTTTAATAAAGGAAACGTGTCAACTCTAGGATAATCAAAGAAGGAGTTACACATCTCTCCTATACCGGGTAGTAGAATGCACATCTTCGATGCAATAAATGGGCTATCTAGCTCAATCTAGGATCGGAGTGTCCACTACATGGTCGCCTAATGGTGGAGGATCAAGATCTCAATAAAATGTATCTCAATCTGGTAAAAATGTTGCTCGAACTAGCCGGGACAATAACTTTTCTCCTGACACTCAAAGAACATAATCCACTCATGCTTTTGCCTCCGCTAAATTTGATTTGATATGTTATTGGTGCTATATCAATAGTTCCAAAAAATTTAAGTGTTGTATAAACTACTAAAAATCCATGGATTTTATTTTGTTGGGTTAAAACTTATAATTTTTTAATATGTATATATTATTCAAATTAATAAAATAGATTATTTTTTTAATATTATAATAAAAAATATGTTCTGAATTACCAAAAAAATGGTAAACAAAGAATGGGATTGCTACTCACGCAATCAAATAATCAAAGAATGAAAAAAAAATCCAAATGGTAACATGTTAGACATAACAAAACTGGTTATCAAAATAACCTTCTATTCAACTTACCATAATTTATGGAACAATGGGATGCAAAAACATGAATAAATCATATTTCAATTAAAAAATTATCTTATTAATCCCAAAAACACAAGATGAGGTGATAAAATTAAGCGAACAAATGATCCAAAAGTCAACCAAATTACTCACAACTAGCCATTGAAATTGAAAAACATCTAGCCTTTTTTCCACAAGAAAATGCCATTTTGTCAATAGAATTAACTACCTGGAAGCCATCACTAAATCTGTATGGAACATGGCAATAAATAGAGTTTTAATATTTATGGCATTATTTTCTCTTGCATAACTAGTAATATGTAACTATAACCCAAAACAATTTAAAACTGCATAAAAAAAGTGCCATAAACAACAATTAGATTTTACTTTACCATTGGGTGAAGATCGATTTGTGAATAAAAAGAAAGAAGATGATACATTTGGGATGATGAATATTATCTTTTGGCCAAAAAGATCATTGGGTTAATCTAAAGAAGACATGTAAAAGTTATACAAATTTATAGAAAATTGGGGGGGTTTTGGCAGGAAGAAAGGTAAAAGTTTCAGTCAAAGATAAAATACGGAGGGCTAAATAAGTGTTGTAAGTTTCCAGTACTAAAAATAGGGGGCTAATGAAGGATTAAATATGAGTTTTAATCGAAATCAAGGGCCAAGGGAGGATCTTAGGTAACTTTGGGAGGGATAAATAATTATTTTTTCCTTCCCTCATTAATAGGGGGAGGTCTATTTGTATTTTAATTATTATTTGTTTAATAAATATTGAACAAATGTATTAAAATTAAAAAAAAAAAATTTCATATTAAAATTCACCCATTAAATTTTTCTAACTCCCTTAATTTATCCCATGGGAGAAATTTCGCTCCTAAAATTTTCTTTGGTCGTTGTTGATCTCGTCGCATCCTTTTCTTCTGTCACGGCTTCTCTTCTATCACGAAATCTTCTCCTCTCGCAACTTCCTCTACAACTATTCTTTTTTCTTAGCTCTTTCTTTCTTATCTACTTCTATATTCCCTCGTCGCAGCTTCCTCTGTAGCTACTTTTTCTACCTTGTTCTTCCTTCCACAACTGCTTATGTTGCAGCTTCTCCTCCACCTTCATTTGCTTCTATAAAAAATTCTTCTCCCTATGACCAGAATCTTATCTTTCGAGCAGAATTATTCCTATATTTTCCTAGGGCCAACAGGCCCCCAACACTCACCTATGTCTCATCTCAAGCCACGCTGTGATATTCCACAACTTCCACATTTGTGACGAATTTTCTTTGAAAATATTGAAATATTTTCACTATCTCCTTTGTCTCTTGTCGCATGTCTTCTTTTGCCTTCTATAATTGTTCGACAAGGTTGGAACTGATGTGTTCTGACGTTATGATCCCTACGGCCTCCGCTGCTCATCGCACCTTCTGATGTACAAGATGAATGATGCCTGTAATTCTTTCTGCTTCAATCCTGTATTGTTGTTGAGTGCACAACACTGCAACTTCCTATTGGATTTTCTTCATTTACGTTGCCTTAACCCTTTTCTATGCTAAGGGAAACTTCTTCATCTCATTCTTTAGCTGAGTTGATCCTGTTTCAGTTGTGCGCAACTCCTCTATGACTTTCTCCAACTCGACATCGTCGATCAATGCTTCCCAAGTATGAGGGACTTGATCAACATCCTGGCACACAATGCCTCTTCTTCTTCTTCTTCTATTTTCTTCACAGCCTCTGTCACTTCTTTTCTTCTTTCTTCTAACACCTCTGGGGGTGTACTAGGTTTCAACTGTGATTTTAACTCTAGGACCCTTTTGCGAAGGTCATCCACATTCTCGCCAAGTCGAATGACCTTGGATTTTGAAAACATCTCTTCTGTTATGCCTGCATCTGCAAAATTGGTGCAAGTAAGTGCTACAACATTGTCTGGTATGTGGCTATTTTCTTCCCAAGTCTTAGCTTTCCGCTCTACTTCCTTGACTATTTTCTTTATCTTGGTAACAATCTTATTTTCTACTTTCACCTACTTAATCAACACACCTTCTCTTACCTTCATTAGTGTGAAATTATGCATTTCATACACTTCATATAGGGGAATTTGTGAGAATCCAATGGTCACATGGCCCAAGTTCTTGGCTATAGTATTCAATTCTTCCATTCCCAAGTCGAGTGCTTCACCCAACACTTGATTCCTTATCAGCAGAATTGGAATTGGTACATCACTTGGTTGCTCTTCTGACGTGCCCGATAAGTCCCGCGACTCTGTCACTTGTGGTGTATAGTCAACCGCGACTCATATTTCCTTTACATATTACAAAGCACCATCAATAAATCTATGATACTTCCTATGAGCTCCGTCTATTGCTCATCTAATTTCTTCAAGCTCTGCTGCGCAACTTTTGTCATTGCTTCGGTTAGAGGGTTAAATTATTCACCATCAATATTGATAATATTTGTTGTTTTGCATCCTTTATTTTATTTCTCCTTGTCTCAATCTTATCTTCCTCATCCTATTTAATCTTCTCTCCCACCCCTTGTTTTGTCGGGGTTGTACTTACACTATTCTGGGGAGGGTTGGGATTTTGTGTTTCTAGCGCTAGGTCCCCTCCCTGTTCACCATATTTTTGTGCTTGTGGGTTATTTTGTCACAACACTTCTTCGGTAGCTATTATGTCATCTGTGACAAGAACCCACCATTCTTCATGCCAATCTAGGGTAATGGCCTCAACTTCTTTTTCTAACAACAAAAATTGGGTCACAGTGTGGATCTTGTCGCAGTTGCAACAAGATATGATGTGGCCCAATGACAAATTTAATGATGTTTCGAAATCATTGAAGGGTTTCATCCATAATTTTTCCTATGTATTCACCTGATAGAGCAATTCCTCTATGTGCATAAAAAATTGCACATTATTGTCTTTTTTTCGGTCCTACTTATCTTTATCGTACCAAAGTTTCTACTATCAAGCTCCTTGACAGTGTACCGGTATGTCTACCGCTTGGTATTTTGATGGTTCCATCCATCTGAGAAATGAAATCAAAATGAGCATACAAGAGTAACAGAGGAAACCTACCTGGTCCAATCCTCTTGTCCATTCCATTAGAGAGAAACGCTTCGGGGCATTCGGTGTATCCTGTATAAACATCATGCAATTTTTCAAGTCTAAATCCTTTTGTTTCCATGTGTCATGATCCACAAAGGTCAACTTCTTAAGGTTTGGAAGAATGTTCTTCAACACTAGAACTCCTTCTGGCATAGTTGGTGTTTGCAGTGGGTAGCATGCATTTTTCAGAACTTTAATCTTTGGTGCATTAGAATGTATTGGTGGGATGTATGGTAGAATAGTCTCATGTCCTAGTTCTTCCTCCTCCTCCTCTTGTGGTGATGGTGGCGCTGTTGCTTTTTGTTTGGGTCTTGCAAAATCCCCCCCCCCCCCCCCTTGTTGTAACAGATAGACCTGGTAGGTTTGGACATGACTTGTCTGTCAGGACAAATGGAGGTTGTGGAGATTCTTCGGTGAGTGTAGGCTACGGTGATATGTATCTAACACTATCTTCCTTGATGATTGCAGTCATGACCTCATATTCTGTAGATGTGCTTTTGATGGAAATCAAAATAACCATGCTCTATGAAAAACTTAGTTCAAATATTTCATTTGTAGACAACAATCTCTCTCTCACATACAACAGAATGACACAAAACTTGGGTGCAAAGCTTGATAATGTCTAGAAATTCAATTAGTCTGTCCTTTGCATGCTTGGGAAATTAATGGAAAGGTATATGTCCTTTCTGTCACATGGGATGACCGTTCGAATGATCATTAGGAAACTTATTATATGCATGCAACCAGTTACATGTCACATCAAGTGGTAGTTATTGCCATAAAGACGGATGTGACCAAAAAGAAAGACGCCAAAATTTCTTGGGATTTTTAAATCAATGACGGTCAGTTGTCTTAATGATGGAAAGTTGTCATTTCTATGACTCAAATTCATCTTACAATAGCGTCACTATTTCTTGCATCATGTATCCTTCATTCGATAGATTCCTTTTCCTGCAATAGATGGGGTGTATCTGCCTTCATTTTTTCACCTGCGACAAACATAGTGTCTGCTGCAAGTTTCCTCCACGTGCGACTTATTAGCACTCTGCAACGGTTTTTTCTTTCGCGACAACGAATTTCCTTCAATTAAACAAATTTTTTCTTTCCTTTTTCCTTTCTCTTTTGTTTTCATTCAACTGAGTCGCGATTATCCTGGTAGGTATTTAGATGACTCCCATTTACTAGTCCTTTGGCAGGTGTTCCATCTAACTTTTGCAATTGTACTGCCCCTCCATTAGTGATCTGAATGACAACATACAGTCCTAACCAGTGTGTTTTTAACTTACCTGGATGCTTGAAGGACTTGCGTTCATACAGAATAATAAGTCCTTGAACCTGAAATTGCTTGTTCTTAATGTGTCGATCATGCCATACTTTTTGTCGTCATTTTTCAACATTTTGATGATATCCCGTGATAGAACGTTATTCTTCAAAATATACCAGCTACGAAAATATTTCTTCTATAGAAAAAACATCTGTCATATCCGTGATCGCAAAAATCCTTAAGTTGGGTAGAATTTATTCCATTGGCATGACAAATTCTTTCCCATATGCCAAACGAAATGGAGTTTGGCCTATCAACCTCTTACAGGTCATGAGATATGATCACAGGACTATGGAAATTTTTTGATCCCAGTAGTCTTGTTGGACATTGCAAATCTTTGTCAATGCATTTTCCAAAATTTTGTTAAATGCTTTGACATCACCTTTCCCTTGAGGGTGATATGGCGTTGTATTTCTATGCTGGATCTAGAATTCCTCCATCAATTCCTCAATTAACTGGTTAACCAGGTGTGTACCTTGGTTTCTTATCAAAAAATTTGGGCAACCGAATCTCGTCACGACATTTTCAAACATAAACTTCGCAGTAGTCGCAACAATACAATATTTTACTAGCACTTCTTTTTCCCATCTGGTTAGGTAGTCGGTTGCAATGATTATATATATTGCACCTGTGTGCTTCCCTGTCGAACTAATTGGACCCACAAAATCAATGGGCCATTTATCAAATTGCTATAGAGTAAATACTGTCTACCCAAAAAATGATATTCCTCGACACGAGGTTGCTAGTACTCTTTAGTCACTAAATCAACTAAGGATTCCACTCTGTCGATTCTCCTCCTTGGAATTTTTTTTCTAGGTTTCTAACTTCAACAACCATTCATACAACACAGTAGGGAACTCAGAAAATAAAATTTCGTGAATATCCATATAAAGGTATCTCTCCAACCACCTCGTCGGATTTAATCCCGATCCTTTAATTTCTTCTTGTGCAAAATCTAATGCTTTAAAATCCACCCAGTCTTGGATTTATAGCTTCTTCGGATGCCAAAACATATCCCTCACCAAAATGATTCATGGTCCTAACAATATAACCATTTGTTGGTGTTTCTCCCTTCGACCCAGGTTCGGACCTTCTGTTGCATGCAACAAAGCCCAAGATATCATCCTGATAGAGCAAGGATCAACCAGCAACACCTGCGACATAGATGTAGTCTAACACGAGATATCTCTCATAGGTAACTTCCAAAACTAGGTTTTCGCAGTTGGGTGGGGATTCCGTCTCCCTTGGAACCTTACCAACTTACTCAATCGAATTTGGTGGGTGTATTACTTATTCTTACTATGAGTAGATAAGATACTACTTAACTTATCAACTGACACAGATTCTAATAGAAATATAAGATTTAACGCACTGGTTATCTATCGACAGTGCATCTTATGCATAAGGGAACTTATTCATAAGAAAATACATAAATACTTATTCACAATATACATTCTTGAAACTTAAGCACATTCATCATATACATTTATACGACATAAAGACATTCATCATCTACTCAATGACACCATATTTAACGTGGAAACCCATTCGGGAAAAACCACAAAGGAAATCTCCATTTGGCATGAGAAATATATGGCACCTTTTGTCTACGCACTCAGTTGCAGGCTCTATTCTAAATATTCTTCTCTTATTTATACCGACTCCTCTCTGCTCTCGTGCTCTCTATTCTTTTGTCTTTCAATCTTCTCCTACTTTACTCTACTGTTGATTCGCACACAACTTGGATCAACTACTCTTCTCTTCGACTCTATTTCCAATCCGCACGTACCCTGGATCAACTAACTCTTCTTACAGACACAATTGACTGACTATGAAAATTAAAAACAAGTAGTAAACAAGTAAGTCCAAGTAAGTGAGTAACCCACATAAATCTTGGGTTCTTCCTTTTATAGACTCTTTACTTGTCACATTCAATTTACTTCATTATGTTAGCCAATAGGTTGTCATTTCTATTCTAGTTACCCTTGTCAAATGGAACCATTAGTCCAAAATAAAAATATGATTTTATTCCTTACAACACATGTGACTCTAGCTGACTTTACATCCACGATCTCTCGAGCTATCCTTTCCAGCAGTTGCACCGATGCATTCCTTCTCTATCGTGGTTCCTTCCATTGCAGCTGATCTCGTTGCATCCTTTCCTTCTATCACGACTTCTCTTCTGTCATGAAATCTTCTCATGTTGCATCTTCCACTATGACTACTTCTTCTGTCTTAGCTCTTTCTTTCTTATCAGATTCTATCTTCCTCCGTCGCAACATCCTCTGTAGCTGCTTCTTCTACCTTGTTCTTCCTTCCATCGCTACTTCTATCGCAACTTATCCTCTTCCTTCATTTGCTTTTGTTGAAGCTTCTTCTCCTTGTGATTGGACTCTTTATCTTTCGAACATAATTCTAGCTAAATTCTTCCTATTTTTTTCTACGACCAACTGAAGCTTTGACTGTAAATGAACATATTTCCTTTCGTCATATGGTTCAAGCTGGTTGTTTGACCCCTCCTCTCAACCACTTCCGATTCTAAGAGGATCCCTCCTTTCCATTCCAATGGGACCATATGCTGAAGAGAAAGATCTCTTTTATCCCTCTCAAAGGCTGGTGTGTCAATTTAATGGCTTGTGGTCATGGCTTGTAAATATGCAAAAATGAGTTATTAGTTTGTGGATTCCCCTGATGAAGTAAGAGTCCTATATAAACCCTTATGCAAAATCGTTTTACATTATTGAATTTGATCTTAAAGAATATAGGGATATGATACTTAGCTCGATGCCTTGGTTATTAGGAAGTTCAAGATTATGCATGAAGCCATGGCCTCCCTCTTTTGATCCTCTATTGGATTTGCTCACCTTAGATCCAGATTGGGTCAGGATTTCGAATCTTCCCTTTCATTTTTGGGGCATTCCTTCCCTTAAATCCATTGGGAATGCTCTTGGAAAGTTCCACTTCAACAACCTAGAACATTGAAGCAGTATCATACTACCTTTACAAGGATTTGTGCAGAAATGGACTTCAACAAAGGATTTTTTATCTAAATAAATGATGTTGCTATAAATTTTTCATGGAACCTAAAACTTGACTATGAACAGGTCATCTTCAAGTGCATATCATGTTTTGAAACAAGGCATACAACAACCTATTGCACAAATGTTCCTAGGAGCAAAGGTTGTAAAAACCCCCACTATAAATCCATGTGCCATGAGCATGCAAAGATAATGAATAAATTTATCTATATATAAGAAGACCCATATATGAAATCCCTTAAAGTAGATTCAAAATCGTTCCAAGATGAAATCAATAAATCCCATGCAAATCAAGAACGTGTAACACCAGTTTCAACCACTAAGCAGCAGGATCAGACTTTGCAAGTCTCACAAAAGGAAGAAAACACTTTAAGTCTAGAAAGAACCACTCTACTCCTATCGAGGAAAGAGAAACCTCAAGCGTTCCCAGAAAATTCAAGGCGTTGGGACGATATAGTAGAAGGAGAGGAGGACACTTCAAAATAAGAACCCCCATATCTAGGTAAAAGCGAAGAATGGACAATGATTGCCAAGAAAAATAAGTCTTCTTTAGTCCCACAACCAACAATGACAAGGAGTAGATCTCATAATTGTACTTAGCCATGTTTTTTTTTCAAGTTTATTATGTAATCAATTTATCTGTATTAACTCGTGTTCTCAAGTTTCTAAAAGGAGGTATAATAATAACAAAAAAGAATTGGTCTTTTCACTCCCATGATGCAAGGAGGACATTAGTTTTTCTTGTCAAATTTAGATAAAATTGTACCTTGATGTTGATTTGGCATATCCACGACTCTTTTTAATATAACTCCCATGCTTGTTAATGTGTGTGTGTGTTAGTTCAAAATGATTTCAATAATTTCATATAAATTGAAATTGAAAGTCAATAGAAATAATATCAATTTACAAAATAAATTAGTAAGGAATGGTGGTGTTGCTATATGTAATTTAAATTGAACTTTAAAAATCAAATTAAAAAAATAATAATTACAATCCATTTTTTAAAGGCCATCCTATGGTCATAAGAGTTGGTACTACATAATGTATACATTTTTCAAACATTCAAACAAAAAATCTATAATACATATTGAGATCCACCTTATAAGAATGGATGATAAGGACCATTACCCATAATATATAATAATCACATCATGGAAATCATTATTGCATTCAATTATCATGAATACTTGCGATTTTACAAGTGTGACATCTTTGAATCACTTGCAATTTTACACGTGTGACATTTTTGAAACAATGAGTTCCAAGAATAATGATTCATTTGTCTGAGAGCACCACCAACCACTAGTCAAATGTAATACCGAATGTACAATTAGTCTAAAGGGACAGAGGTTTATCCCTTTGTTGACAACTCTTTTCAGTGACCCCACCTCCCCTGGGTGGCTACAAAACCTTTGACCATCCTATTACTGGTGACCTCACTCCCAATGACCATCCTATTTGCCACCTCCGATCTTATCATCCTCATTGTTATCCTCCACCCAGTATTGTCGTCGATATCCCCTTTCCACCAACTTGCATTCAATATCTCCTTATCTCTTTGTTTCATTGTTCACCACCTTAGCCTAAACATGACGACCCTTGCTTGAACACCTTAACTTGAAGATTATAGCCCTTATCTAAACATGATTTACCCTGTATATATTTGACCTTATCTCCATAGTCTCACCCCTCCTATCCACACAAAGAATAATTTTGATAGAGGGGAGGACATGTATCAACTAAAGGATGTTGAAATTGCATGATTGTAAGCAGGGATTCCATTAGACACTATTCCATTCTATGATTGATTAAGGTTAAATCAAACAAGCCTTGTTAGGCACCAAGTATGAACTTGACGTAAAGGAGGATGGTAGATTTCCATGAACTAAATGAGGGACATTGATGGTCCACTATTGGAATAAGGTGTTCCATTTGGCATCATTCCATTCCATGATCGATCGAGGTTAAACCAAACTAACCCAATTTGCATAGATTATAAGCTTGACAAAATGGAGCACCAAAAATTTCTATGATTCAATAATTGAAGGACATTGACAGTCCATCATTAGAATGATGGGTTCCATTTCATGATATTGGAAGTTAAACCAAAGCATTTTCTATGAAACCGATATGGTTTTCATCGACTAGTCAAAGGGGGATGAAACATAAATTTAGTGGTGGGTTGGTGGGTCTATTCAACTAAGTTTTCATGACTGGCACAACTACAATCTTCCATCCTCTTGAAACTACCACCCATTGTCCAAGGAAGTTGCACTGTGGTTAATAAATGTTGGCAATGTGAATACATTAGTGTAGTGGAAATGGATAGTAGCTTCCAACTGGTTTAGTTTACTTTTCAATCTTTTTCATTTTTATTTTTGTTTTTTTCAATTTGGTCCCAACTAGTTTTCTAGCTCAAGTATAGTACACAGAAAAATCCTAGCTCAAATTTCATATCTAAGTTCTCCTAGGCCAACCATCTTGCATTTTGGGGTCATGGGTATTGGTGAAATGTAGAATTATGTTTCTTATTGTATGGTTTTGGTATAAGTGGAAGGAGAGAAGCACCCCAACCCTACAACATTCCTAGGGAATGAAACTTTTTATGAGTAAATCTTGGATGCAATGCTTGTAGGAAACTACCATTACAATGACATTTGGGTGCCAAAGATGATGCTTATGTGATGCTTGTTTTTAGGGTGTTAATGTACACCCTTTTAAAGAGGCTAGTATACTATTATTTTATTGAAACGCATTTTATTTCCATTGATCTCTATTTGTATTTTTTAACATAATAAAAATGTTGCAAAGAGATGGAAAACACCACTGTAGCTTTCCCAAAGGATTGGTATAGATGTAAGTTTCCTTATTTTTTTTATATTGCCATTGATATTCAAAGTTAGAAAAAGATATTTTTGAAACAAACTAACTTCTAAATAGTGAAAACATTATGTATAAAACTGAAATTATGTTGGAATAGGTGTTTCATACACCTTGTAGTCCTATAGTAGAGAAGGTAATGATTGTTGAGAAATATCATTGAATAAAGTTGAGCAACGGTAGTTAAAAAATATTTAGCAATGGTAGTTAATAAATATTGAGAAATAGGAGGAAATGAATACTGGGTAGTACCAATTTGCCACTAAATTGTTGGTGGCATCCAACATGTAGAATTAGAAAACCATAATGTAGTATGGTTTTGTTTCAAATAATTGTAGAATGAAAAGGATAGAATTACCAAAACAATAGACAATTGTAGATAACCAAATAACACAATAGCATTACATTTATTGATTAAAGAAATGTTCTCTTGCCTCTTCAAGATGAAAACCTCTAAATGAAGCTAAGGTCGAATTACAAAATACTTAACAAGACATCTTATTACATTTATTCTACTCTTTTATATAGTTTATAGTGAAGGATCTTTCTAGTATAAGGAACCTTCTAGTAAGCCTTATTAGTGAAGGAACTTTATAGTAGGAAAATCCTTCTAGAAAGTCCTTTTACAAATATTCCATTCACACTATATCTACTTCACGGGTGTTGGAACCTAAGCCTTGGTCTTAGGAAAAAATTATGTTATTAACTCCTTATTCTCATGAGAAGAAGATTGAAGGTCATAAGTGAATGAGAAGAGTCAATCGAGAGTCCAAGAGACCAATTGGGAAGTTGAACCCAAGGTTATCTCATATAATATTGTACATTTGTGAATAGGAATTAATGTGCTTAATACCTATATGTTTTTTCCTTTTTGGTTGTTATGCTTGTATATTTGGCTTGTGTTCAAATAATCATCTATTTTCCATTTTGGGTCACCTAACAAAGGTTTCAGATCTCATTATGAACCATTGACCCATGCAATAACTCTTTCTTTCCATATTCTCTTGTGTTTTCCTACCGACCTACACCATTATTCCCTTTGATGATTTTTGTATCTTTCAGGAATGTGGTTTGATTCTTTTGCATAGACATTACTCCGCATTTTTCTTGCATGCAAAATCTTCAATCTATTTCGTTGCCCTCAATATTAGAGTTATTATCCCTATCTTAATATATTCCATAATTTTCTTCTACATACTACAAAATGTTGAGGCAATGGTTTCCTTTGACATGGGCATCAACAAGCCCAACACAAGGTGTGTAATACACTATGGTTGTCCAAAAAGTATAGAATCTTATTACCAGGAGAGTGGTAGATGTGGCCGGAACGGATTACCCTCTAAATGTTGGATGTACTACTCATGTGGTGATTTCATGAATTTTTTTTTACAAGTCTGATGCACGCACTGGAGCTAGACAAAAGTCTGTGGTGGAGTCCCTTATAACAGAACAAAAATATTGTAGCCTTACAACATGTCATGACCATGAACTGACCCTATGAATAGAAGCCCTAATTTGTGCATTCCTCATTCTCATAACTTGGGTATACTCCTCCTCTCCTCCACATGAAAACTATCTATCGAGGAGTTGTATCATGGATACACGAACATGTAGAGCATTGTGAAGACTATTGTTGGTGAAGTGTGAACCTATCATTTTTAAAGACAACTCTCCATATGTGGTTTCATGAATTGGAGATTCCTTTTTCATGTGTGAATACAACTCTGCACCGTTATCAACATTTAGCTCCATTCTCCTTTGTTGTTCGCAAAATTTTGTATGGTATTAATTGTTTTGGTTTGCATAACCTTTAAAATTTGTCTAGATCTCATTAGTAAAGAATGATGCTCATTATATTTAGAGTCATATTTTTATCATTAGTAAAGAACGATGCTCATTATATTTAGATTCATATTTTCATAGTGTCTCAGTGGACTGATCTAACGTTATCAAAGTAGTAGAGACCTTCTCAACTTGGTGAATAATCATTTGACGAAAATGTGTTTTGGATATGATAAAATGGTAGTTGGATTTATTTTCTTTTGCATAGTGGTTTTATACATATTCACCAAGCACATTGGGCTTTTGAAGTTTCAACATAATTGTTTTGTTACGAACATAAAATTATTAATACATTAATAATAATTAATAACAATAATAAACATTAATTACAGTTTTAACAAGAGGATGTGACTCCTCATATTAATGGCCAAGCCATATATAAAGGAAGATAATCAATTCTAATATACCATCATCTTATATTTGATCATTTATCAATTATTCTGGGTTTCCAAATTGTATCCATTCCAATTGGTATGCTAGATATGGGATTTTTTCATAACACTGAATTGAGTGTTACACTGGTATCAGAGCGGTTTCACTCCTCCTCTGAAATTGGATTCAACTCATCACTCTATTCTCCCCACTTCAATTCCCCCTCCTGCTCCCCTATGATCCTTTCCCATGCTATGCCTCACCCAAATCCTATGCTATTTACACATCAGCCCAACCACATCGTTCTCCAACACTTCCTTTTCCCTTCAGTCCTTCCTACACTCTTCTTGTTCCCATGCCATTGTCTCTTCACTAGGATACCCTCTCCACCCATGCCTACTCATTCATGTGCCCCCCCCTACACCCATAATCCCTCCACTCCTCTTCCACATCTTTTCTCCACTCCCACCTACTCATTAATGCGCCCACTTTTCCTTCCCCTTATGCACAACCCCAATTCTTACATGTATTCCCCCACATTTTACCGCATGTGCTTCCCTCCATCGTCTCTGCGTCCCTCCATCATTATCCAATTTCATTCCACTCCATTCCATCTCACACCTTCCTCCATCAATGTTGTCCTCCTCCGATCTCTGCCTTGTGCACACTCCTTTCATTTGTACCTCAATGTCATTCCCTTGCCAGCATCCATGTCTCATGTCTAGTCAACCCCACATCTAGCAGCCATGTCCACTCCTCTCCCTCTCATCCGTAATCCCACGGCCATCTCTCTCTCATTTCTCTCGTTTGCCCTCCATTTCTACCCTACTTTAAAACCCTAATTTTTTAATAAAAATTAAATATTACTTAATTATTATTATGTTAAGATTTATTTATATTAAAAATTTTACAATTCAAATTAAAACTAAAAATATTTAAATATGATAATTATTATATTTATTATTTTTATTTAGTCTTATTCAATAGTTATAATAATAATTGTTAATTAATTCTCAACTTTTACGTTATCCATGAAGTTAATTAGGGAAGCATTGAGTATGATTTTTTATGAACAAATGGGAAAGATGGACTGAATACTCGTATGAAACATTCAGTTGTAAAATCTACTAACAAAGTTGTTGACAACACCTTCAATAAAATAAGTCAACAAAGGAGACCAGAGGCCTTCCAAGACAAAGAATCTGAAACTAAATCTAAATATGATTTTCATGGCCCATAAGTAAAACCAAATAAAGAACATGAAAATGATGTAAAAAGAGAAAGATACAAAAAACCATTATATCAACCAATATGAGATTAATGATATCCATCAAGATAATAAGCAAGACAAGGATACATAATACCATAGTGATGATAAAAATAAGAATGATATATTTGATAAAAATGAAGATGATCTTGACCAAGATTGTGATGAGACTCAATCCAGTATTGCTGTCAGTAACGATGATCATTGCAATGACAAGGGATGGATTCCACCGTGTGCAAAAATATATCCAATTTGAGAAATCAAATATTTTAGATTCAAACTTTACCTTGAATATCCTCTCACCTCAAAAGAACATCAATGGGAACAATTATAAGATTGGATTTTTTGTGTGTATTACAAGTAGAAGGATCCCCTTCAAAGGATCTAGAAAAAATATGTTGGGAATGCCATCAAGAAAATAGTTAGTGTTGCCAATTCTGTCATCTATTTTCAGTTGAAAACAAAAATAGTTAAAAGTTGCAACCATCCAAGCAAGAAAAGCGTAAACGAATCTTCACCAAGTACATACTTAATGTGCATTCCAAAAGAAAAGAAAAAAAATGAAGCAGTGGTAATAATCAAAGTTGCATATCTCTTGTCATCAGTTTGACACAGAGCCAGAATAAAAGAGGATATCATCACACTCAGCTTTGAGGACAAAGCTTCCCTTAAGGGAAGAGAAATGTTATGAACATAAAATAATTAAATACATTAATAATAATTAATAATAATAATAATAATAATAAACATTAATTACATGTTTAACACGAGGATGCTACTCCTCATATTAATGGCCAATCCATATTTAAAGGTGGTCAATCATTTGTAATATACCATCATCTTATATTTTATCACTTATCAATTATTGTGGGTTTCTGAATTGTATCCACTCCAAGTGGTATTCCGGATATGAGCTTTTCCCATAACAATGGATTGGGTGTTACATGTTTAATTCAATGAGAACAGATGCTACTGATAAAAATATAGTTTCAAACTATGTACATAATGCAAGATATCAATATCTTTCTATGATGAGATGAGTGTATATGTTTGTACACCCAAAAGAAAAGTTGACAAAAGTGAATAGAAAATCAAGTTGAATCAAGAAAATATTGATGTGCAACTAGATATATTTGGTTTTGTGTTGAATGATATCACTATAGAACCATCATGGAATACCATGGAGCTATAATTGAGTAATGAGACTTGGTGCTTATTCTTCTCATTGGTGCATAGTGAAACCCTAATTTCATGTGAGCAAGAGATATGAAACCCTAAATTAATGTCTGGAATTTGTTTCCAAAAGTTTTATTGAACTAGTATTTGGATACCAATAAGCTTGGAGGGTTAATCTTTCATTACCAATAGGGTTTTAAGCTCAGATAACACATATTTGTATCATTGTTTGTAAATCAAAGATTGCGGTGTAGAAAATAACATAGAGTGTGTAGAAATAAATTAGTGCTTACAGAAATCTCATATAGCATGTAGAAAGATAAAAACAATGTTGTAAGAGGTGGCAGAGACATAGGATTTCTCCATTCTTCTTTGCCTCTTGCACACTATTAAAATGCAGACATTGTGAAGAATAGTCATATATTTGAAATTGATTTGGTACAATAAAGTTTGCAGTTGTTGGTACAACTGCTCTAAAAGAAGAATTTGTAGAAGCAGAACATCATCATTCAAGAACTCAGGTATAGAAGATTCATCAATTCAAAATTCATAAGTTTAAATTGCAAATTGTTGGTTGTTTGTAAGTTCTAGCGTGTTCTTTGGTACTTGCATGTGTTTTTTGTGTAGTATCAAAGTGAAGGAAAAACTAAATTGCATTATACTTGAGTGCATTCTCGGTTGAGACTAACACCATTCACTTTTAAGATTGAATATGTTGTATTTTGTTTGTAAAGGGTGGAGTTGCAAGAATACATTAGTTTAATTGAGTTAATTTGGTCATACCTTCACTGAGAGGCTTCAAATATTCCTCACAATGTCTCAATTTAAACAAATATTAGAGTTGTTGAACCCTCTAATGCTTACTATTGTATATGACTCAATCACAATTAACAAAGATAATCTCCAAACTGTTATCACATATATGCAAGATTCAAAATCCAAAGACGATGATGTACAACAAAGGAATCAACATTATGAAAAAGTGTGTGTTCAAAACAAACCTCTATTTGAAGATGATTCCTATCAGCTGCTAGCACATGGCCAAAACAATGAAATCACGTCAGAAGATGTACAACCTATTCAAAGTTCCAAATGCCAACGTTTAGACCAATTTGGCCATATGAAAGATCAACATTTTGGTCTTCATCCTTATTAGCATTGAAATAAGCATAACCATTCTTTAGATAGGTATGTGAAGCTGGAGATACTTGCAAAAGTGAAACTTGCAGCTAAATATTGTATTGCTTCTTATCTTGTACTTGAAAAGAGGGAACAATATGTCTGGCTTCAAGTTTCAAAGCCTTGTCATTCAAACAACAAGTAGTCATGACCTTCTTCATGTAATCCTGAACAAGAATTAAGCATGATCCACAGTAAGTTTGGGATACCACACTTAGAGATGTAGCATGAAGACAAAATAGAATCATGTCCCAAAGTACTCGTGTTTTTTTCATCTAGTTTTGATACCATGATACCTTCCATTCCGTATGTTGTTCCTGATGGGGGAGAATGAATAAAATCATAAAAAAGCGAGTCTAAATAGATTCATATACATGTTTGATTAATATCCACTTGGTTGGTGGTCAACCTAAAACCACTAATTTTAACAGAACCTTCTATTAACAGAAGCCACTAGCTTCTAGCTAAATTACTTAGCGATTCATATTGTCAAGATGGAAATGTTCAGCAACAGTAGTTGTTCACTTCCTATTTTTAACTCTCCAATTGGTTTGTGGTCATCCTAAAACCACCATTCTACACAAAACCTCTATTCCTTCATGCCAAGTTCCACACATAATCTCTGATACTTTGTGCTTTGTTATAGCGTTTGTGATCAGCCTTAAACTATCGACGTAGTAGAAGACATCAATTTCTGCTAGCCATTTGTTTGGTGGTCAACCAAAACCACCACTTCAGAGAGAACTTATACTTACTAGGAGAAGTTATATTCTATTAAATTGCTTGGTAATTGAATTTTCATGTTGGAAATGTTTAGCAGTGGTAGTTTTCCACCTCTAGGTATTTATTTCTCTTTTGTTGGATTCACATACACTCCTTTGGATTAAGGGGGAACTTGTTGGAACCTAATCCTTGGTGTTAAGAAAATGTTATGTTATTAAATCCCTATTCACATGAGAATAAGATTAAAAATCATAGGTGAATGGGAAGAGTCACTCAAGATTCCAAGAGACCACTTGTGAAGTTGAACCCAAGGGTCATATCATGTAATATATTGTACATTTGTGAATGAGAATTAATGTGCTTAGTGGCTATCTCTTTCTATCTTTGTGGTTATTATACTTGTATATTTGTCTGGTGTTCATCCAATCATTTATTTTTCCTTTTGGGGAACCTAGCAATGGGCCTAATTTAATATACATGGCCTCAATAAATATCAACCTATTTGTCTATTTGAGGAAGATACAATAGGACCCTAACTTATTGAGTGCTTGGGTTGGAGGTATTGTTAGTGAGATTTTAACTTAATGTTATGTTGTCAAAATTTATCCAGAACCTTTATGATATTGATACTCCTATTTAGAGCATGAATACTTGTAATGTATTGTAACCATTTATCAATTGTTAAATAGTACATTAAGTGCATTTATATCCCAGAAAAATTTCCAAGGAAATCGTGTTGTTTAATCGTTGTATGCTTCTATGTTTTTTATTAATGCAGTTTTGTTTATTTAGTTTTATTCACATTCTTCTCTTATTGATTAGTATAAGAAGCGTATTTCCCACCTCTTCTTCCTTTCATTTAGTATTAGAGATTTATCAACTTAGATCCAAGATGATCAACATTTTTTTTTATCTAATCTTGGTCTGAGTGGAATATTGTGTAGAATGAAATCTTGTTGCATTGAAATGATGAGAACATCTAGAATATAAATGTATAAGTTTAATGACACCAATGTTGAGTTTTGGAAGCTAAAAAAATGATTTTCTCGTATATTGATATTTATAGGATACAATGTATGGAACTAAACCCACTGGTATGAAAGATTAAGAGTGAGAAGTGTTAGATAAAAACACAAGAAGCTTTATCAGACTATGCTTATTCAATTCAATTATATTTAATGTTTCAAAAGAAAAACCACAACATCTCTATGGAATAAGTTGGGGGATTTGCACCAAGTTAAATCCTTGGTTATTAATCTTCTTTTTTTGTAGAAACGGTTGTTTGCATTGAGAATGGGTGATGTTGGTTATGTAGTTGAGCATCATAATTATTTTAATACTATTGTGACTTAGTAAATCTCAATTGAAGGGAAGATTGATCAGGAATATCATTGTATAACCCTTTGAGTTATTTTCCAAATTCATAGGACCATATGATAATGGCCATTAGAAGCACTATAAAGAAATTGATGCTTGATGAAGTAATGGTTGCTTTACTCTTAGAGGAGGTGAGGCATATATTTTTTGAGTCCATTAATGAGGCCTTTTATATTCATGGAAGGATGACGAAGAAAATAAAGAAGCGGAAAAATGGAAGATCCAAATCTAATGGGATATCTAGATTTCTTGGAATATCCAGGAAAAATTGTCGGAATTGCAACAAGGTATGAAATTTTAGAAGAGATTGCAAGGAAGATAAAAGCAAGAATAAGAAATAAAATAATGAGTTTGATGATGAGTTGGAAAAATATTCTTAGTTGTATGGTGGAGATTCCTTTTTTGCACCTTTGGAAACCCATGCATGCTAGAATGATGGTTGATATGATATGGATTCCCATTGGAACTAGTTTTAATTGTATGGGAAATATGATAGTGGGTTCATATACCATGGTGAGAACTCTCCTCTTAGCATAGTTGGTCATGGAATATCCTTGATTAGATTCCCCTATGGTAGAGTGAATAGGATCATTGGATTTTCATACATTTGGGTTTGAAACGAAACCTATTACTATAAAGAAAACTTAATGATGCATGTGTTGTTTTCTTTAATAAAGGGCCTAAGATGGTCCAAAGAGATATGATGGTGTCTAAGGGTGTTTATGTGAGCAAGCATAATTTATTATAGTTGTTTAATTTTTTCAACAAAGAGATTTGTAGAATCTACACCCTCACAATCAAAACATGTATCTACTTCTAATGAATATTATTTTTGGTTACATAAGTGAGCACTTGCTTCAGAAAAAAAAGTTAGGTGGAAAGAAGATAATTCTATGGCCCAAGATATTGGGACATTTGGGTGAGAAGGGCATACGAGCCTTAAGAAGAAAAAATATTGTTGATGGATTGAATGATTATTCTGTAGCATTTGATTTTTGCAAGCATTGCATATAGAGAAAATATAACCATAGTCAATTTTATTCTAGTCCCCTTAAATATTTTAGGTTGTTGGACCTAATACATTTTGATGTATTTGGTCCTGTTAAAGTTCCTTCAATTTATTCAGATTTGTATTATGTGTCAGTCATTGATGACTATTCTAGAAGGATTTGGGTATATTTTGTCAAAACTAATTTTGAGGTCTTTAGTTGATTTACGGAGTTTAAGGCTCATATGGAAAATAATACGGTATGAAGATTGAGGTGTTGGGGAATAATCATGGTGGTGAGTTTTGTTTTGAAAAGTTTGATATTTTTTTAAGGACAATGGAATTGAACATCATAGGACAACTCCAATACCCCTCAACAAAATGGAAGTGTAAAATGGACAAACAAGGTGTTGATGGAGAGAGTTAGGTTCATATGTTTAGTGAAGTAATCTTAGAGACAAATTTTTGTGAAGAATTGGTTGCTATTGCATGTTACCTAACTAACATGTCTCATAGTCAACTTTTGTGGACATTTAATACCACTATTGAGGTCTATATGGGGAAAAATCCATTACTTAAACATCTTCATGTTTTTGGTTGTTAGGCATTTGCTCATGTGACTAAGGAGAAGCAATTGAAATTGGATAAAATGGTAGCAATATGTATCTTCATTGGCTATGGAATTAGTGTGAAAGGGTACAAAAAAATATTGTTGCTGGAAAAATATTTTATAGAACAAATGTTATTTTTAGATAAGTTGAGTATTTTCCTACAATGGCGTAGCTAGAAGAGGACAAGAAGAAGCCAATTGTTCAAGTACCACCCAAGAATAAGAAAGTTGAACTAGAAAATTAATAAGATGTTCATTATGGAGTTGATGATGATTATAGTTCAGAGAGTTTAAAAGAGGAGGAAGAAAATCAACCTCAAACTTTAATGGGGTCCGCTCAACAAACAAGGAAACCATACATGTATAAGTATACTATGTTTGAATTCATATGTATAATTTATTTACTTGATGTCATTGATGAGCCTAGGATTGTGAAAGAGGTAATGGGTATGGAATATAATGAGTCTTGGATATTGGCCATGCATGAGGATATGGATACACTTATAAATAATGATACACAAGACCCGGTACTATTGTCTAATGGGGGAACACCCATTGGAAGTAAATGGGTGTTCAAAAAGAAGATCGGTTTAAATGGAAGTGTTTAAAGTACAAGGAAAGATTGGATGCAAAAGGACATTATATTATGTCAATTCCATAATGGAACCATGGGACATTCCATTAACCTATCTTATTCCCATATGTTCAATTGGAATTAAAATTTATTAGGGAATAAATTGGCCTATAGTCACTATGTACACTCAAATGTAAATCAAGAAGTAGTGAGGTGGGTCATAAAATTGAAATAATAATAGCAATAAATTCATAAATGAGGTGAAAATCATCCAATCAGATAATGAGGGTGCATAGGAGGATGAATGGGATCTTAGAGGGTGTAACTTCAATCCAAGGTGGAATGAATATCATCATGATGACACTTCATGAGTTGTAACCTCCTCGGCTAAAAATAGCCAAAGAAGAGTGCACTAGGGGAAGAGTAAATCCAAAGGAATCACATGAAGAGGAATACACATAAAAATAGCCAGGGGGGGTGCATTAGTGAAGTGTAAACCCCAAAGGAATCTATGTCATCTGATGACAGATTCTATGACAACTATGACAAGCTATGGCAACTCCAGGTCCTAAAAATAGACAAGGAGGGTGCACGAGGGGAGAGTGGGACCACAAACCATTGGAAAATCCCCCAAATCAAGGAAAAGGTCCCTTATTTTGAATAAAAAAAGGTGGATAAGGTACTATTTGGTCCAAATAACATTAGAAGTGAGTTAATGTGTCGTGAATAATGATTATCTCCATTAATTTGAATTTTATTGTTATTTTATGAGAGAATTCTAGAATGAGGGGGGAAGGTCTCAATGAAGTTTATAAAAAGTATATAAACACATGAGGTAAATGGTTTTGATCATTTTAAATTCAAATTGGAGAGCTTGTGAGCTTTTCGTGCTTGGGAGATGTTCCCTTTGCAATTGTAACTAGTTTCAGTGGTGCAAGATCCCACCCTAGCTAGCATGAGAGGAAAAGTCAACCTAATTTATATCTAGAGATAAAATGAAGGATCTCATATCCATGTTTAGTATATGGTTCAAGTTCATATTGGTGTGTTTGAATCTTAGTTTGTGTCACGTCCCCATCCCTCAGACCGGCGAAGAGGACGCGACCAACACCAACAAGCATACGGGCAAACAGCCCCATGAACATAAACATGGATAAATGCTGGATTAAATTACTTAAACACAATGCATACTAAGATGCAGAACCATAAAAGCATACACAGATGCAGAATGAATCAACATTCAGCGAAAGTAACACACACATACATTTACAGCATTCAACATATTCATTATTTCACATAATACAACAGATATAATTGCAGAGATGAAGTAACCAACAACACTTATCTTTTGATGAAGAACTCACCCGCAACCAGCTATGTCGCTGCAACGTTCCACCCAACCATAGGCCAGCGTGCTCATCAAACTCTCAGCAGCGCTGCCACCCCTGAGTTGGGCATGATTCCTCCAAGGATAAGGGTCAATGCAGGCTTACACATAGCCAAGGGACCAAACTAGTCAAACCAACACAGCTGGGTTTATCAGGCCATCAACCGATCGGCCAAGCCAGCACAGTCCGAAGACCAACCACTGCATATATGCAGCAAGAAAACCCCTTCACTGCCCCATGAAGAAGGCTAAGACAACCGGTGACAATCCCAAACGAAAGGTGAGACACCGCTCAAACCCACAAGGCAACTCAGAGTTGTTCTTGGCCCTAGCGTGGCCAAAACAACTCGACAGTAACACCAAAAACCAGGGTATAACAACAACCACAACTCCAAATGGATGATGGAAACAATCCACAGTCCCAAAACAAGGAAAGCTCAGCCAACAGCACACACAATTCCCCAATGTAACGGTTGGGCAACATCACACAGCCCACAAAATAGAGGAGAGGCCAACTGCCAGCATGGACAGAGGAAAACTCAACCCACGGATTGGAAATCCACAGTGGTCCAAGACGAAATTGGACACCACATCCAACAAAACATGCGGGGAAGAAAACAGTCCCAAAACACAATCAATGAGCACGGATCACGACATGGGAAACGACTCCAATGGTCTATGCGTGAGGAAAAATTGCCCCCAACAGCAAAACACAGAGGAAAACATACCCGATTCCACTCTGTGGAAGAACGTGAATGATCATCGATCAACAGCTCCTCTCCTGGTTGCATGAGACCCATCAGAACCACTTCCTGTGCATGAGGATGAGCTAGACTTCCGCTCCTGTGTGAGAGTGAACAACTCCCCTCATGCGCGCAGATAAGCAACCAACGTGAGGAGTGAGTAGACCATAGAGGGCAATCGTAGTGGAGAGTGCATGAGGATAACAACACCGACCTCTGCGTGAGGAAGAACCGACCATTGCTCTGCGTGAGCATCAACAGACGCGGCCATGAAGGTGAACTGAGTCGACCTCCTGCTGCGCGTGTCCCTGCGTTGGGAGTGAACCGGCGTGAGGAAGCCAAACCTCCTCTGCGCGTGGATGAACAATAGAACGTGAGGTACGAACAGACCATCATGAGGATGGAGTCATGGGAGAGAGGAGTGAAGGCCATCGTGGGTGGAGTGGGCGTGTGGGCAAGGGACTGACAGTCCTGTCACCCCACTCCCAAAAGCAATAACTGCCCCCAACCACCAGCAGCCATAACTGCCTCAACTACTCAGCCAAAACAATAAAGAGGTTGGAAGAGTTTGGATGAGACAAGAAAGGTGACAAAACAACAAGGTGGCAACACATGGGTTTTTCCCCCATAAACCAAGGTTTGACATCCCCCCACCCCTTATCCTTTGGAATCATGCCCTTTTCATTCAACGTTGCACTGCCATAGCTGGTTGTGGTTTATTTTAATTGATGTGCGTGTTTACATGATGCCAACCGCAATGTGCCGGATAGCACGATATACCATCGGCAACTATCCCGATTGCCGAAACATACACAACCAAATCGATGGTGGGGATTTTGCCTTTAGCTCCTCACCATGATTAATTACATTTTATACATCATGAAAACGGGGTCAAAACTGGGGATGTGACATTCCCCTCCCCCTTGGAATAACACCATCCTCGGTGTTACTTTACATATATACAATACATATACAATTTCACATCAACATTTCTAGATTTTGCAGATCTGTCCCACGTTCAGTCATCTACTTTGAACGCTCAAGACCAAGCCCTTCGGCTTCCATGGAATTTTCCTACTAGTCCTCAGCTTCCAGCTCATCCCGAAGTCTAGGAACTTTGCGGCTATTGCCTTCACCATGTTCCCTCATTGGGCAGTCCCGGTGTAACTGATGTCCTCCGCATCTCCAGTATCTCACTGGCTGCTTCATATTTACCTGCTCAATTTCATTTGAGTCTTCATGCCTGGACCATTTCCTATCGGGTCACTCGGACGATTGTCCCATTGCTGATCCACCTTCCTTTCCTTTGCCGATTTCTCCCAGAAGGCTTTTCACCTCCCTTTGTAAACCAATAGAGTCTTGCAAAATCTGGTGGTTCATTTCACTCTGCCTTCTCTGTATCTTGAGAA
>LPNX010783384.1:130120-222629 GCA_001517045.1 Pseudotsuga menziesii | reverse complement strand
GCTCTCAGCCTCTTTCACTTCACCGTGAATGCTGGACCAATATCTCTTGGTCATGACACTTAGTGTCTTTGGTCTATTCCAGACCTCTAAACCATGGAGTCTCTCCGCATGGTTTGTCTCAATTGCTAGGACCTCCCGGTCTCACTAGCACTTTTTTCTTTTTCATTGCCGCTCACTCCGAGCTTTCCAGGACAGTCACATGTCCACATGCACCCCTAAGATGCTCTCATAGTCCTCGCTTCCAGCAATACCTATATTCAAACATTGAATAGATTCATATGTTTAGTTTATTCTCATCAGTTTTATCTCTAGAACAAGAGCTTAAAACATCATAACCAAATCATATACACATGTATATTCATAAGCAAAATAATCCAATACTTATCTGTATTGTCCATTTCCTCGTTCGTCCACAGGATCCTGCTTCGCTTTGCGAGCCTTGGGATCGCCTATGGACTTAGATGTTAGGCCAGCACGCAGGCTGCTCCACAACATCAATTAATTATTGTCCAGCCAGTACATCCTCATGTCGACTGGGCTTGGAACTTTCCCAAGACCATTTCCAGGTCTAGGATCTACTATGGATCCTCAGGCATATCACAACCCAACATACACTTGTATCAACATGCACTTATATCAACAATAACACATACACTTATATCAACAATAACCCTTACTCTGCAACCCCTCACAACAACCATTTACCTTTTACCTTTACCTTTAGGGTGCAACACCTGACTACATCTATTTAGCCTGTCAACACAAGCAATACAAGCAATACAAGCAACTCATCAGCGTTATGGCTCTAAAGCTGTAATCACATTTCATATCATTCGGTCATAATGGATACTAAATCAAAACATGTTCTGCATATGGAATTTAATAATTAAACATGCATATTCATAGCAAGGGTTACAGAACACTTATCCATTTGCCGTCGTAGTATGCCTTTATATCTGTTAGGCACCATCAAGGAGTTGGGAAAGGCTGAATGCTAAGCTGGTGAGCTCGCTGCAGAGCTAGGAACACCTACACCAGAAATAGCTTGACTTCTAAGACACCCACACACACCCAACACAAGGAATCAGTCCCTTCTCTTCTACTCAGTCCCTCAGGCCCTGCATTCCCTTCCAGTGCTATCTCGGGGTTGTGGAGAAGAAATTTATCCCTCTAGCTCTGTTTGTGTGGTTTCCAATCACCAGGTTTAAGCAAACCAAGCCCCCATCCCTGCTTCCTTTTTACATTTCATATCCACACATGTCTCATCGACATAATCTATACCATCTCACTCATGTTGTTTACCAAACATGCAGTGCAGACGAGACATTTCTAAAATGTCCCATGGCGTTTCACCCGAAACCCATTTCCAAGGGAAAACCTTCCCATGAAGTTTGGCTCTTGCAGGTCATCACATATGATCTTCCTACAGTGTGTACCCCTGACACATTAATCAAATAGCCAAACAGTAAATCATTACCTGATACTACAATCCAAATTGATCGTTTCATAACCAAGCAATGACATTAGGAATCAAATTCAATTCTATCTACTATAGAAATTGACTTGCTCAATTGTGGGTCTCTTGTAAGTAGCACTACTATGCCCATTATAATTTTATGCTTACTATAATAACATGAATACCCACTTACCGTGCGTCCCTCCTGACACAATCTTATACAAGCCAACAATGATTAGTAGTTGTCCACAATTCCTTAAATTCGAAATTCACAATTCAAATTTAACAACCAACTATTTTCACAACCATGAGACTCTTCTCATAAGTTTGGCTCTTTTACATGGTAGATTATGGAATTGGTCAGGGTCTTACCTCTCAATTCCATGCTCGAAATAATCTACCTGAAACATGAGCTTCAATCAACCAAGCACAATCTTATGCAAGCAATAGTGGCTAGTGGTTGTCAACAATTTCTCAAATCCGAAATTCACAATTCGAATTTCAACAACCTATTATGCATACCAACTATTTTTTTTTTACAACCATTAGACTCTTCTCATAAATGGTAGATTCTGGCATTGGTCAGGGTCTTACCTCTCAATGCCATGCTCGAAATAATCTACCTGAAACATGAGTTTCAATCAACCAAACACTTGGTAAGTCTGGATGCATATAACCTTTTCATCGCTACAACCATCACTGAAGCATTTTCAGAATTTATAAAATTCAAATACTTTCAGCTGTTAGTCACATCAATATTACCAAAACTCATTTACTGCATGCAATCATCATCATATTAACATTGCAAGGTATAGTCATATCATTCATGCAATTAAATGAAATGTTTAGATACTCCTTACTTCACAGGCATATCATTCATACCACCTTGCTCTTCCACAGAGCATTTCTGGCGGCCAATTGATCATGACTATCCTGCATTCATAACAACCTTTGAAACAGTTCCAGAATTATCATTAATTCATCATTTCAGTCATTAGTCATTCATAATATCTCATGCATTCAACATACCACGCATGGCCTAACCATGTCCACTTCATATAGGATGCATTACTATCATCAATGTCATCATCATATATAGGTATGACACCTTTCTATATTCCAAGATTCTCATGGTATGAGGTCTCTCACCTTTACCAATCCATGGAATTTGTCATAAGCAAACTCTTACTTGCATGGGTCTTACTTACACCCTTGCCGTGACCAATTTGGTTGGTCCTTTGTAGGAGATTGCAGAATTTGCTCACCAACTTTTGTTATGGACTTGTTGCCTCATCCCTTTCTCCATAGGGTTGCTAATCACAATTGTTAGCATCAGCAACACATTCATCTGGGTCCATGTCATCGTTGGTTTTCCCACTAATGCCAACATCAAAGCAATGATTATCATTAGTGGTTCATACAAAACATATCCTTATACATTTCAAGCATAAAACTTGGGAAATGTAGTTATAATCAGCAATATAGGGTCTAATGAAAACTTCCTTTTCAAATCCCTCATCTTCTCATGGAATTCCTTTTTCACACAGCAGCTGGTTGACTTCATAGTCCTTGCTGCCCCTGGGCATGCAACTGTCCAGATTTGTCCATTTGATAACATCGGCCATCATTAGCACTTTGCTACTTCATGCTCAGATTCTGGTCACTTATCCTTGTTCCCTACTGGATAAGCTTTCCAACGCCTGTCCACATGCGACCCCGGATGTGAAAACCACACCACTTTTAAGAATGAAGACTTTCACCAAGTCTTTGCATTTCTACACTCCACTGATTTTGGACTGGGTGCCAACTTCAGCCAACTATAAATCACGGAAAACAGCTGAAAATTCCACTGGAAGGCAGTCGAAATCTGTTGGAAATCCCACTGAAAACCATTGAGAAATCCCCTTTGAAAAACTCAATTTTTTTTCTTTGCAGAATCGGCTCTCACTTCCTCTATCCATTCGACGTATCGACTGTCAAAACAGCTACTCCTTCCACCGTTTCAGGCCTCATTTCAACTAATTTTCCGTAGTTCATCGACAGTTAGGTGCACTTCTCATTGGAAGGAAAATCCACTAAACAGCCGCAATGACGGAACGTGATCTTCAATCTTTCTCCGATTCGGCGGCACAACCAGATCGACGTCGGCAGGCTTTTCACATCGGCGAGCTAGTGCCTTGGGTTTCCATAACGGCGGAACATCAAACCTCTATTTCTTCCGATTCTGGCTACCACATCGGCTACCCAAACATCTAAACGTTCCGACAGTTTCTAGGCAGACGGCATCGGAAGTCCTCTCTCATCGGAAGTCTAGTTCTTTAGACTTCCGCAACGGCGGCATACGAACAGCTTTAAGCTTCCGCCGACCGATGTTTTTCGTACTTAGAGAATTTTTAAAAAATTTCCCTTTCTTTTGCCGCTTGGTCGGCTCCCTTAACTTCTTCTTTTTCGGTGACTTAGTTCTACCAACAGCCGCAACGGCGGCACAACAATTTCATCCGCAGCCGCAACGGCGGAACATGAAACATTATCTCCTTCCAACGGCAGGATTTCCACATCGGAAAACTAATGTCTTTATCTTCTGCAACAGCGGCACGCAAAAACCCTATCTTCTTTCGGCAGCAGTCTTTCTTCGTCGGATGACTTAGTGCTTTTCACTTCCGCAACGACGGCGCACAAACCACTTTCTCTTCCGACGGCCAATCGTTACTTAGAAAAATTTTAACTTCGGGTGTCGGCGGTCTTTTGCACTTCGGAAGGCTAGTGCCTTTGGCTTCCACAACGGTGGCATGCCAAACACTAATTCCTTCCGACGGACACCAAATCACTTGGAAAATTTTTCCAATTTCCTTTCCAACTGCTCCCGTCGGCACGCCTTCGCCTAACTCTTCCGCTACGGTGGAAGTCCATTCCACTAACTCTTCCACCACAGCGGAAGTCAATTTCGCTAAGTCTCCCGAATGTCCAACACTTAACCAAATTTTCTTTTTGGAACTTCCCACCTGTCGGCAATCGGATCACTACCGCGTCGGCGATTGGAGGACTTTCCCGTCGGGTGCGTAGTTACTTCGCCATCAGCAACGGCGGAAGTCCGTTCCACTAATTCTTCCGGCGAACTTCAAATACTTAGGTGATTTTCCAAAATTTTCCCTCTGAACATCCTCCGCCGGGCGTGCTTCTGCTAGCTCTTCTGCTACAGTGGAAGTCTCTTCCACTAACCTTTCCGCCACAGTGGAAGTCAATTCCACTAATCCTTCCACCACAGCGGAAGTCTTTTCCACTTAATGCTCCGACGAACCACTGTTCAAATACTTAGAATTTTTTTTTGAATTTTTCCATTCATCCACTGTCATCAAATTTCCTGATTGCTGCTGTTCTGCTGAACATAGAAGGTAATTCTACCCTCTGTCACTGCATCCTTCATGGCCCATCGAGGTCCACTGTTGCAACCTTTGCTCTGATACGATTCTGTCACGTCCCCATCCCTCAGACCGGCAAAGAGGACGCAACCAACACCAACAAGCATACGGGAAAACAACCCCATGAACATAAACAGGGATAAATGCTGGATTAAATTACTTAAACACAATGCATAATAAGATGCAGAACCATAAAAGCATACACAAATGCAGAATGAATCAACATTCAGCGGAAGTAACACACACATACATTTCCAGCATTCAACATGTTCATTATTTCACATAATACAACAAATATAATTGCAGAGATGAAGTAACCAACAACACTTATCTTTTGATGAAGAACTCGCCCGCAACCAGCTACGTCGCTACAACGTTCCACTCAACCATAGGCCAGCGTTCTCATCAATCTCTTAGCAACGCTGCCACCCCCGAGCTGGGCATGATTCCTCCAAGGATAAGGGTCAATGTAGGATTACACATAGCCAAGGGACCAAACCAATCAAACCAACACAGTTGGGTTTATCAGGCCATCAACCGATCGGCCAAGCCAGCACAGTCCAGAGACCAACCACTCCATATATGCAGCAAGACAACCCCTTCACTGCCCCGTGAAGAAGGCTAAGACAACCGGTGACAGTCCCAAACGAAAGGTGAGACACTGCTCAAACCCACAAGGCAACTCAGAGTTGTTCTTGGCCCTAGCGTGGCCAAAACAACTCAACAGGAACACCCAAAACCAGGGTATAACAGCAACCACAACTCCAAATGGATGATGGAAACAATCCACAGTCCCAAAATAAGGAAAGCTCAGCCAACAACACACACAAATCCCCAAATGTAATGGCTGGGCAACATCACACAGCCCACAAAACAGAGGAGAGGCCAACTCCCAGCGTGGACAGAGGAAAACTCAACCCACGGATTGGAAATCCACAGTGGTCCAAGATGAAATTGGACACCACAGCCAATAAAACACACGGGGAAGACAACAATCCCAAAACACAATCAGTGAGCACGACTCACAACATGGGAAACGACTCCAATGGTCTGTGCGTGAGGAAAACTTGCCCCCAACAGCAAAACATAGAGGAAAACATACCCGATTCCAATTTGTGGAAGAACGTGAATGATCATCGATCAGTAGCTCCTCTCCTGGCTGCGTGAGACCTAGCAGAACCACTGCCTATGCATGAGGATGAGCCAGACTTCCACTCCTGCATGAGAGTTAACAACTCCCCTCATGCACGCGGATAAGCAACCAACGTGAGGAGTGAGCAGACCATAGAGGGCAAGCGTAGTGGAGAGTGCATGAGGATAATAGCACCGACCTCTGCATGAGGAAGAGCTGACCATTGCTCTGCGTGAGCATACATAGACGCGGCTGTGAAGGTGAACTGAGTCGACCTCCTACTGCGTGTGTCCCTGTGTTGGGAGTGAACCGACGTGAGGAAGCCGAACCTCCTCTGCGCGCGGATGAACAATATAATGTGAGGAACCAACAGACCATCGTGAGGATGGAGTCACGGGAGAGAGAAGTGAAGGCCATCGTGGGTGGAGTGGGCATGTGGGAAAGGGACTGACAGTCCTGTCACCCCACTCCCAAAATCAATAACTACCCCCAACCACCAGCAACCATAACTGCCTCAACTACTCAGCCAAAACAATAAAGAGGTTGGAAGAGGTTGGACGAGACAAGAAAGGTGACAAAACAACAAGGTGGCAACAAATGGGTTTTTCCCCCATAAACCAAGGTTTGACATCCCCCCACCCCTTATCCTTCGGAATCACGCCCTTTTCATTCAACGTTGCAGTGCCATAGCTGGTTGTGGTTTATTTTAATTGATGTGCATGTTTACATGATGCCAACCATAATGTGCCAGATAGCACGATATACCATCGGCAACTATCCCCATTGCCGAAACATACACAACCAAATCGATGGTGGGGATTTTTCCTTTAGCTCCTCACCATGATTAATTACATTTTATACATCATGCAAACGGGGTCAAAACCGGGGATGTGACAGTTTGTAGCAGGGAAATATTGTTGGTTTGTTCCGACATTTGTAGCTTATGTTGTGGTAGATATTGGTTGAGGAGGGATGAACAATGGCTGATTATATATCTTGGTGGATGTTATATGGTATGTATAAAACTTAGATATGGTTTAGGGTGCAATTTAGAGAGAATATTTGAATATCAGGGTCAAAATCATGTTGGTAGAGGGCACACTAGTTGGAGGAAATTGCTCATTTGGAGTTGCCATTTTCCCTCTCTCCTCTAATATCCATTTGCAGCCATTATTCAACTATTGTAGTAGGATTATTTCATGTATTTTAAGTTGATTTATAATCCATCAGTATTATGAATGTAATTCCTGTTGATCCCTGTTTTGTCACTATTTTCGGCTGGTAAATTGCTCTTTTGACATCTATTTTGTCACCTTTTTGACATATTCCTGTCATACAGCTTATCATTCAGCCTCCAGTACGAATACATTTGGGATTTATTCAAATTATGATTTATTCTTATTATTTCATGATTTTACTAATCAATTCGATGATATTTGGAAATATGTGTGACATTTGAAATTGTTTTGCACGTCATAGTCTTTACACGCACCCACGCTAGATATGCGCAGATCGCATCCAACTCACCATTCAGCCTGCTGATCAAACCACACATTGTTTGTTGGCATATTCCAAAAATTTAAAGAGTAGAACGTTTTTCAGTTGCTCTGTTGTCCACGCATCTAGATGATTGGATGACCCTCACTCTAGAAGGCTCGCCATCCTACCTTCTCTATTCGACACCACGACTCATGCCCATGTAAACAAGAAACAATATGCTGCAACCCGCGTGAGTAGAATCGCCGTGCGAAGGAGAAAGATGATGACTATGTGTTGGCATATGATTGTTTCCTTGTAATAATGGTTGACTATTTTAGGAGCGGTCAACCACTGAAAGGGTCGACCTGCTCATCCTTGTAAACGCTATATATACCTGCCTCCAAGCAAGAGCACAGTTAGCTAGCATGTTAATCAGTCGACGTTAGAAGAGAAACTATGTAATACTGTTCTGAATTTTAATATAAGTTATATTTATGTTGTTCATACATGTTCCTGTCTCTATGAGTGATTGATTGAAGCGCAACCCTGATTGCTGAGAGGGCCCCTCAACAACCAGTGGTCGCCATTTTTGTGTGTATTTTCATCATTTCCTTTCTTGCAGTTAGTATAGTTTCATTTCCAGTTTTCTTATGTAATTCAGTTTCCTGTAATCGTTTATTTCATTATCTCCCATAGCATGTGTTTTATTGTGAGTATCACTTTGTTGTTAATATAGTTTCATTTCCAGAATCAAATAACCTGTTGTGCGCATAGTTAGTTTCCTTTCCAGTATTTTCACAGTTTGTTGTTTAATTTTATGGTTGATAGTTACATATCTGAATTGTTTTACATCTTAGATTCAATCTACAGTAGGCTTAGTTCTGTTAACTCTTGTTTTTCTATAAATTTACTTTGGTTACACTTTAGTTTGTTTTATAATGCAATAGACAATAGTTTCTTTATAATCATAATTAGCATAAGTGTTTTTGTTGTTAGTTTGATTATTGAATAAGTATACTTACTGTCCTTTATGCATCTTTCTTGCATATGCACAAAATCAGCTGATAATTAGATCATTTAGGTCATTTTCCATTGTTTTCTTTATACAGACTGTCATTCAAACATCCTGTTCAACTTGTTATTCAGACCATCCGTTCAGTCTGTTCGAGCCCTTCGTTCAACCTTTGATATTCCCATTTTGTTTTAAGCCTATTTCAAGGTTCTGTATCTTTGGCTTTTGAATTCTGTTCTATTCTGGTAATTAGATAATGGTTATATTTCCCATTAGGACCTTAGATTAGATTATTCAAAGTATTTATCAAGTTCCATCCTTATATTTTCTTACCTTAGTATGCTTTGAATTATTCTTTGTTCTGCTTCTTTTGTTTCTCATTTCCTCACTTATCACAGTCATAGCGTTTGACAATTATATCTCTAGTCTAGTTTATCTTTCTGTATATTGAGTTTAGGATTAGATATGTTAATTTCTAGAGAAGCACACCAGTACTTTGTAAATTGATCATAGCATAGGACCTTTTTTCTTTACTGTGTGGTTACTGAAAAGAATTGTAGAATAGGATTTAGAGGATCTTTCTTAATTTTGTTTTTTACTTGCTTCTTAATCAAGTTTTCTTTATTAAGTTTTCTACTTGCTTCCTTATTAAGTTTTCTACTTGCTTCTTTCATTAATATTTTTACTTGTTTCTAAATTAAGATTTCCCTCACATTCGTTTCATATAAGAATTGTTTATTTATAAAAGTAATCCTTAAAAAGAATCTTGTTTCTTAATTAATAGATTAGTCGTTCATAGCATCTTTCTTAGTTAAGAGTCATTTGCTTATGGAATAAATCACCATATTTACCATCACCTGTAATTGGACATTCCTTACTTTGCACATATTTTTAGAAGTTAAGTTAGATTTAATCCCATTCAGTTTCTTTACTTCTTTTGAAAGCCATTTTGACACTACTCCTTCTCCAGTTCCGATCACAATGAATGCATATCCTTAGAATCCTCAAGGAGAGTAGAACTAGATAGTTTATTTTAACTGTTATGTACATTTGTTAGTTGCATGTATAGTTTAATTGTTGTAGTTATAAAAGTATATCCTGTTGTTGTAATCTTGTTTCCAATATTATAATTCCTTGTATAGTCAGTTTCTGAAGTTGCTTATGAAGCTTTCTAATTCTTAGATTAAGAGGTAGAATAGTTAATTAATAAGCAGTTTACTTTCTTAGAGTAGTATTGTTTATATATTTACCTTTCAATATTTGTTTATAGAGTAGAGTAGTATAGGTTGATATTGCTCTAGTCTAATACTTGGTTCCGGTTTAATGACCTTAATAGTTGAATTTCTAGGAGTTTGACTTGGTTTTTCATTTTGATAGATCTTTCGATATTTTCTTTGTTAAAATATTTCCACGACACCCTAGGAACCCCGCTACCTTCGCATATACTTTGTGTCAACTCTAAGTTTACCAACCTCGGTCGATAATTAAATATTTGGTGAATTAATTAAGACATTATAACACCCAACATTTTTGGCACCGTTGTCGGGGATTTGTTCTGTAAGGTAGAATAAGTAGAATCCCCTTATCAAGTTTAGCAATAGGATGGTGGCGGGGGAGCAGTAAGATGAGAGGTAAGAACCTGCGCATCTGTTATAATAGGCACCCCCAAATCCAATAGTCATAGTAGTATTTTAGGTTTTCTTTTTAGTTTAGCTTTTCATGAACATACCTAGAGATTCAAAGGGTAGATACGTTAGAGATAATTCTCAAAACCTTATTAAAATTCCTACTAACCTTTATGGGGGATGAAATACCCTAACCACTAACTCACCAGAAAGGTATCAGAGAACCCACATAGGAAGTAGTTCTACTTGGAAACCTAAATGCTTTATAGGAGAAACCATAGACGATGAAGAAATCCTGGAAGGAAATTCTAAAGACCCCATTTCTGAAGAAATCCAAGAGGGTTAGCCATTGGAAATCCTCAACCCCCCACTAGTGTAGAAACCTAACGATACAACTTTCTCGTTAGTAGGGGATCCTAAATTTTTTGATTTCATTGATCCTACCCAGGTACAAGGCCTCTTTGGCGGCTCAACAAATACAGTTATTTCATAGATAGAAACCTCCACCGTAGTACCTACCATTCCTAAAGAATCTAATAAAAACATAGTTTATCGTAGGAATATCTTCCCCGAAATAGAACGTTGGAATGCCCCATTATCACCTCGAAAGGAGCCTCCTAGGTACACACTCTTTAGGAATCAAACCTACATGGAGCGATGGGGAGAGAATGAAGATCATGATGATGTTAGAAATGATGAAGGAGAAGGAGAAAATCGAACTGAGACTACCTTTGGGTTCCCTATTTTAGACACTGCACAGGATGTAAATATGAAGAACATCCCTCCTTCCTCCTTAACCACTTTCTACGGAAAAATTAATGAAGACTCAGACACATTTTTGTTCGAGTTTGACATCCTCTGTAGAAGTTATAACTATATACAATATGCTCACAAATTAAAACTTTTTCTTGCTACACTGAAAGACTCTGCTTTAAGATGGTTCATGGGATTAGGAGAATCTAGTATCAGGACTTGGAAAGATATGAAAAATACATTCTTACAGAAATACCAATAGTATTGCAAACCAAGACACTCTCGAAATGATATCTTTAAGATACAGCAACTCAAAGATGAGAGCTTGGAAGATTATCTTGAAATATTTATCTATACATTACATAAATCTAAACATAACGACCTTTGAGAAGATGCAGTATGAACACTCTTCCTTAAAGGGATCTCAGAAGACCTGGTAGAAAAAATCAATCTCATGGCATCCGTTGATATCTCTCATAAACCTTTTGCACAAATTGGGAAGATATGTAGAAATTACTCTAGAAGTAGGGGGGAAGTTGGGAGAAATATTCGAGAACCTTATAATAGATATCTAAAAGGAAATACTCCCAGTTTAGGAGGAGTTACAAGGATGGAATTAGGGAACCTATTGGAAAATTTCAAAACTGATATCTTAGGAGCAATGGGTTCTCAACTAGATGCTTTACAAGCCAATAAAAAACAAGAGGAAGAAAGTGCAGCAATGAGCATTTTCTATCCAAGATGCAGGACTAAACATCCCCAATGGAAATTCCCATTAAACAACATCTCTGTATGTCATATCTGTATGGAGGATCATCCAACAGACGATTTCCCATCATTACCAGGGTTACAAAACATATACAAGAGTGGGGATGTTGGTGAAACATATAGGAGGCCTCCTTGGAAACCAAGGGACCCGCCACAATGTCAGAATTTGTCACCATCGCCTCCACATTATAACCAACCCTACCAATCACCTTAAATGTGGAACACTACGAATTGGAAACATTGGCCACCCCAGTATCCTCCCCCTCCTCCTCATTTTACTCAGCATCAGTATTGGTCACAAGGGGTGGAAGGGACAGTCCTACCCCCAACCACCACCTGTCTTTGCACCTAATCATCCATGTCCTCAGCACTCATCCAATACCCAACAATTTTTACCAAGGTTTGTGCCTCTAGTTCCCTTTATTACACAACAACCTCACCATTTCCAAAATACAAACCCTCCATGACCTACATTGTTACCTGCACAACCGATACCTAACCTGAATAATATGCCAGCGCAATATCTTAATAACATTGAGTTGCAAAATATTCCATCCTATGTTATTTCTACTATACCTGAACATGAGATACAATTACGATCTAGAAGAGTTGTCGATGACAGACCCAAGTCATCAGTCATCATTCGTGAAGAGAATGACAAAGAATATCCCAATGAAGTCATGAATGATTTTATTTTGTAGTATGTGCCAAAAGTTTCAGTGCATACCCATCCTCAGCAAGAACCAACTCAAGAACGAAGAATCCCTCCATTTCCAGAACGATTAGCAATAAAAAAACCTGTAATCCATCATGAGTACAATATTTTGAATGAATTAAAAAATGTATGTGTCAAGATCCCTCTATTACAAGCTATTAAGGATATACCGATTTACAGTAAAGTAATAAAGGAACTCTGCATAAAGAAACCAGGAAGGAAATAAAAAGACTCCCCCACTATTCATGTTATAGGTGAAATGTCTGAATGCATGACTGACTAATCTGGAATTGCAAAGTATACAAACCCAGGAAGTCTAGTAGTGATTGTTATCGTAAATAATATTTCCATAGGAAATACACTTATTTATTTAGGATCGACTATTAATATGATGACCACCACAGTCTTAGAAGTTTTACAGTTGGGACAATTTCTCCGACCGACTCCCTCAATTCTGGAACTAGCAAACCGCACTACGGTAAAACCTGCTGGGGATCTGGATGACATTGTTATATTAGTGGACTCATGGGAATATCCTGTTGATTTCATGGTAGTATAATCAAAGGATCCTTCTAAAGGAAATCCTATTATACTGGGAAGACCATGGTTGCTTACCGCCAACGCCTTCTTAGGATGTAGGGACAAGGAAATGACCATTTCTAATGGGTTGTCCACACAAAAAATGGCTTTATACCCCCCAACACAACCTTTAACCGAAACCTTGTGGTGGTTATATTTCCCCTTTGGGGATGAAAATATTGAAGATCTCTTCTTTCCTAGTGACTACTCCTGGGCACTTCAGGAGCAGACTACTGAGAATGTATTAAACCAATTTGTCTCTTCAACAACTTGTATAGATTTTCCTCAGTCTTTTGCTCAATTCGATCAAAATTTTGGAGATGAGTTTCAAGAAAATATGGCCCTCTCCACATTCGTAAAAACACCATGTGTCTTTTCAATTGAAGAGCACATAGGGTCTTATACTGTGCTTTGTGAAGTTAGCCATGGGAAAGTTTTACACATAAATGCAGGGTTAACCGAGAGTCAACAAGAACAATTGCTTAAGGTCCTTATAATTCAATCTGGATAATTTGTGTGGGAATACATTGAAATGAAGGGTATACATCATGAAACCTGTATTCACCATATTTACATGGATGCCAGTATATCCCCTATAAAGCAGCCTCAGAGGAGGATGAACCCTGCTTTGAAAGATATAGTGAAAGAGGAGTTACAAAAACTTCTCAATGCTGGTTTCATCTATCCTATCTCCGACAGTAAATGGGTGTCTCCTCTAGTGGTAGTCCCAAAGAAATTCATAGGGAAATGGCGTATTCGAGTTGATTTTAGAGAGCTAAATAAGGCCACTCTTAAAGACTACTTCCCTTTTTCCTTTATTGATCAAGTGCTAGATACTCTGTCCGGTAAGCAATATTTTTCCTTTCTTGACAAGTATAGTGGATACAATCAGATTTTAATAGCACCCGAGGATCAGGATAAGACCACTTTTACATGCCCTTGGGGAACATATTCCTATAGAGTTTTGCCATTTGGCTTATGTAATGCACCTGCCACTTTTCAATGAATAGTATTAGGGATTTTTTTATTATCTTATACATGACTATGTAGAGGTGTACATGGATGATTTTACAGCCTATGGTAATACTTTTCAAGAGGCCCTTGATAACCTTGAGAAGGTCCTGATCCAATGTCAAGAAACAAACCTAGCCCTTAGTCACAAAAAATGTAAAATGTTATTGACATAAGGTATAGTATTGGGGCATCATGTTTCTTCCCAAGGAATCAAGGTAGATCCTGTGAAAATAGAAGTAATTGTTGGCCTTCCCTCTCCAAAAACTCAAAAAGAGGTAAGGAGCTTTCTTGTCCATGCAGGCTATTATTGCTGTTTTATTGAAAATTTCACTAAAATAGCTGCACCAATGTTTAAGCTTCTTACAAAGGATGTCGAACTCCAATGGGTTGAATCTTGTCAAAGTGATTTTGAAGTCTTAAATGATAAATTATCAGTGGCACTAATACTTTGGGGTCCCTACTGGTCCCCTCCTTTCCATATATCCACTGATGCTTCTGATACGGCCATAGAAGGAGTCCTAGGCCAAAAACAAGGCCAAGAATCTTATGCCATTTACTTTGTTATCAAGAATTTAGCTCCTGCCGAACTGAACTACACTGTCACCGAAAAAGAATTCTTGGCAGTAATCTATGCTATTAATAAATTTCATCATTTATTTACAGGATATGAATTTTTTGTGCATACGGACCATTCTGCCATCAAATTTTTGATGAATAAACCAATTACCAATGGTATAGTGACCCAATGGCTTCTTCTATTACAAGAATTTAATATCACTGTCGTCGATCGACCTGGTAGAGAAAATTTGGTAGCATATTTCCTCTCTCGTATTCAACATGATGATGGTGTTAAACCTGTTGATGATACTTTTCCTGATGAACATTTATTTTGTTCAGGTATACAGGGTACTCCCAAAAGACTGAACACCTAGAGAAAGCACTTGACACAAACAGATCATAGATCAATACACCGATGTTTGTCACGTGGTTAAAACCCTCGAGAGGGAAAAAATCCACGACCCGAGCCGAATAGCTACTTGGAGCAATTTACTATGCAAAAGAAAGAAAGTTACTTATGAGCTTATCATAATCGATCAACTAGCCAAGGACCCTCCATACTCTTTAAATAGAGATCATGGACCAATCGGGTGTTAAGCCATAGATCAATGGTAGGTATGATCTAAGAGAAGTTGAACCATTAGATCACTTTATGTCTAGAACATATCATGATCGTCGGATTAGAATATTTACAAATTCATACTAATGCAATCTAAAGAAACACACTTTACCTAACAAATATATTACACAAGTTGATCTTAACTAACTCCTAAGTGTCTAAATATCCTAACATATTTGTTGTGTCCATTCAAACCCCTTAATTTGTAGACATTGCCAATTATTTAGCAATTGGGAAATTACCAAACCACTTGTCCCCACATGAGAAGCACCTCATTATAGTCCAGAGCTCTAACTATTCCTGGGTTGATAATGAACTCTTTTGCACTGGTCTAGATCTTATTATTAGATGATGTGTAAGAGAGGATGCGATGACATAAATCCTCCATGCATGCCATGATGGGTCATTTGGAGGACATTTTCTTATAAGTGGACATCATACAAAGTATTGCATTCTAGTTATTACCGGCCAAACATTTTTAAGGATGCTGCCAGATATGTTAGAGGATGTGATAGTTGCTAAAGAATGGGTAGACCTACGTCATCGGATGAGATTCCTTTACAGCCTCAGGTCATGATTGATCCTTTTGAGAAGTGGGCTCTTGATTTTGTAGGACCAATTTCTCCCATGTCCTGTAAAAAGAAATACATCCTAGTTTGCACAGACTACGTTACCAAATGGGTAGAAGCTAAAAATTTGTGTAGGTCCACAGAGAAATATGTGGTAGAATTTATATATGAAGAAATATTCACTCGATTTGGAGTGCCCAGAGAAATCGTCATTGACTTAGGTTCGCAATTCATCTCTAAATTAATGAAAGATCTTACCACAAAATATAGTATACGACATTGCAAATCCTCACCTTACCATCCACAATCCAATGGCCAGGTAGAATCAACCAATAAGGTATTAGAAGCTATCTGAACTAAAACTATTCAGCTACATCATAAGGATTGGGCAGATAGACTCCTAGAGGCCTTGTGTGCCTATAGGATAACATGGAGAAACACTACTGGACATACCTCCTATGAGATAGTATATGGAAAGCAAGTCCTTTTACCTATTGAGTTCCAAGTTAAGACCTTTCGTATGGCTGCACAGTTAAGCATGGATTTGGACGAGGCACAGAAACAATGAGTTTTACAGATTAATGAGTTAGATGAGATTAGAGAGGATGCACTCCAAAGAACAATGTTAATACAGAATCAATGAAAGAAAAGACATGATAAATTTATTAAGCAAAATCAATTTAATACTGGGGATTGGGCATTACTATTCGACTCAAGGTACAAAAATTTTAAAGAATAATTAACTACCCATTGGATGGGTCCATATGAGGTAGTTACAACTTTCGATAATGGGTTAGTAGAAATTAAGACAATTGATGGTTCACAAATTTCCTTTGTAGTAAATGGACATAGACTTAGACTTTACCACCAACCAATATCTATGATAGGATTTCGTGCAAAATGCCTTGCAGTAGAAGGAGATGGAACTAGTTGAAGAGGAAATTATTCCTCCTCCTCCTGATCCTTAAAGCTATTCTGGGTTGTCATTACTTGTATATATGTAAATATGTTTGTGTTAACGCAAATAAATAAGAGTCATTTTTAACAAATTAACTGCATTTATATAAAGGATTTATTCCCATGATTACTTGTTGCAGTTTTGTCAATTAAAACAGGAAGACTCTTTTCCTTTTTCTAATTTTTATGATTTTTTTTAGATGCTTTTGTTATGAATACATATGAATCATTTAACAAGTGATTTTGCAGTTTGATCTCAAATATTTTATCTCTATAAGCAGCTCATGAGGTATTATCTGAAAAGGGAAGTGCACTAAAAGACTCATAATGTATCTTAACTCTTTTTGGGTACTTTCGAAAATTGAAGTTTATAGTGAAAAATAAAAGAATTCTCTGCACATCATTCCTAACCATTTTCGCTATGATTTATTATGATTTTATATATGGTATTTTGATTCAGACATGTACATTTATGATTTATTGGAACAGTTGCATGAAATACCTACTCTAATCATCATGTTCTTCAGATTCTAATCTTACCCCTTTGGAGTACTAGTTCATCCTATACTTATTATCAAAACTCGTCTCTTAAGCATTTTTGTTGTAACTCGAGAGTAAGTGGAATTTCTGCTTGTGGGGAACATTATTGATCTTTTATGAAGGAGATAGCCTGAGAGGTCAAGGGACAACTTTAAGTTATTCTCTTTTGACATGAACTACAATTTTGGCCATTATAAAAGTTACTTATAAGGTTTTCTCTAGAAAATTGAATTATGTGTTTAGCGGGCTTAACACACTCTAGTACCAATCGACTTCCATATATTTAAAATCATTATATGAGGCAAAACCACCAATGTACTGAACAAGCCTGCTAGTAGCGGATCAATGCTAAGTAACATCTTAAAACAAGGGAGCTCGGTAAATGCAAGTAAACCCGTCGGGGTACTGAACAGGCCTGCTGGCAGCAGGGCTATTCCTGCATGGTACCAATATAAACCCATCGGGGTACTAAATAGGCCTACTAGAAGTGGGGAAATATCAGGTAAAATATATCTGGTTAATGCACCACTATGCACATGGTTCGTCGAAAATGATAATATATATAAAAAAAGGAGAAAAAAAACTAGAATATATAAATACATGTTTAGGCCAATTGTTTATGATGTCATTAGAGAGTGGATGTAAGTTGGGATTGGACCCAACCATCTAATTCAACCAATACCTAGGATATGATTATCCTAGAAATGGGACCCATAGCTATAAAATCTCACAAAATCCACGAGGTAAACTCAAAATATTCTTGAGAATGACAAGAAATCCTTACAATGAGGCATAGATGACTATCTTTTCCTATGGCATTTTTCGAGTGATACTATCATTATTCACCTGGTTTTCCTAAGCACTGTTATTTTTCTAATGAATGTAATTATCTGAACCATTTCCATTTATTAGTTAAATCTTTCTTTTTCTTGCAAAACTGATAACAACATGATAGAACTCTGTATTAAACTATTTTGAAATTACTTAGTTTTTCTCGCATGGCTTGAGGACATGCCATATTTTTGGTTTGGGGGGAAGATTATACTGTCTTTATTTTTCTGACTATTCATAAAAGGTTCATTTATCTTTGACAAATGACAAGTGTTTTCAGGACGATTAACAACAACCCGATCCAGTGAAGCATATTTTTACAGAAAACCCATATGAAGAATCATATGCAGGACCACATGAAGGGTCGAATGTTGGTCCGAATGGAATGCCAAATGACAATCTGAATAAAAACTGTGATATTATAGTAGTAATAGTTAAGTCTGTTAAGGTGTTAAGCTTAATTTTGTTTTTGGGAAAAAATTTAAGTTAGCTAAGCTATACCCATAATTATTAAGTCACATCTACATGCTTATAAGAGCATTATGACTTTATTAAGACTAATTTTGACCTGTGATTTTATATGATTTTGACATGATACAATCTCGTTTAAACCCCATATGGATGTGGTATGACCTTAGGAACTTTCTCAGTCATCATTATACTACCATTACACTTATCCTCTTATCCAATTACACGCGTAAACCATCAAGGGACCGATCATCTCGTTAACCAAGTTATTATGGTTGTGAATGCAATTTATGGAATCGTATTGAGTAATGTGTTCAACCTATCCAAATTTTTACTTTGGACATGGTTGAACTGATCAAAACCCTACGAAATTGTTAACACATGCGTCCTTTGACAGCACATGATTCAAGATTCGTCGTGATGGCATGATCATCTAAACGTGCCAAGTGTCTGTTGTGATCGTTCAATCACTTGTATGGAGCACGTTTTAAACTCACCCTCTTGCTATTTTTCTTTCCATTCTATTTCCCTCATTTATCGTCGTCCTTGCAGAGCTGTTTTAGTCACCATCTTCTTGTACCCTCTGCAAAACTTGCATATTTTCCCCTATCTGACAATGCCGAACTGTCTTGATCCTGGAAACTATTAGGATTTGTTCCAAATGCTGGAGTTTTGAGAATGTAGGTAGATTTTCTTCTGGGATGGGTGGAATCCATTTCTTCACCTTTTTCAAGGGTATGATGAAGTAATTTCGCTGATTTTTGCGATGGGTTTTGAGGGTAAGTTGGCCAAGGTTGGTCATCTCATTTTCCAGGTAACTGAGGAGACTATATCCATCGCGACTAAGCTCCTAAGAGAAGGAATTTGTTGGCACAAACACTGGTTTCTCCCTCGGTCATCCCATAACTTTGCTCTCAAGCCAGAGTACCAGCATGTTGCAGGTGCTCAGTGGGGCCTGACATCTCTCCAGTTTGGGGGAATGTTTATCGCAATTTTGTCACTATTTTTGGCTAGTAAATTGCTCTTTTGACATCTATTTTGTCACCTTTTTGACATATTCCTGTCATACAGCTTATCATTCAGCCTCAGGTACGAATACATTTGGGATTTATGCAAATTCTTGTTTATTCTTATTATTTCGTATTTTACTAATGAATTAGATGATATTTGGAAATATGTTTGATATATGAAATTGTTTTGCAGGTCATAGTCTTTACATGATCCAATATTGGACACGTACCCATGCTAGATATTCGTAGATCACATCTAACTCACCATTCATCCTACCGATAAAACCGCGCACTGTTTGTTGGCATATTCCCAAACGTTAAGGTATAGAACGATTTTTAGTTGCTATGTTGTCCACGCATCTAGATGATTGGATGACCCTCGCTCTAGAAGTTTCGCCATCCTACCTTCTCCATTCGACACCACAACTCATGCCCATGTCAACAAGAAACAGTATGCCGTAACCCGCGTGAGTAGAACCGCCACACGAAGGAGTAGGAGGATGATTGTGTGTTGTCATATGATTGTTTGTTTGTAATAATGGTTGAATATTTTAGGAGTGGTTGACCACTGAAAGGGTCGACCTCCTCATCCTTGTAAACGCTATATATACCTGCCTCCAAGCGAGAGCATAGTTAGATAGCATGTTAATCAGTTGATGTTAGAAGAAAAACTCGGTAATACTATTATGAATTTTAATATAAGTTATATTTTTGTTGTTCATACATGTTCCTGTATCTGTGAGTGATTGATTGAAGCACAACCCTAATTGCTGAGAGGGCCCCTCAACAACCATTGGTCTCCATTTTTGTGTGTATTTTTCGTCATTTCCTTTCTTGCAGTTAGTATAGTTTCATTTCCAGTTTACTTATGTAATTCAGTTTCCTGTAATCATTTATTTCATTATATCCCGCAGCATGTGTTTTATTGTGAGTGTCACTTTGTTGTTAATATAGTTTCATTTCCAGAATCAAATAACCTGTTGCACGCATAGTTAGTTTCCTTTCCAGTCTTTTCACAGTTTGTTGTTTAATTTTATGGTTGATAGTTACATAGATCTGAATTTTTTTGCATCTTAGATTCAATATACAGTAGGCTTAGTTTTGTTAACTCTTGTTTTGCTATAAATTTACTTTGGTTACACTTTAGTTTGTTTTATAATGCAATAGACAATAGTTTCTTTATAATCATGAATTAGCATAAGTATTTTTGCTGTTAGTTTGATTATTGAATAAGTATACTTATTGTCCTTTATGCATCTTGCTTGCATATGCACAAAATCAATTGATAATTAGATCATTTAGGACATTTTCCATTGTTTTCTTTATACAGACTATCATTCAGACAACTTGTTCATCCTGTTATTCAGACCATTCGTTCATTCTATTATCCATCCCTTCATTTAGCCTTTGATATTCCCATTTTGTTTTAAGCCTGTTTAAAGGTTCTGTTTCTTTGGCTTTTGAATTATGTTATGTTCTGGTAATTAGATAATGGTTCTATTTCCCATTAGGACCTTAGATTATATTATTTAAAGTATTGATCAAGTTCCATCCTTATCTTTTCTTACCTTAGTATGCTTTGAATTATGCTTTGTTCTGTTTCTTTTGTTTCTGATTTCCTCACTTATCACTATCATAACGTTTGATAATTATATCTCTAGTCTAGTTTATCTTTGTGCATATTGAGTTTAGGGTTAGATATGTTAATTTCTATAGAAGCACACCAGTACTTTGTAAATTGATCATAGCATAGGACCTGTTTTCTTTATTGTGTGGTTACTGAAAAGAATTGTAGAATAGGATTTAGAGGATCTTTCTTAATTAAGTTTTTTACTTGCTTCTTCATCAAGTTTTCTACTTGCTTCTTTCATTAATGTTTTTACTTGTTTCTAAGTTAAGATTTCCCTCACATTCGTTTCATATAAGAATTGTTTATTTATAAAAGTAATCCTTAAAAATAATCTTGTTTCTTAATTAATAGATTAGTTGTTCATAACATCTTTCTTAGTTAAGAGTAATTTGCTTATGGTATAAATTACCATGTTTACCATCACTTGTAATTGGACATTCCTTAGTTTGCACATATTTGTAGAAGTTAAGTTAGATTTAATCCCATTCAGTTTCTTTACTTCTTTTGAAAGCCATTTTGACACTACTCTTTCTCCAGTTTTGATCACAATGAATGCATATCCTCAAAATCCTCAAGGAGAGTGGAACTAGATAGTTTAGTTTAACTGTTATGTACATTCATTAGTTGCATGTATAGTTTAATTTTTGAAGTTCTTAAAGTATATCCAATTGTTGTAATCTTGTTTCCAATATTATAATTCCTTGTATAGTCAATTTTTGAAGTTTTTTATGAAGCTTTCTAATTCTTAGATTAAGAAGTGGAATAGTTAATTAATAAGTAGTTTACTTTCTTAGAGTAGTATTGTTTATATCTTTATCTTTCAGTATTTTTTTATAGAGTAGAGTAGTATAGGTTGATACTGATCTAGTCTAATACTTGGTTCCGGTTTAATGACCTTAATAGTTGAATTTCTAGGAGTTTGACTCAGTTTTTCATTTTGAAAGATCTTTTGATCTTTTTTTTGTTAAAATATTTCCACGACACCCTAGGAAACCCTCTACCTTCGCATATACTTTGTGTCAAATCTAATTTTACCAACCTCGGTCGATAATTAAATATTTGGTGAATTAATTAAGACATTATAACACCCAACAATTCCCCACTTAATAATAATTGTCATCGGTGTTTTCCCTCATATTGTACTCTATCTACTAGTATTTGTTGTCCTATGTGTAGATATGATCTTGTGGCTATGAAATGCTTATGAAATGTGTGTACAAATTTAATATTAGTCACATAAGTTTTATTTGGGGATAATTTATATGTTTTTTCTTGGTACAAATCGATTTGGAGCTGTTAGGAAAGAGTTTGGGTCAATTAGGAAGAGTTATTGGTTGATCTATGTGAAAATATGCATACTGGTTTATACAATCTTAAGTGTTTGTTTGTTAGTTCATTAGTGATCAATTTGAGTGTGTTTGGGACTGTTAGGGTCCATCATAATATTATGGGGATAAATTAAGTTAGGTTAGGAGGTGTTTTGGAAAGCTTGAATCAAGGGGGGTTTCAATTAAAATTTATGACTAGTTTCTTCTTGGAGTCGAAGTTGAGTTAATATCTCTGATTTTTAAATTGGGGATATTAAAGTGGTATCAGAGTATGGTATTGGAAATATGTGTCTTATAAAGTCCATAAATGAGTCACCACGATATACAAAATTTTACCCCTAGTAGTAGTAGGAACTAAGAAACTATTTGGGAGGAAAAAAAGGTCTAATAAAGGTGTAATCCAAGAAGAACCAAGAAGGGAGAGAAGTATGGATACTGTCTCAAGATTAGTTACTACTAAGGAGAAGGAGAATTTTTTCATGAAGGGTATTTTATAAAAATTATATATCTTTTCCAAGGTTCAAGAGAGTGCTAGGAAAATCCAAGAAGAAACAAGGGGTTTTATGGGCAAACTAGAAATCCTAGCTTTCAGAAATAAAAGTGGTGAAGGGAGCAACAAAAGTTCTCATGATGGGCTCAATAGTAACATGAAAAATATGGGAGAAACCATTTTCTATCGAAATGGAATTCATAATAGACCTCATTAGTTAAACAAATCACTGAAACCCTTAATGCCAAGATTCCTATAACCACAAATAATGGGAGCAACAGTGCCAAATGAACAAGATGAGTCCTTAGAGGATTATTTTGAGGAGTATATGTTCGTTAGTTCTGATTTCAAGGCTTCCTTGTATTTCTATAAGTACTACAATTTCAAGAACTGAAGTAGGTCCAAGGGACTCAACATAACACAAGTTCAAATTTTTTTGTTACAGCGTCCCCTTGAAAAGTCACTCTTTCAAGTTTTGATGGGTCTTCCAAATGCACTGCCAGATCTTGGGTGCAGAAACTTGACACGTATTTTTAGTTGAATCCCATGGCAGAAGTAGATTCCATTAATATGGCCACCCAACATCTTGAAGGAGAAGAAATGACTGGTGGTACCATGTCATGAGAACTTTGGGTCATCCTAGTATCACATCCTATGAATATTTCACAAGGAGACTCATTTATAGGTTTGATAGAAAGTATCAGGAGATTTCTTTCAGAGATATATCCCAATTGAAGACAATAAGCAAAGCAGAGGCCTATATTTGAAAATTTCAAAATCTTGCATTGATGGTCACAAACATCTCATAGGCTTATTTAGTATTGTTGTTTACAGAAGGACTAGTAGATCCATTAAGAGGATCCATGAAGGATTAAAAACCTGAAATACTATTGGATTCCATTAGTATAGATCGATACCTTCATAATTCCATTCCCAAAACTAGAATCCATCCAAAAAACAAATTCTCTATCCAAGTACATTCAAGGATATGAAGCCTTTCAATAAAGATACAACTTGGAAAAAAAAATTATATCAACATATAGGATGAACTAAGGAGGAAGAAGTTGTGTTTCACATGCCAAGAGCCTTGGGTTCCAAGACACAAGTGTGCAAAATGGAAGGCTCACTACATAGAAGTATTCTCTAAAAGTGAGGAGAGGATGTTGAATATGGTGAGGAGCATGTGCCAATACCAGAAGATGGGTATGAGAGAGAAGAAGTGGAGTAGCCCCAACCTAAATCAAGAAAGAGTGTCATTGTTGTTCTAACTGGAGTCCCTCGATATCACACTCTCAAATTCGAGGGGGTGGTGCAAGGAAAAGGACTAATAGTGTTGGTTGATGGAGGATCCACTCATAACTTTATTGATGCTACACTGGTGGATAGAAAGAAACTACCTACTGAAAATTTTGATTGATTCACTGTGATCATTCTAGGTAACAATTCTATGGATTTTTTTAGGTAACTATATTGTGACAGATAGTTTTTATGTAGTTAATTTTTTTGAATCAAACTTGGTATTGGGATTACAATGGAAATTTTCCATTGGATAACACACCATTAATAATTGGATTCTAGAAATGGGATTTAAAGGGGATAATGAGAAGCAAGTAACATTAATGGATCTATTCCAACGTAATATGGTTTTTCCATATAATATGTGAGCTATCCTCAGGCATGGAGATATAGAATGGGAAATAATATGTTTGTTCATAGTTAAGAGTCCTACAATAGATACCTATTAGTATCCAAAATACATAAAGAAGCTGTTATAGAAGCATGAAAATGTTTTTGGAGACCTTCCTCCTGGGATGACACCATAAAGAGGAGTTGAGAATACCACTGAATTTCAGGTGGGAACACATTCCATCGTCACAAAACCATACAAGTATCCCAAGAGGTTCAAAGATTAAATTTAAATGGCCATAAAATATCTTCTTGATTTGGGTCTCATAAGGCCAAGTTCGAGTCCATTTGCATCCTCGGTGGTCTTGGTGAAAAAGAAGAATGGAACAATAAGAATGTGCATAGACTATAGGGCCTTGAACAAGAAAACTATCAAGAACCGGTACCCCATTTACAATATTGATGAGTTCATGGATGAGATGCATGGGGCCAAGTTATTTTCCAAGATTTATCTCCGCTCTAGATACCATCAGATTCGAATAAGGGAAGAAGATGTGCAAAAGGAATCCTTTCATTGTCATTATTATGATTTTGAATTCCTAGTCATGCCTTTTGGCTTAAATAAATCCCTTGCTACATTACAATCTTGCATAAAAATAATATTCAACAAGCAGCTATGCAAGTTTGTGTTAGACTTTTTTTTATGATATTTTCATGCATAGAAAGACATTGGATGAACATTTTAGCAGAACAATGATCATATGCAAAGCTATCCAAAAGTGAATTTGGAATGACTTGGATGTTTCATCTTGGTCATGTGATTGGACAATATGTATTTAAGGTTCATATGGAGAAAATACAAGCCATTTTTTACTAAACAACTCCAAAAAATGTGACAGAATTGAGGGGATTTATTAGAATTTGCACATACTACAAGAGGTTTGTCGAGGGATTCTCTCAGTTGACATCCCCTTTGATTGATCTCAATAAGAAGGGAGAATTTTGTTGGATATAGGAAATTGAAAAATATTTTAACAAAATGAAGGAGGTGATGAGTAACTATCTAGTTCTTGCTTTAGCATATTTCACTTGGCCATTTGTGCCTGAGTGTGATGGTTCTGATGAGGGCATGGAGTTGTCCTAATCCAAGATACAAACCATATTTCCTTTGAGAGTATAAATTTGCATCCACATGAGCACCACTACTCTATCTATTAAAAATAAATGTTGTCTATTATGCATTCCTTGGCCAAATTTCGACAACATTTAGTGGGAAACAAGTTTGTGGTCAAAATAGATCATAATAGTTTGAAGCATTTTCTGACTCAAAAGGAGTTGAGTGACAGGAAACAAAAGTGGATAAGAAAAGTAAAAGAATGTGAATTTTACATATAACACATGAAAGGAAAAAATAATATTGTTGTAGATGATCTCTGTAAAAACCAACCATCTCTTTGATGGAAATTTCAGCAGTTTGGAAGGCTCAACTCTTAGTAGAATACTCTAAAAAACAATTTTCTTGTGAGTTGTTGGATGGATTGATACATCATGAACAATAAAAAGTTATGAATGAGGTTATTTATTATAAATAAAAAATTTATTTGGTGCCTAAATAATCCTGAAAACAAAAGATTATGGAAGCAACTCATAACTCCTCACTAGAAAGCCATCCTGGGTACTTAAAAGCATATATACAAATAAGAGAGAGGCTCACTTGGAAGGGGATGAAAAATTATGTCTTAAGTATGTGAATAAATGAAACACATGTCAGCAAAACAACATAGAACATACACATATTGTTGGTCTTATACAACCTCTACCCATTACAGAACAAAAATGGGAAAGCATCTCGATGGACTTTGTCACTGGATTACCCAAGGTACAAGGTAGAGATTGTATATATGTAGTAGTGGAAAAGCTCACTAAATTTGATCATTTATTTGTTGTTCCATCCACTTATACATCATCCCAAGTGGCCAATTTGTTCTTTAGATAATTTTTCAAATTACATGGGTTTCCAAAAACTATAGTTAGTGATAGAGATAACAATTTTACATGAGCATTTTGGAAACAACTATTTAAATTGGCAGGGACTAATTTGACACTTAGCACACTATACCACCCCCAAATTGATTGAAAAATAGAGTCAATGATCATTATAAGGATATTTGAGGAATTATATGATGGGACAACATAAAGATTGGATTAAATGGCTATATTTGGGTGAGTTATATTACAACACAACTTATCACATGTCCATTGGAATGTTTCCATTTAAAGAATTATATGGTTATGAAGATCCTACATTTGTTGATTAAATTTTTGGAGATTATAGAGCCCCTAAAGTAAAATATTGGATTCAATAAAGTCAATACATTCTGAAAACACTCAAGGATAACTTGCAAACAACTCAAAATCAATAGAATTTATATTCAAATTGAAATAGAACAAAACATAGTTTTCACGTGGATGATTTGGTATATTTGAGGTTGCATCCATACAAACAATCATCACTCAAAGAAAAAGGGGATAAAAATTTGAAACCAAGGTTCTATGGACCTTACAAATTTGTGAGGAGAGTTGGGGAAGTAGCATATGAGTTGGATCTTTCATGAGGGAGCAAGATACATAATGTGTTCCATGTTTCATGTCTCAAGAAAAAATATAGCAAACATGTAAAAGTATCAACATATATTCCCCAATTAGATGATTAAGGACAACTAATTTTGGTTCCATAAATAGCTTTTAAGGTAAGAAAAATAAGGTTGAGAAACATAACCATTCAGGAGTACCTTTTTCAGTGGAAATATCTACCATTGAATATGCTACATGGGAAGGTGAACATGTATTACAACACCCAAGTTTGCAATTGGTTGAGAACAAGAAAAATTGGGTGGGGAGGACAGTAATGTCTGCTCCATAATGGAACCATGGGACATTCCATTAACCTATATAATTCCAATAGGTTCAAGTGGAATTCAGATTTATTAGGAATATAATTGGCCTGTAGTCACTATGTAAACTCAAATGTAAATTAAGAAGGGGTGAGGTGGGTCATAAATTTGCAATAATAATAGAAATAAATTAATAAATGAGGTGGAAATAATCCAATAATACAAGGAGGAGGGAGCATATGAGGATTAATGGGCCCCTTATAGGGTGTAAATCCCATCCAAGGTGGAAGGAATCTCATCATGAGGGAATCTAATGTGTTGTAACCTCTAAGGCTAAAAATAGACAAAGAAGGGTGCACTAGGGGAAGTGTAACTCCCAAGGAATATCATGACGAGGAATAAGGATAAAAATATCCAAGAAGGGATCATTATTGAAGTGTAACCCCCAAAGGAATCTATGAAAACTTATGACAGATTCTATGACACCTATGACAACCTATGAAAAATCTAGGTCCTAAAAATAGCCAAGGAGTGTACATGAGGGGAGAGTGGGCCCACAGATCAGATGTAAATCCCAAAAATCAAGGAAGAGATCCCCTAATTCAAATCACTAGAGGTGGATAAGGTCCTATTTGGTCCAAATACGATTAGAAGTGAGTTAATGTGTCTTTAATAGTGACTATCTCTATTAATTTGTTTTATTAATGATTTTTATGAGAGTATTCTAGAATGAGCGGGCAAGGACTCTATGAAGTTTGTAAAAAATATGTATAAAAATGAGGGAAAATATTTTGATCATTTTCAATTCAAATTGGATATCTTGTGATATTTTCATGCTTGGGAGATGTGCCCCTTGCAACCGTAACTAGTTTCAGTGGTGCAAGATCCCACCCTAGCTAGCTTGAGAGGAGAAGTCACCCTAATTTCTCTATGTAGATTCAATGAAGGATATGAGATCCATTTTTTGTAGTTGGTTCAAGTTCATATTGGTGTGTTTGAATTTTAATTTGTAGAAATGAAAGATTGTTAGTGTTTTCCAGCATTGGCAGCTTGTGTTGTGGTAAATCTTGGTTGGGGAGGGCGCACCTGTGGTTGCTTATATCTATTGGAGGTTGTAATATGGTATGTATGGAAATTATATATGGTTGAGGGTGCACTTGAGAGATAATATATGAATATTGGGGTCAAAATCTTGTTGGATCTTCCATTTTCCCTCTCTCCTCTGTTATCCATTTGCATCCATTCTTCAACTATTGTAGCAGGTTTATTTCATGTATTTGCAATACATGAAATACATGTATCAGTATTTTGAATGTAATACCCCACTTAATACTAAATGTCATAAAAATTTTCCCTCATATTGTACTCAATCCATTATTATTTGTTGTCATATGTGTAGAACTTCTATTATGGCTATGCAATGCCTATGAAATGTGTGTAAAATTGTCATATCAGTCACATAAGTTCTGTTTGGGAGTCATTTATATGTGTTGGTTTCGTTCATGTTGACTTGGATCTGTTAGGAAATATTTTGGTTAAATTAGGAGGAGTTATTGGTTAATCTATGTGAAAATTTGTAGAATGGGTTATACAATCCTCAGTGTTTTTCTATAAAATTTTCCTAAAAATCACTTGAAGTCTTTTAGTGATCAGTTTGAGTGTGTTTATGACTGTTAGAGTCCATATGAAGCTATTGGGGACAAATTTGAATAGGTTAGGAGGTGTTTGGTAAAGCTAAAATCAAGGGGGTTTTCAATTAAAATTTGTGACTAGTTTCTTCTTGGAGTCAAAGTTGAGTTAATATCTCTGATTTTTAAATTGGGGATATTGCACATTCCTAGGTTGAGGGGGTATACTTTGATAAGATTTTTCCCCCAATTGTTAAGTTAACATTTATTAGGTTTCTATTATCTATAGCAATATTTGGTTTAGAGAAAAGGTGGATGGATATGAAAACAATTCCAACATGGCGAATTGAAGGATGAGACTATATGATACAACCATAGCACTACATTGAAAATTGGAATAAGTCAATGATTTGTAAATTATAAAGGTCTTTATATGGTCTCAAACAGTCTCTCGGAATGTGGTAACAAAATGTTTGATTCTTTTGTGTTAGGATTGATATTTATGAGATCCAAATTAGATAAATATGTGTATTACAAATATAATAGTGGTAATTTCCTTGTTATGACTTGATATGTAGATGATATGTTAATTTTTTCGTAAACACTAAGGACATGATTTTGGATTTGAAGTTTTGAAATTCAACAAAATTTGACATAAACTAGAATTTGGAAGCTACAAAATATATTTTAGGAGTGGAGATCATGAGATATAGAGAAAAGATAAATCTTTGATTAAGCCATAGTATGTGACCTTTTGCTACAACATTTTTGCATGGAATATTGTGGACCATTGGGTGTTTTGATTTCTATGGGAACTAATATTTTGGATGAGTATTTTCGTATAACACCCACAAATATTAAGGATAAATATTATGTTCCTTATGTTAGTGCAAATGGTAGTTTGATGTGTGTTATGGTATGTACTAGACCAAACATCAATCAATAAATGGGAGCCTTTAGTTGATTCATATCTGATCTTTGACGTGAAAAGTGGTATATAGTGAAGAGGGTCTTCAAGTATTTGTGAGGTACTTTGAATATTCCATTTTCTATCATAGTAATGTGTCAGGGGACCAACAATCAATGGATATATAATGTTATGTGGATTCTGATTGGGTGGGGGATGCATATAGAAAGATATTTTTTTCAACCTAGAAGATTCTATTAATTTACAAGAAAATACATAAAGTACAAAACCATAATATTAATGGTTCACCTACAACTTGGGAAACGAGATCAACTAGTAACGAAGTTCAGTTAGTTCAAGTAAATTTTCCAAAATCCATACAAACAGATCACAAGAGGGGAAGCTTTCTCTACATAGGAAACGAAGACATTCCTTTTTTTTTAGCAAAATAAAAATGATTGTTTTGGAAAATAAACTCTAACAAGACTAGAATGAAATCCCATTCCAGGACACTAAAATAGAAATAGAAATAGAAACATCAAAGGGTTAAGTAACTAGACCTATGATATTTTGGGGAGTATTATCCATCTATTCCAATTCCTTGTGATCAAGTTCCATTGGGGTGATGATAATATCAATCAACATGTCCAACTTTGAATGGATATTGTTGATATCATTCCTAATGGTGGACACAACCAATCTTGAACCCACTTAGTTCTTCTCCCTTTCCATCAAGAGAATATTTTGCAACCAATACGTCTTCACACTATGATTCACCTATGTTGTATTATTATCCATCAATTGTTTTTGGAGACTAGAAATTAGGTAAAATTCATCCTGGGTGATTTTGTTCTATATGTGCCAGGGGGTCTCTTTGATATACTGTCTCTCTAGCTAATGTTTCCACACACCTCCTCTCCTTCTGAAACGATCTTTATTACAGGGAACGATCCCCAATTTTGTTGGCCTCCTTGAGAAACCACCAATATGACTTGAATTCACATAGAGGAAGAGAGTCATAGTTGAATGCACTTGGTGTTGATTTAACATGTATTAATTCCCATAGTAGAGGATGACCCAATTGAATAAACTGCAAAAAAAATTAGGTGGCGGAATTCATGATGAAACATAGATTCTAAGTACCAATCCACATCAAATTCCATGAATGGATAGGTTTTGGTTGAATGAATTTCCTCCCAACTTGAATGCTCATCCTTGGGATGCATTAATATCCACTCAGGTGGAATGCCCCTCCATATCCCACACATGATCATTATGCATGTTATTAGCACCATATTTCCACTTTGTGCTGCCACCTACCCCTTCCATGCATTAGGAAAGAGGGGTAGGTCATGTCTCCCTTCCCACCCTATTTGGGACTTGAGATCCTTGTTGACAATCTCTTGGAATTCCTTTTTGAGAGTCAATTCCTCCCACATTTCCTAGATTTGTTCCATGTGATATTGTATTTAACAAACCCCTTTGTGAGAATTTATTCAAAGCTGGATCTAGTAGCCAAATAAACTCTCACAATTCACTATGGTTTACAAAACATGCACAAAATAACCGAAACACTGAAAATTACATACACACATGAAGTCAATAACAGATATTATTATGACTGTCCAACATGTAACTATGGATGGAACAAGTATATAGTATAATAGGGAAAAATATTTAGGCCTTGGAGGCCATATGGATGCATATAAGTGTCAACACAAGATTTGACCCTCAAACCCCCCTAGGTGGACCAATGAGCCTCATAATCATCCCAAACAGTCACGAATCCTTGTGTGAATGCGGGAAATGCATGCAAGAACATAAATGAGGGTATGATAGGCTTGGGTGAGAACATGGGTGAGTGGGAGTGGCTCTAGGAGAGCAATAAATGCCCAAGAGAGTCCAAAAACCACCAAAACCAAGCACTAACACCTCAAGTTGGACCAAATCCATGAAATTGGGGAAGGGGAACACATGATGGCTGACTATCATCAATGTGGGTGCATGTTTTGTTAGAATGATCAACCTAGAGTGCCTCAAATTTTCATAATGATCAACGAGGAGCACCTCAACTATCATAATTGCCAATTTCCCTAAGTCTAAACCATGGAAAACACTACATTCAGGAAAATGAATGTGCCTAAAGTCTAAGACTATGGTACTAATATGGATTATTTCTCTAACACCCCCCATTAATCCTTAATTAGTACAACTTATCCAAAAATATCATGGAGGGTTTGGTAACAAAGGCTCAAGTCGCCTCATACAACAGAAAATTTATTTTCCCATAGAAACAAGGTAAGGAGGAAAACCACATGGGAACAAAACCTCCCCTCAAAAATGGACATGGAGGAAAAAGTATGAAAGTGAATGGTAGAAATCACCATGTATCAACCACTCCAATAAGGGATTTCAAATAGGTGAAGGTATTCTCTGTGAAGCACTTGGTGAAAATGTCAGCAGTTTTCTCTACAGATGGGCAATACTGCAAGGTTATCACCTGATCATGCACCAAGATCTAGATGTAGTGCATGTGTATCTCAATGTGTTTGGTCCTCTTTCTTTGCACTAGATCTGTGGAAATATTGATTTCACTTTTATTGTCACACCAAATGAATTTGGGTGAATCAAATGCAACTCCAAATTCTCTAAGATTATCTTGCAACCACACACATTGTGTAGCTGCATTCACTACTCCTCTGTACTCGGCCTTAGCTGAAGAAATGGATATGGTGTGATGTTTCTTGATTGAAAAACATATGGGAACTTGTGCTAGCATTAATACATAATTTGAAGTGGATTTTCTGTCAATGGGATCGCTAATCCAATCGGAATCAATAAATCCAACTAGTTCTAGTGGAGAACTAGCAACAGAGTGCACCCCGAAGTGTCTAGTTCCTTACACATAGTGGAGGATCCTATTGGATTCCTTCCAATGTATCTCATGAGTATGATACATATATATAGCTAAAACACCTACATAATATGCTAAATCAGGTCAAGAATGAGTAAGATACAATAGACTCCCAATTAGTTGTCTATACAACGAGTTGTCCACCAATGGAGAGTCACCAACTTCACCTAGTTTGATACCAGAAAGGAATGGGCACTTGGTTGCCTTACATTCAGCCATATTAAACTTCAATAACAGGTCTTAAGCATACTTTATTTGTATTACCTTGATTCCTCTTTCATATTTCTTAATTTCTAAACCAAGAAATTGCTTCAATAATCCAAGACCAGTCATGGAAAACTCACTGTGCAATGAAGACTTGATTGACCCAATTTATTTGGTGCAGCTACCTATGATCAAAATATCATCAACATAGAGTACAATTACCTGTAATACATCACCAACATGCTGCAAATAAACACTAGGATCATATTTTCATCTTTCAAAGCCAAGTGATGGCAGAAAATTATCCATCATGGCATACCAAGCCCTTGGGGCTTCCTTGAGGCCATAGAGAGACTTCTTTAACCTGAATACAAGAGAAGGATCCTCTTGGAAACCTTAATATTTCTTCATATATATCTCTTCCTATATCTCACAATGAATAAATTCACTTTTGACATCCATGTGGTGAACCTCCGAGCGCTTGCTTGCAACAATGGCTAAAAGTAGCCTGATAGAGTCCATCTTTGCAACTATTGCAAATGTCTCTGTATAGTCCACTCCTTGGAATTGAGAGAATAATTTGGAAACCAATATGTAATTATACTTTATATCATACCCATTAGTATAAACTTTGGTCCTATAGACCCATTTGCATTGCACTAGCTTCCTCTTGGAGGGCAAGGGAACCAATTCCCAAGTCTCATTTTCCTGAAGAGAGTTGAAATTTTCTTGCATGGTTTTTTGCCATATTGGATCAAGTGATGATTATTTATATTATTGAGGATCATATCCAGCCATCATGAATCATTTATCAGTAATAAAAACTTCACTTTCAAAGGAAGCAACGTGAAATTGTGATCTAGTCTTCCTAGGATCTAGTGGATTTCCATCCAAATCCCCAACTGCTTCTATGATTTTCTCAGCCCATTTGGGCCAAATGGGTGAGCCATGATAATAATAATCATCTCCATAAATATAATAATCATAAATATCAGAAAAATATTCATCACTTACATCATCTTGTGGTGGAGGACTAAAGCTTTCCTCCGGTGCTAGTTTGAACTCTGGCATGAATTATTCTTCGAATTGCACACTTATTTCTATGAAAGTATTTTGAGATGAGGGATCAAATAGATTTTATCCCTTTTAATATTCAGTATATACAATCATAATGCACTCCTTTATTTGTGGCTGCAAGGCCTTTCTCTTCTCTGAAGGAATCCTAGCCCAAGCCCTTGAGCCAAAAATCCTGAAATGAGAAATATTTGGTTTGTGACCAAACCAAGCTTCATATGGAATTTTTCCATCTACTGATTTGAGTGGAGCTCTATTTTGGATGTATGCCACAAAATTTATGGCTTATTCCCATTGCTTAGGATTCAAACACTTGGCTTCAATCATACAGGTTGCCATGTTCTTGTGCTCTTCCACACCATTTTGTTGTGGTGTGTAGGGAATTGAATGATGCATTTGGATGCCACATTCCTCACAGAGATGTGGAAAACTATTTTTCACAAAATCCTTGCCATTATCAGTCCTAAGGACTTTTATCTTATTCCCACACTGATTCTCAACTAGGGCTTTCCAAACCTTTAGTGTCTCAAAGACTTCAGATTTGAGTTTGAGAAAGTAAACCCAAACAAACATTGAGAAATCATCTATGAAGGTCAAAACATACCTTGATCCTACATATGAGGGTGTATGAAGAGGTCCAATAAGATCTGAATGCACCAATACAAGCACTTGAGTATCTCTCCTTTCTTTCCCTTTCTCATAGTTGCACTCTGGATGCTTTCCCACCACACAACCAATGCATGGGCCATTGGAGATCTTGATAGAAGGACACCCTTCCACCATGCATTCTTTGCTCAATGCCTGGAGGTATCTGTAGTTTAGATGGCTGAACCTCTCATGCCACAACTTGATTAATTCATTGGCATGATTTAGGAGTGCATTCCCTCTAGAGTAGGGAAGGAAATGGGAGAATTTGTGCATCCTATCTTGATGGTCTCAGCAAACCCCAATGGCACCACCTTGTTGATATAGATTTAAGCTATCTCCACTATGTCTGGAGTAAATGTTACTCTCTTGGATTCACCAGTGTGTGTCATTTGGTACATTGAGAGTAGGTCACTTCAAAGTCTAGTACAAACAAAACATTGTTAAAATACCCATCCTCTAGATTGATCCTACCAATCCCCCTGGCTTGGATCTATGAATCATCACCCATTCGAACAGTTGGGCCACTGTCTGAATACATGGATGTGAAGAAATATTTGATTGAGTCCATGTGCCTTGATGCTCCTGAATCAATGATGAAGGATGAATAATATGAAGAACCAACAACTAATGCATGACACCTCTTTTTGTTTTCTGATCCTGAACCTCCATCCTTCTTCCTTGCGCCCTCTGGGACTGGGATGTTATTCTTCTCCAACATCCATGCCATCATGTATATGGTATTCTTCATACATACAGTGTACACTCTCTGAATTCCATCCTTTGTGACAATATGTGCATTTTCTCTATCCTTGCTTCTTCTTTTCCTTGTCCTTGCAAGGATTCAAACCTCCATTAGGAAATTTGGGTATGTCTTGCTTCTTCATATATTGTTGCCTTGAATACTTGGATTTATTATTGCCTTTGGATGGATTCAAAATCCCTGCAAAAAGATCTTGGTATTTACTGGATTTGATGGTACCCATATGCACTAGCTTGTCTTGCTCTTGAGTCAATGACTCCATAAAGCTATCTAGTGATGGCGTTTTCCAGTTTCGAGCTATGAGCTTACTAGAGTGAAATGTTCTTACACACATAGAGTACTCTGGCCCCACCCTCGAAAGTATGGAAAATATGAGTTGTTCATACTTCTTTTCTAGGATGCATTGCTTGAGTTGAAGCACCAATGACTTGAATTTGGTGAAGAAATATTGGATTGTATCACAATGAGCCGGACTCAAGGAGATGAGCTCATTTTTTAGTTGGTGACCTCTCATCTCATCAATCTTCCTGAAATAAATCTTCAATATTCATCCATACTTTGTTGGGGGTAGCTAGAATATCAACATGGAAGAGAAATTCTCTCGAAATGCTGAGAAAAATCATTCCAAACACTTCATCAAGCCTATTGAATAACTTCGATTTGTCAACTGCAGAGTTTGGTTCAACTTCTGTCCCCATGGTGGCCCTGTACATGCCTTTCAATCTCAGATGAATCACTATTTCAAAACTCCACTCTAAATAGTTGAATGGTGTTAACAAGACATGGGTCTTCTCCATTTCTACTTGCGTTGTTAGTGACAAATTGTTGAATGTACCTGCAATGAAAACTCACACATTTATTTGGAGAATCCCTCTAACAACAACTCAAACACACTAGTTTTGATTTGCAGCTCCAAATATCTTTGATACCATGTGATAATTGGTTCACAACTTGATCTAGGATCCAAAGAAACTCTCACAATTCACTATGGTTTACAAAAAATGCACAAAATAGCTAAAAGACTGAAAATTGCATACACACATGAAGTCAATAACATATATGATTATGATTGTCCAACATGTAACTATGTATGCAACAAGTATATAGTATAATAGGTAAAAATCATGAGGCCTTGGAGGCCATCTGGATGCATACAAGTGTCAATCGAAGATTTGACCCTCAAACTCCCCTAGGTGGACCAATGAGCTTCCTAATAATCCCAAATGGTCACGAATCCTTGTGTGAACTTGGGAAAGGAATGCTGGAACATAAATGAGGGTATGGAAGGCATGGGTGAGCACATGGGTGAGTGGGAGTGGCTCTAGGAGAGAAATAAATGCCCAATATAGTCCAAAGACCACCAAAACCAAGCACTAGCACCTCAAGTTGTACCAAATACATGAAATTGGGGAAGGGGAGTGCATGTTGGTTGAATGTCATCAATGTGAGTGCCTGGGTTGTCATAATTATCAACCTGGAGTGCCTCAAATATGCATAATGATCAACTAGAAGTGCCTCAACTGTCATAATTGCCAATTTCCCTATGTCTAAGCCATGGAAAACACTGAATGCAAATGAATGTGCCTGAGGTCTAACACTAGTTAAAACAGAGCAAGACAGAAAAATAGAGAAGCAAGTTAAAACAGAGCACATTTAGGAAAACGGAACTGATACGGAGAGTAACACTCGATCCGTTTATATAACGGAAATCATACACAAAACAGTTTCAACAACCACCGCAGAAATAGGATCTGCGTTAAGTGAACTACCGTTCAACTAACAGAGTCATAAATTCTCCATTATTTCAAGTCTTCCCCTTAATGGAGAATGGATTAACAGCTACACCTAACATTTCCCTAAACAATTCAAATTTGATCTTTTCGAGAGGCTTTGTGAAAATGTCAGCAGTATTTTCACAAGTATTACAATATATGAGATCTATTTCATTGGATTGTAGCTTCTCTCTAACAAAATGATACTGAGCATCAACATGCTTTGTCTTTGCATGAAATATCAGATTATTTGCCAACTTGATTGTACTTTGGTTATCACATTTGATTACTGTAGGTTCCTTTTGTTCTTTTCCAACATCTTGAAGAAGTCTTCTCAGCCAAACAGCTTCACAGGTCGCTGCACACAGGGCCTTGTATTCTGCTTCAGTAGAGGACAGAGATACAGTAGGCTACTTTTTACTGCTCCATGAAACAATTCCGGATCCTATGCTAAATGCATATCCAGTGGTTGATCTTCGATCATCCGGATTCCCAGCCCAATCAGAATCTGAATAGCCTGTCAACTCAACAACAGAAGCATCAGTATATTTAATACCAAAGTCAAGTGTTCCTTTTAGATACCTGAGTACCGTCTTTGCTGCATTCCAATGGATTTCTTGAGGTTTTGCCATAAAATGACTTAGCACACTCACAAAATATGCAATGTCAGGTCTAGTTGTGGTGAGATAATTCAAACTACCCACCATCTGTCTGTACATTGTAGCATTCACCTCCTTTGAACCATCATCGCAAGAGAGTTTCACATTCTGCTGCATGGGAACAGTAGATGATTTACACTGATCCATTTTAATTCTATGAAGTACATCTCTGACATACTTACTTTGACAAACAAATGTTTGACCTGCATTCCTCCAAACTTCAAGACCTAGACAGTAATGAAGCTCACCCAGATATTTCATATCAAAAACTTGTGACAGCTGCTCCTTGATTTCATCAATCAGATTCTCTGCATTTCCTGTAATTATTAAGTCATCAACATATACAGAAATCAATACTATATACCCCTGCTCATCACATTTGATATATAGATTTGGATCACTGTTGCTCCTCATAAATCCCTGTTGAAGAAAGAAAGAGTCTATCTTCTCATACCATGACCTAGGTGCCTATTTTAGTCCATACAATGCTTTCTTTAATTTACACACTAAGTGTTCTTGCCCTTTTTCCACAAACCCTTCAGGTTGAGTAAGGTACACCTCCTCTTTTAACTCACCATTCAAGAAGGTAGATTTAACATCTAATTGGTTTAGCTTCCAATTATACTTTGTAGCTAAGGCAATTAATAATCCGATAGTATTCAATTTAGCTACAGGTGCAAATGTTTCAGCATAGTCAATACCTTCTGTTTGTGAGTATCCCTTTGCCACCAATCTAGCCTTACATTTGTCTATGCTACCATCTGATTTAAACTTGGTTTTGTATATCCATTTGCATCCTATTGGCTTTTTATGTTTAGGCAATTCAGTCAATTCCCAGGTATTGTTTTGCATTATTGATTCATATTCCTCCTCCATTGCATTTCTCCATTCATCATGTGCATTGGCTTCATCAAAACTAATGGGTTCTATGACATTCGAAATGCTACTCATAAGGGCATAGTCTTTGTACCTTTCAGGAGCTCAAACCTGTCTTGAAGATCTTCTTAGCTGTTGATTACCTTCCTCTTCGCTGTGTGAACTTTTGTCTACATCACTAGTTGAGCTTGGACTTTTGTATCACTGAATCCCTCTTGTTGTTGCTGTTGTTCCTGTATGTTTGGCTGCTGTAATACAGTTTGTTGTTCTTGTGTAACCCCTTCATCAAGAACTGGTTCATCAAGAACTTTATGCCATTCCTCATGGCTTTGGTTGTTGTTCTCTGAAATTTCTGTTTCCTGTTCATGGAAGAGTACATCTCTACTTACAAATACCTTGCGAGTAGAAGGATCAAACAATTTATATGCTTTGAATTGAGAACAGTAACCTATGAAGATACATTTAATGGCTTTAGCATCCAGTTTCTTCCTATTTTCCTTTGGAATATGTGCAAAAGCCGTACACCCAAAAACTTTCAAATTCTGAACTACTGGTTTGAAACCATACAAAGCTTCAAAAGGACTAATATTATCAAGACTCCTAGTTGGAATTCTATTCTTTAGGTAAACAGCAGTATTTATGGCTTCACCCCGGAAGGTATTTGAGAGACTCTTACCTTTCATCATACTGCGTGCACACTCTACCAGGGTTCTGTTTTTCCTTTCAGCAACTCCATTCTGCTGTGGAGTGCTGGGTACTGTAAACTGCTGTACTATTCCATTATCTTTGCAATATTTGTTGAAGTCCCCTGATTTATACTCTCCCCCTTGATCTGAACGAAGGATTTTAATGGATTTTTCTGTCTGTTTTTCAACCATGTTGCGGAACTCCTTAAAGTACTCAAAAACATCACTCTTTCTTCTAAGAAAGTAAACCCATGTGTATCTTGTGCAATCATCAATAAATAGCAGAAAATAAAATGCACCTCCTAAGGATCTAGTCTGCATAGGCCCACAAACATCACTATGCACAAGATCTAACACATCTCTTTTTTTCTTATCAGGATTAGAAGGAAATTCATTTCTGTGCATATTTCCTAATGCACATCCTTCACAAGGAATGTTCACATTTTTTAACATGGGAAGTCCTTCAACCATACTATGCTTCAATAATAACAATAAATCTTGATGATTGATGTGACCATACCTTTGATGCCAAAGACTCTCTGTTGGCATGATTGCAGAAGTTAATGCGTAATGCTCTTTATTAGTAACATCAAGCTTGTATAGGCCTCCTACTCTGACTCCCTTTGCAAGAGTTTTGTGTTGGTCCAGTAAGTCCTTCACTATGCAGTAGTTTTTGAAGAATTCAACCTTCAAATTCTGATCTGTAATAGTAGACATAGATATCAGATTTTTCTTTATCCCTAGCACATACACCACATTGCGAATGTGACGAACACTACCATTTGGCAATGTCACTGGAATATCTCCGTATCCCTTGATCTGATAAGCACGGTCATCACCAAGATATATATTAGCACCATTATGTATTTCTTTATAGTTAGTATACCACTTCTTATTACAAGTCATATGCACTGATGCTCTGGAGTCAACAAACCAAGCATCAATATCATCAATTTCAGTAGATAAAGCAGCATTAGACACAAACAGTCTAAGATCCCTTGAGTCAAAGTTTGGAGTTTCAGAAATCTTATCAGCAATTTCATCTCTAGCCATAAACAGTTTTAGATCATGTGGTGAAGAGTCTTCAGCAAAATGACTTGAATGTTTTCTAGGTTGTCTATTCCTAGCCTCATCATTCTTTTTCTTATAACAGTCTTTAATAAGATGTCCAGGTCGACCACAATAAAAACAACTTTTTGACTCATTCCTGTTAGATGGCATACCTTGATTCGGTCTTCGAGGAGCTCTACTCTGTGATGACCTGCCTCCTCTGCCTCTTTCTCCTGATCTCCCTCTCGGAGATCTCTTATTTGACCACAATTCCAAACCTGAATCTTGAGGCTTAAAGTTCCCACGCCTCTCTTCTTCTTGCAGCAAAATACCTATCAGCTCTTCAAAAGTAGGAGGTTTCTCCCTTGCTGCGAGACCTGTTATAAACATATGGTAGTCCTCTAGCATACCATTCAATGTAATTGTTACGAGATCAGTGCTGGAGACCTTTTCTCCTATGTCTCCTATCTTATATTTCACTTCTTTGAGACGACCCAAGAAAGAACTAACAGACTCATTTGCATCCATCTTAATGCCTAGCAATTTAGTTTTTAAGAAAAGCAAACGGTTTGTATTGCTAGTTTCATACAGATCTTTAAGTGCTGTCCATGTTTCAGTAGAAGTTTTAGCTTCTCTGATATGTGGAATAATACTATCTTTAACAGACATTTGTAACAATACCTTGGATTTGTTCTCGCGCTTATCCCAGTCTTGAATTTGTGCTGGTGTTCCACCCGCAGCTGCTACAGGTTTCACTTCATCTCCATTGGTGATTGTCCAGACACCATAGCATTCCATCAGGGTCTGCATTTTGAATTTCTAGTTTATGAAATTCGAGCCATCCAATTTGTTGGCCTCATTGAGATAGGTCTCTGCCAATGGATTTGACATCTCAGCAATGAAATCCCAGCAATTTAGCGTAGGCTTCTTCTCAGCTTGGACGGGCCTCTTCAGATCTGGGTGCTGGGTACTCTCTGGGCAGCTTCTCCTCAGCTTCTCCTTAGCTTCTCCTGAGCAGCTCCACGCTGATTTGTTTAATCTGCACTGTGATATGTTCTTGAGTTAACTAAGAGGCAGATCTCCGAGAGGCTATCACAGCGTCAATACTCACGCTCACTAGGCAGCTCACGCTCAATCGCTGCTTCTCTAGGGTGGAGGAAATCGTTGCTGCTCAATGGTGATTCTTCTTCGGATGGTTTCTTCTTCTCAGGCTCCTTCAATTCTTTTCCTTCACAATTCTTCAGACGACAACTCTTCTTCACTCTTCTCATGGCCGCTTCAACTTTACTCAATACAATGTATGCATAAAGAAAGGCACATCTAGTGGAGGACGCCAACGCTGAGAGTCCCTTCAGGGATCGGACCCCAGAAGAATTCACAAATTCATAGAAACAGATTGCTGCCTAACTTCACATCTCTGAAAACAAATTTGAAATGGATCTCCACATCTCCATGCTTCTCCTTCAATTTTCACAACAGAGCATTCACTCTCACGCATTCACCCAAGCTTTGATACCAAGTTAAAACAGAGCAAGACAGAAAAACAGAGCAGCAAGTTAAAACAGAGCACATTTAGGAAAACGGAACTGATACGGAGAGTAACACTCGATCCATTTATATAACAGAAATCATACACAAAACACTTTCAACAACCACCGCAGAAATAGGATCTGCGTTAAGTGAACTACCGTTCAACTAACAGAGTCATAAATTCTCCATTATTTCAAGTAGACTATGGTACTAAGATGGATTATTGCTCTAACACCCTTTGTTGGAAAGTCTATATATCATTTTGTTGGATTCATGACAAACATGTGAAGGGATTGCTACTGGAATGAGTAGCATGAGTGAAGCCATATGGATTAAATCATCCTCCCATCAACAATTGTTAGCAAGTTGTTTCACTAGGGTTCCATTATGGAATGTTTGCATTATTTTGATAAGGATTTGAGAATCACCTTCCACCATAATATTGGTATAAGCAAAATAGAAGGTTATTTATAAGCCTTTAGAGATTCCTACCAATTCTTACACATTGTTTATTTATTTGCCTAGGAAACCATGATAAAGCCTCAATATGTTTCCATTTTCATATATGAAATTCCCTCCATATCTTGCAGGACCAAGATTCCCTTTACAGGTTCTATCAAAGTTTATTTTGATGATTCCTGAAAGTGGTGGAAATGAAAAAAAACAGACTCGAATCTAGTTGAGGGAGCAGTTTGCTATTGGTAAAAGATGAGGGCTAAATGTGTAATCCCCATCCTTCAAATATGATATTTTATTTATCATTAAATTTCAAGTATTTCTTACTCCATGGGTGAATATTTACCATTTCCTTATCATTATGTTTGATTTTGGCCCAAATGAGATTGGAGTGCATCTTTGTAGTTTGGAAAGATCGACGATTTGTTTCCTTTCAATTTTTCCAAATAAGAAATGCTGGGAAAAAATACCAAATCATGTTGAGTAGAGTATTTTTAAAACGATTATTAGACCAATTCTCTGTGGTGGAAGAGAGGTTAGAATGGGCAGGATCAATTCTTCAGAATATGGTAGCAACTCTATCCTAGAGCGTGGTCATGTAAGTGCAATCATCAAGGAGATGATCAATGTATTCTAGGCTATTGTTCCATAATTGACATATGGACAGTCCTTCATAGCCATGCTTGATAATATTATCCCAATTTAATATTGACTTGCCAAGATGCAAGCCAAGTGAAAAGCATGAATTTTTGCCGTATATTGTTGGTGCAAATTTGCTACCATATTTGTTCCTTTGGGAGATTTTGGTGGTCAACAGTTAAGTGGTAGGTCTCTTTTAGAGAAAAAATTATGCTTAGTTTATAATACCAACGAAGCTTGTCTATCCCAATCTTGATTCTTAAACGATTTTGTTGCAATTCTTCTTGATACCTTCCTAGGGCTCTCTATTATTAGCCACCCAATGGATGGGATGTATCCACTTTCATTGATCTTGTTAATTAGCTTTAGGATCATAGAAGTGATTGATATTCATAATTCTATTGTCCCTTTGAACCTGTTATGTGTGTGGAATGGGGTGAATCTCTACTAGTTTAGGGAATTCTTGCTAGGAGTCTTCCCAAAACAAAGTTGAGTTGCCATATTTGATTTGCTAGAATCAATGCTTTTGGACCATATATTTTTTTATCCAGGTTGAGTTCCATATAAATGATCTGAAAATGTGTCCTTTCATTCAAATTAATTCTTGTTTGTCCATTTTAGGAGCATGTTTCTTATGCCATAATAGGGAAAACGTCTCCTTTTCATATGTGACCCATCTCCACCAGGGCTTAGATCCCATTGAATTATTTCTTATCATTGGTTCATGCATTCCAAGACCCCTTGTGAGCTTAGGGAAGTAGATATTTTCCAACTGACTAGAGCCCATTTTTTATAAGAGCTACACAACTTCAAAGGAAATTGCGTTGAATATTTCTAATAACTTTGAAGATGTATTTAGGAGCTATGATAATAGAAAATAGGTAAAGAGGTATGGACTCAAGTTTGACAAGGACTAGGAATCATGCCAAGTTCAATGCATGAAAGATCCAACACGAAAATTTCTTCTCTAATATAACAAGCATATCTTTCTAGGATGATTACTTGATAGTATCATGAGAGGAGCACCTAAATATTTGGATATAAGGGATTTGTTTTGGAATCCGGGAATTTAGGTAATGTTTCTCTAGTATAGGAGGAGGACGTTGAAGAAGAAAAAATGGGATTTGTCTTTGTTGATGGAAGTTACTAAGGCTTCCATGAAGTCATTGAGGACCCTCTTACAATATCTGGCTTTTTTTTTCTAATGGGTTACCCATGAGGAAAGTGTTGTCAACAAATTGTTGAAGGGTGTGCTTGGTGTCGTAATTAATCATGCTAAGACCTATGATTTTCCTAGAATTAGAAGTTGCTTTAATGCTATAACTGAGGCTCTTGACCATGAGGATAAAGAAAAAATAAGAGAGAGGATCGCCATGGAGAATTCCACAAGAAGGCTTGAAATTAGAGGAAGGGAATCCATTGATGAGGATGGAGAAGAAAATGAATGAGATTAGGGTTATGATCCATCTCATCCATCACTAACAAAATCTGAATGCCAATAAAACTTGCTTGATATATTGCCAACTTAACTTATCAAACACTTTGGACATGTCAAGCTTAAGGAGAAGTTAAATTTTTTTCAATATTTTGAGAGTGTGTATGATTTCATGGCACATGATAATGCTATCAAGGATTTTCCTTCCCTATACATAACCGTTTTTCTCCATGGATATAAGGTTGTGAAAAATGGGATTTAAACTATTAGAAACCACATTTGTATTAATTTATAAATAAAGTTACATAAGGAGACGGGTTTATACTTACATGGAACTTTGTATAGGTTTTATTTGGGAATTAATGCTAAAATGGTAGAGTTGAGGGATGGAAGAACTATAACAGAGCATTTGGAATTTTCTACAATTTCCATCACCTCCTCTTTGAATAAATTCCTACAACAATGATGAAATAAATCAATGGTGAAGCCATATGGACTTGGGAACTTATCATAATCCATTTACATGATGGTTTTCTTGACCTCCCCATTCTCGATAAGCCACAATGAACTATCATTGGGTATGTGGCTTGTAAATTTTCCAATTGTCATTGATCGATCTTGAATAGGTTCTAATAGAAGGTTTTTGTAAAAGGAGACAAATTCCGTTTCAATAAATTCACGTTTAGTGATCTACTTCTCCTTGGAATTGATTAGTGATGATATTTTGCCACATCTTTTGTGCTATATCATGGAGCGATGAAAAAACATGTTATTTTTTCTCCCTCTTTGAGCCATTGGATTTGGGATATTTGTCTCCAAAGAATTGTCATCAATTTCGATTTGTATATTGGATTCGACTTCTTCTAGAGCAGTGGTCCTCCCATCCCCAATCTTTCTTGGTTGAATATAATCCATTTTATTGTATAGATCATGTTTGTATTGGAAGATGTTTCCAAAGATGTCCTCGTTCCATTGTTTGAGTTGAACTTGGATGTTTTTTTATCTTATGTTTGAATATGTGCATGAGGGATCCCTATTGAGTAGGAATTCCCCCCCACCATGATTGATTGTACTTGTAAAAGCGAGGTTTGTTGAGCCATAACTTTTAAAATTTGAAGCTATACCTCTTGGGTGAACTTGAGATATGCCACTCTAGACTTATTGGCCAATGATTTGAACCCACTATTCGAAGGATGCTAGTGTCTAGTAGTGATCTAACAACCATGGTGTATTCTAAAGATAGAAATAGATCCAATGTTGAGGCTATCTAATGTTCTCCTCCCCTCTTGTTGTTCCATATGTAAGTTCCATTAGAGGTTTCTAGATCCACCAATTTTTTATGATGCAAAGTTTCTTTGAATAAATCATTGGTTGTGCGGGTGATTCAATAAGGTCATACATTTTTTTGTAACAAAATAATGTACAGCTAAACCAAAAGGGAGAATGAGCTCCAAGAAGTGAGGAGGGCGGTGTATTTGGAGATTACTATAGGTGGGCGAGTTTGGGGAGTAATCAATGGCTTTGGATGGGGGGGGCATCTAATTCCCATCCCCCTGATGAGGCCGATCTGAACATTGGGGAAATTCCGATCAGTTTTGCATCTCGCAAATTTTCTGGCCCTCTTGGGAAAGACTGAAAACATGGACAAAACTTACCGAAAGCTACAGCGATACCATCCATGGTGGTCAAGTCGACAACTCTGAGGGACAATATCTAATATATGTCGGACCATGCTTTAATTGGAAAATTTATTGGTCTGCAACCTTCTGAGAAAGCATTGATTTGGTGGATCAACTCTTCTTGGAAACCAAAAGGTCATTTCAACCTTCATTTGGGATCAAAAGGTTTTTTCACAGTCTCCTTCATCACTTTAGAGGACACGAACCAGATCATAGATGGTGGACCATATTCTTACTACTTTGAGAGCCTCTTTTTATGACCATGGAAGGAAAAATTTAGCCCGAAAAAGTAGGACATGAGAATAGCACCAGTATGGATTAGGTTGTACTCTCTCCCGCAGGAATATTGGGATGCTAAAATCTTGGAAGAATTGGGGAATTGTTTAGGAACTTTTATCAAAATTTCTGAACAAACAAAGACCCAGCACTACACTGCTTATGCCCATATATGTAGCTATATGGATCTCTCTCAACCTTTGACAGAAGCCATCAAGATGATTTGGGAGGATGAAGATTGGGTTCAAAAACTAGAATATGAACAAGTCCCTTTTTGATGTTGTCACTGCCATGAATATGGCCATTTATTCTGGGAATGTCCTCTGAATCATCCCAAAAATAAGTATGGGAAGGACATTGGCCCAACGGACTCAGGTTTCATCAAAGTTGTGTCTCGCAAAAGAGGAAATAAGAAACAAGATCATCAAGATAGTTTCAAGAAAATGAATAACTCTAATTCCTTCAAGCTTCTGGGTAACCATGAGGAAGATTCATCAGTACAAAGCATCCAGAAGGGTCTCCCTTCCAGTTCAACGTTTGGTAAGTCGACCCTGAATCGATCGTCAGCGCAAGAACAACTTAATGACCTTGCAACAGGGATAATTTTGGATAATTCAGGAAAATATGTTGAGGATATGGATATTCTCCAGCAAGAGGAAATGCTGGACGAATTTGAAGATATGGATATCGATGAGCTGGATCTTGAAGGGATTGAAAAATCTTGTTCTGAGAAAGATAAAGGTTATGTTCCCCAAGAACAGGTTAGTCTCCTTAAAGAAGCCATTCTGAAAGCTAAAATCTCAAACTCTCTAGGTATTAGCCCAAGATATTTTAAAGAAACCAAAAGAATAGCACAAGAGTGTGGCCGGAAACCAGGCCGTAAATGTAATAAACAGTGAGTGGTAGATGTTGGGAGGAGGATGGTTGAATCAGGCCAATACCTGACTATCAAAGCCACTCTTGGTCTGTAGAAAACCTATTTAATCAAAATCCTATCCTAAAATACTCGAGGCATTAACAGCCTGAGAAAAATGAAAATTCTGTGTCAAAAGATTAAGATGACTAAACCGGCAATCATCTTCTTACAAGAAACCAAATGTTTGGCTAATTACATTTAGGATCGTAGGGGTAAAAGATTGGCGAGATGTGAAAGTATGGGTATTGGTTCAAGAGGTTTTTATAGAGGTTTATGCATTCTATGGGATCCTTCTCGGGTGTCTCTTACTGATTTTCAAGGAACCTGTAACTCTCTTTCAGCTAACTTTAAGGTGGTTGGTTTTCCCATCTCTGGGTTAATTATGAATGTTTATGGACCTCAAAAAGCTGGGGATAAGCACAGTTTCCTTAACTCTATGATCAACCTAAGGGATTTCCAACCTTTTGTGCACTAGGTGCTTGGAGGAGATTTTAATCTCATCACCTCCTTAGAGGAAAAAAATGTGGGAGTCGATGTTTAGAGGAGGAATGCAATATTTTTAAGGATACCATTGATGATTTGGGCCTTGTAGATATTACTCCGGGGAAGGGATGGTTTACCAAGAATAACAAAAGAACAAAGTATCGCCATATTGCTTCCAGAATTGATCGGTTCTTAGTCTTGGAATCTATCATTGACCTGGGAAGCGAAATTCATTGTGCTACTCTCTTAGGACGGGGATCTGACCACTGGCCGATTGAACTCATGTGGAGTGGATTAGGGTCTCAATTTAAGAAACATTTTTGCTTTGAGCAATTCTGGTTGGCTAATCCAAATTTTGAGGGTAAGATCAAATCGTGGTGGGATGAAATGCGCTTGGACCAGTTGTTTAATATGTTTTCCTTCCAACAAAATTTGAAGGCTCTGAAGTCTAAAATCAATAAATGGAACAAGGAAGAGTTCGGGAACATTTTTCATGAAAAAAGGCTCCTAGAAATCCATCTTCATGAGATTCAAACTAAAGGGATTAATGAAGGCTACTCTCAAGCCTTAATCGAGGAAGAAAGGTTGGTGGAAGCTCAGCTTGAGGAACGGGAGAAACATGAGGAACATATGTGGTGGAAAAAGTCTCAGATTAAATGGTTGTTGGAAGGAGAAAAGAATACCAAATTCTTTCACCACTCTGGTATCTAGAATAGATTTCACAACAAAATCTATTTGATTAAAAATGCTACAGGAGTAAAAGTGGAGGCTCAAGAAGAAATTGTGGACATCCTAAATGCTCACTTTGATGATATACTAACGGATCCAAGACGAAACCATTTGGAGGAAATTGAAGTTATCATTAGAAGGTTTCCTACCCTAGTCTGAAAGGAACACAACTAGCTATTAATGAAAACTATTACTCTTCAAGAGGTCCAGGATGTTGTTTTTTAGATGAAGGAAGGAACATCACCTGGTCCTGATGGTTTTACTGTTAATTTTTTCCATCATTTCTGGGAGATGGCAAAGATGGATGTTTGGAAAATAGTGGAGCAATCTAGGATTTCTGGCCGCATCCTTCCTACTCTGAATGCTACCTTTCTTACCTTGATTCCCAAACGCGAGGGCACTGACTCTCCTGACAAATTTAGACCAAACAGTCTCTATAATGTTATTTACAAAATCATTACTAAGGTCATTGCTAATCGATTGAAACATATTTTACCTTTTTTTATTTATCCAAAATAGTCTGGTTTTGTGGAAGGGATGCAGATATCGGATGGGATTATTCTAGTTCATGAAATATTACACTCCATCCGGAGCAGAAAATTGTCAGGTATGTTGGTTAAACTAGATATTGCTAAATCCTATGATAAAATAAACTGGCAATTCATAAGGAAAATGTTGGAAGCATTTGGGTTTAGCTAGAATTGGGTCAACTGGATCATGCAACTTGTTTCCTCGACTTTCTTCTCCATTCTAATAAATGGGATTCCATCTGGGATCATAAAACCTTCTCGTGGAATTCGTCAAGGAGATCCATTGTCTCCCTTTCTGTTTATTCTCATGGCTAAAGGTTTAGGTAGATCTATTTCAGCTATTCGGGAGAACAATTCGATCATAGGACTTCAAGGTGCTAATGAAGGGGCCCCCAGTCACTCTCATCATCAATTTGTTGATGATACAATGTTATTGGGATACCCTTCGGTACAGGAAGCAGCGAGTTTTAAAACTTGTCTAGACCAATTTGTCCAAGCCTCTGGATTAGAAGTCAATGCTCAAAAGTCTCAGGTATTTTTCTTTAATACTTCTAGAATTACTTAGAGTAATATTACCCGTATTTTAGGTTTTCCATAGGGTTCTCTTCCTTTCAAATTTTTGGAACTCCTCTAATTAATTCTACTTCAAAAAAAGACTCTTGGTATGAATTACTGGATAAAATTAAGAAACGATTGGGTAATTGGACTCTGAGACCCTTGAACCTGCCGAGACGTTTGGTTTTAGTTAAATTTGTACTCCAATCTATGCCAACGTTCCTATTTTCTACTATGATGGCCCCTAAGTCTGTTCTCCAGGAACTGCGAAATATTCAAAGGAAATTCCTCTTGAGTGGATCTCATGACTCCCACAAATGGGATCTGGTAAAATGGGACACTGTTTGTAAACCTAAATCGCAGGGAGGGTTGGGGCTGCGTGATCTAGAAATTGCTAGCTTAATTGCGGGAGCTAAACTATGGTGGAGATGGCTAAACCATTTCCAGGAGCCATGGGAAAAAATGTGGCTTGATAAATATGCATCCAACTGGGATATTCGGGAACTAATCCGGTTTTCGGAAGAGAAATCAGGTTCTCATATTTGGAAAATGGCATGGGTTGGGCAGAGCTTGGTTCAACAGCATTGTTTCTGGGAGATCTAAGATGGTCAAACGACATGGATTTGGTAGGATGCTTGGAAACAACTTCCCCCGTTGGAAATATTGGGTCTTTGCCCTATGATTCAGGCTTAATGTAGTAATAGAGGAATATTAAAGGTAGAGGACTTATAGGGGGATTAGGACCCTGGTTCCTCTTATCGCTCTTGGGTCTCTTGCCCATTTATGGATAGGTTGGGTCTAAAGGCAGAAGTTATTAGGATCAAGGAGGAAATTCTCTCGAGATGCATCAAAAGGCACGAGGGTCATGATAAACTTTGCTGGGGATATAGTCTGAAAGGGGTTTTTTCCCTTAAAGAGGCCTACAACCTGCTAATTAGTAATAATATGAAACCAGATGATAAATCTAGGAGCAACCTATGGGGTAGGAATCTCTGACATAAAATTAATACCTTTGGCTGGCTAGTAATGTAAAATAGAATCTTAACAGGGGAAAATTTACAAAGACGTGGGATGTGTGACCCTTACCAATTTCCATTATGCAAGGAGGCAGAGGAAACAATGTCGCATATTCTGGATGCCTGTAAGTTTTCATCTGTTCTTTGGGATGGAGGAGCAATTTTTTTTCATCGTTCTACTAGACTATGTCAAAACCCGATAGGAACTCTGAGTCATTGGCCCAAAAAACCTTTCCTTAATAACATCTTGAATCGTCTATGGGAACTATTTCCTAATTTCCTGCTCTGGGCAATCTCGAAGGAGAGAAATGCCAGAATTTTTCGTGCCAAGTTTTCACCACCTTCCACCGTTTGGGATTGCATGGCAGCTAAAATCAAGGAGACCATTCGTCTGGGTAATTGGTCAGAGAAACACAAGGAACTATCTGGTAATGAAAGGAAGATATTGGTGAATTGGGGCCTGACGAACCATGAGATGGTTTAAAAAAAATAATCAAATGCATGGCGACTATTCAGATCCTGCACCATTGGATTCCTTCACCATTGGGATTTTTAAAGCTTAATTTTGATGGAGCCTCTAAGGGAAACCCTGGTAAGGCAAGGTATGGCTTAATTGTGTGCAATCCGAGTGTTGAAATGGATGGTTTCGGTTATGTATTCCTAGGGAACGATACCAATAATGCAACAGAGATTAAGGGTCTGCTACATGGGCTTGTCTGGGTTTCAGCAAATTTCTGAATACTGGTCATAGCAGAAGGCGACTTGCAGATGATCATTCTCCTAGCTACCAAACTTCAAAATGTTTCCTTAAGCACTAAGGTGTCATCCTCCTGGCGTTTGGAGAGTCATCTAGATTCTCTTCGTTCTATGATCATTAATGGTTCTCCGGTCTATTCCTCTCATGTACGACGAAAAGGTACCCAGGTGGTGGACATCCTGGCTAACTTAGGGGTCGGGACATGTAAGACGGTTAAGGCTAAGGACTGGGATATGATTCCTGACTTGACGGCTTTCGCCCAATATAAGGATTTAATTCAAATTGAGGGTACTTGTGTCTAGATGGAGGGTCAGAACAACTACTGCACTGACATGAAATCTCCCCAGCATGTGGCTCTTCCTGGGGGCGATATTTTGATTTAGCATTATGACCTTGAGGTGTATTAATATGCGATGGCCTGTGCATATGTTTTCATCCATTCAACGGTAGAAGGTACGCCTATTCATTATGAGTGAGGGAGGTAAGGTGTTGTGTGTCAATGAAAATATTTATTCGAGATTAGAGGATGGGATGTTTATGATCAACTTAAAAGATGGCATCATCATGATGAAACCCGGGTTGTGGCTATATATCACAATGTAGGGTGGCGAGTTAAACATCAGTGGGAAGTGGTCTGTTTTCTCTCTTTTTTTCTGTCTAATTCTCCTCAGAGTGTCGGAGGATATTACCTGGTTAATTAAGGTATGGGATAAAGGTAAAGGTAAGAGGCTGTCATCTCAGCTTGATCTCCAGGAACCTACTTCCCGGGCTCAATGAAAAACTCTGTGGGAGTCCTGTATGTTTGAGCTGGAACTTCCGCAAGATATTCGAACCGTATCAGTGCCACTGAGAAAAGTTTGTGGCAAGAACTTGACAATCAAAAATTGAAAGAGGAAAGCAAAAAGGTCGAAGAATGGATTCTGGACCCCGGTCACACGGTGGGTCGAGTGAGTTTATACGATAAAACGGTAGCCTTATTTTGGGTCATGAAAAACATGGTTGGCTGGGATATATGGGATCATCCCTTGAAGACTCCAGATGGTGCACCTCTGGATCCATGGAAGGCGTCTATATCGGCTTCGGTCCAGCGAATTGAGGCCAAAATCGATTTTCTAACTTCCCACTTAGGTTTCCAATTTCCTCCCTCATCTGTGACTGAAGAGATGAAGTCTGACTTCCCTGGTAATATTCCTAGGGGAGGTCAGGACTTATCTTATATCTTACTATAAGTTTGGCTATGGAGTTTTTTGGTCTTCCCTCTAAACTTTCCCACATATGTTTTATTCTCTTATTTTGACGGGATCTTGGATTTCATGTCTTTGTTTAAATTTCCTTTTTCATACTTGATGTAATGGATATGCAGGGGCTTGCTTACAAAATGGTCTATTTTCCTCCTTTGGTTCTCTGTACTCACAATGGATGTCTCTTTATAGCTCTGCGGCATTGGTGCAATAAGGTTCGTCATAAACATTTGGTATGGTTTCTGTATCACGGCCGTGATATTTTTTCCAGGTGAACAGGTTTTTTGTGTCTACCCAGTGGGGAGTTGGGCTTGTTTCCTGGCCGAGATCTTGTACAGGTCTTTTTGTAGTCATAGGGTATGAGTCCATGGGTATTGGAAATTGCTATTTCTGGGGTGATGAACTCGATTTTAAAATGTGTCACAACATGCTTGGGTTTTTATGAGTTTTGAGTCTGTGGGATGGGAAGTTAGGTCTAGCTTCTTTTGAAAAATGTAACTGGGGGAAATGGGTATCTTTTCAAAGAAGCAATAACCTTATGCTGGCTAGATGTTTGAGTTGGGATGGATGATTTAGCTAGATGTTTGAGTTGGGATGGCTGATTAGTAAGTTTCACTGCTGATGTAACCTGTTTTTTCAGGACTTTATGTTTTTAATATAATGTGAATACTAGACTTAAAAAAAAAAAATCATTGATTGTGTCCAAGCTTTATCTTCCTCATTTTCTTTCGAGGAGAGATGTGATCATGTTAAAATATCGCCCCCTTATCCAATTACCACGTTCTCTTTTATTTTCCATCCAGTTCAAGATTCCAAGAAGTAAACATTTTACAAAGAGATATTGGTCCATACCCATTGGTGAGACATACTTCTATGGCTGATCCAATTAGTTGGAAGTTTTCCATTAGAGAGTGGTGCATGGAAATGAAATTATCGATGACGACTTCTACCATATTTCAAATTATGGAAACACCTCCTGCCTTTACGTTTGTGTCTATTTCCATGGATTTTGATACTTTCCATACCATCGAGGAAACTTTAGAGAGCTTGTCATTATTACATTTTGTTTCTTGCATAATTAGAACTATGGGTTGCTCATGTTCATTTTTTTTGTCAGTATCATTTGTTTTGATTTCTTGTTAAAGCCTCATATATTCCATGAGATGACATTCATAGGATATTGATGGGGTTTGTTGTGAAGATTTCTGTTAACAAAGCATATTTTCCCAAATCATCTAGTTATTCACCTATCTCTTTGATCCATTGCTTATTTATTTTTCATTCCCTTTTCTTTTATTCTTTGTGTCCTCTCTTTGTTTCTTTTAAATTTTTGGTTCTCATCCCTAATGGATCTTTGGACATTTATTTTATCAGAGCTTCCTTGAACAGATGTATTTTCATCATCATGATTTATTTATGGACTTGTGTTTTGCATGCATCCTCAATACCTTGTAGATCTAGTTCTATGAGGTCCATGTTTTATCCGCACTGGGGCATTTGTGTTGTATCCACACCAATGTGTTTGGATGTATAAAAGAACCGAAGAAAAACATCTGCTAAAACCTCCGTCTACTCACCTCTGCTAGTGACCTCCTTATAAACGGATATTTGGGATCTTTATAGAGGACCATCTGCAAAAAACTTCGCTATAGGGTCAATTATTTGTCGGGTTTGAATGAGAAAGTGATAGGTTGTGATTTATTTCTCCACCATAAAGGCTAAGTATATAAAAATTACTCATTCCTAATGAGGAGTCCATTTGGCTTATGAAATTGTGTTTAGATGTACAGTTAAGTCAAAGAGCTACTATAGTTCAATATGATAGAAAAACTACTATTTGTTTCGTTATGAACTCAAAATTTCATGTGAAAACAAAGAATATTGATATTCAATACCATGTCATTAGGGACATGTTAGAGGGTGAAAGGTGATATCAGGAGAAATTTGACACTTTGCATAAAAAAAAATTGTAAAGGTCTCTAATATTATTTGAAATTTGTTACTCATTTAAACTTTTATAATTTAAATTTTGATCGCATGCATATATAATATAAAAAATATATTTGTTGTTTCAAAATTTCCAAAACCAAACCATTTTAGTCACGTTGAAACATGTTTTGAATAAACTATTTGAAAAATCATACAAAAGCTTTTGTTCTTTCAAATCATGTTTTTTTGGTTGACAGTAGAAGGTGAGCGAAGATACACGGTGACGTAATGGATTGACATAGAGGCTTGATAATTCAAGGATAATGGATCAATAATATAAAGTAAACTATGTATAAATTAAAGAATTGATGAAAAAATGGTATAATAAAAATTCTAAAACTATTAACTTAATTTATCGATAAAATATATATATTTCTTTTCCATTTAATAAAAGCTAAAATAGATATGAAAAAAAATGTGTTCTGCAATAAACCTAATCTCTGCCCTAGCTATCGTCGGGGCTCATGGCCGCCGGGCCTCCACAGGGACGGCTCATCCGGTAGCTGCTGAGAAGGATCGCCATCGACTCTGGCCAGGCAGTGGAGGCGGCCCACTAGCCCAGCAGAGTTGGGAACTTTGTTTGTCAGAAAAATCATTGTTTTTCTTCAGTATTGGAAGATCTGGGAGCGTCGAGTCTTGGAGAGGCGGCGGGCATTTGTTCTCTTTCCATTCGATCAATCTTATGGACCAGCTGCAACGAGATAACATTATTACGGATACCTGGTGTGTGGGTGCAGGGTTTTTTACCTTTTATCTTCGTGGTGGAGCGGCTATAGAACAGCTCTGTGCGAGTATACAAGCCGCGGGTTTTTCTTTTTCTTACTCTTTTTTGCATGAAAGAAATCTTATTGCTACATGTCTTTCTACTGTTGAAAAAATCGGAGAAACAAATTGGAGATCGGGCTGCATGCGACCTGTTAGGCCTCTATCGGTCCATCCATATGGTGACAAAAGGTATGAATCTCATGAACGGTTTTCAGTTCTTGGCTTTGGGATAGAGGTTGTCAAATACCAGATTTTTATAAAAACCCTTTCAGGAAAAACAATCTTGTTGTGGGTTTCTGCTCAAGATACAGGGGAGACCATAAAAACAATGATAGAACAGAGAGAGGGTTACTCTCGATTTTATTTCTACATTCTGTACGGAGGTAAAGTACTGAATGAGGCTGATAGGCTGAGGGATGGTCAGATTTTTAAGAACACTACTCTGTATGTGATGAATCGCTTGCGGGGAGGAACCCTGCTTCCTGTTGATGACGGGGCCAGGGTAGGCTCTGATAGCTATCAAATCTTCATAAATCTGCCTACTGGAAATTCGATCTTGGTTTGGGTAAATGTTCTTGTTTCAGTAGAGGCACTACGGGATAGTCTAGCAAGCCGTGTGGGTTATCCAGCATCTGTCTTCTATCTTGTGCATGTAGGAATACTGATGCAGGACTCTTTAAGTTTATCAGATTACCAGATTTCCAAGAATTGCTCCATTTCTCTGTTGCTTCGGTTGAGGGGGGGAGCCGATGGCAAACAAAGAGGATCCTTCCCTTCACACAAAGGAACTGGTCCTTCATCTTACAAAGATGCAGCCCGTTCAAAGGGGCCACAGACAGAGGCAACCTCTACTGTTCAGCCCAGCCCATACATTGTGGAAAAACTGGAATCCACACCAGTTCTGGAGATCAAAAACGAACAAGTTAAAGGACTTTTTAGTTCTTTACAAGCTGAAGCAGTTATTTGTAGGTTTAATGGGTTTTGGCCCAAATCACATGATCTTCATGCCTGGATCTTCCAAAATTGGACAACTAATTGCCAGATTTTACTATGTTCAAAAGGTTTATTTATAGTTCAGTTCGATTCTCCGGATGAGTATCAGAAGGTCTTATTACAGGGACCTTGGTTTTGGGGGAGAGCTGGGCTCTTCATAACCCCTTGGTTCCCAGAATTTGATGCTAATACTATGGTGGTTACAAATATGCCGGTATGGGTGCGATTACCAAATATGCCTCTACCTTTTTGGCATCATTTAGTACTAGAAGACATAGGCAATCTTCTGGGCAGATTCATCAAGAGTGACAATGAAAGGAAGGACAAGGGCTTATTTACATATGCCAGAATTTGTGTGGAGATTGACCTCAGCAAAGGCCTCCCAGATAGATTACAGCTGAAACATGAATCCTACACTTGGTTACAGAGTCTGGACTATGATAATACAGCTTTCAGGTGCCGATTCTGCCATCTGACAGGTCATCTTCAAGATACATGCCCTCTTGCGAAAAAATTCCCAAAAAAGAAAAAGGGGTCGACGACAAACAGAAAGAACTGGCAGGCAGATTATGTCCCAGTTCCAGATGTGGAAGTAGGTAGTGAGGATGAAGAACAACAAGATATGCAGAGAAACGAGGAAACATTGGTGCCTGATGACACAGAAGCACAGACAACAGAAAAACAGACATCCGATGAGGACACTCAGACAATCTTGGAGAATCCGATGGATACATCTGCTAGTGGTCAAAAGCGTGCTCACGAATCTGCCAGTTCAGAATCTGATAAGGACATAGCGGTGTTTCAACAACCAGAGGAGGCAGTCTGTAATCAACTGATTGTGGCTGAACCAAAGAAAGGGGCTTGGATTGAAGTGAAATCTAGGAAGAATGGGGGGAAAAAGGGGAGAATAGAGGAGTACTATAATCCTTGATCTCTCTGTTAGTATAATATCTTTTGTTGTTTTTCTTTTGCATGACCGTTAACAATTTGTGACAATGTATGGGACTATTTTGTCTCAAAACATCTGCAGATGTAATTTTGTTCTTTTGAAATAAAATTACGACTTTTCCGAGGAAAAAATAAAAGCTAAAATAAAATTATAAAAACACACGACAATGTCATGAAATGAGAATATTTTTTCCGATTTGACATGGAAAATGTAGAAGCCTCCTTTGAAGGCTTTGTCCTTTCTTTATGAAGCCTTCAAAAATGAAGACATTTTGGAAAACAAAAATGAAATATGGCCGCTTATGGAGTTTTTTTAAGACAATCTTTTATTATTTTAATTATGGACTTTATTATTTTGAATTATGATAATGTTGGAAGTGTTTCATGTAACTTTTTTTTCCAGAGAAAAAAAATCGTAACTTTATTCAAAATTACATTCCTCATATGATCCACTATCATTTACTGATTAGTGTCCATTACCACAATTTCTTCAGCACATAAATGCTTTACAAAATAGATAATAATTGATTTAGCAATCAAATTATATCCAAACCAAAAAATATCATAAAATAGTTAAACTACAATCAACAAAAGTTGTCTCTTGTAAGTTCACAGAAAGTAGTTTTTTCTCTTTACAATCATCAAAGTATATCAACATTGTAATCCTTGATCTTCAAAACTGTACAATCAACATGAAATCCTTGTTCATGAAAGACTATGAAGTATATATATATATCATCTAACTCAGTCTTTATCTTATAATAACATAAGACATCCAAATATTGCAAATACAGCAACAAGTCTCTATTGTCCCCAAATATATCACCAAAAATTCAGCTCCATTGAACTTCACAAGTCCATATATCTTCAGCAAGAATGCTGTCATCAAAAAATTGACCAAAATAGGTCACTTGCTGTACATATATCCAAAAAAGATGATAAACAAAAACTTCCCATTGAACCACGTTCAAACCGGCAAATCTTGAGTAATCAAGAAATGTGCCTGCTGGAAACTCGCAGATCACGAGCACCACTAGGAAACCCACAACCACACAGAACATCAGACATATTGCCGACAACAAAGGCCACCACCTCTAAAGAAACATCGTCGCCACCGTAGAGAGATCCCTAAGGACCAAAAATAACGGGTCACCACGCAAGAGTATATCCATCAATCCAATGTATCACCCAATGCATCCATAGAAAGATGACTGGTAAAAACCCAACCGCTCAGAAAGGGTAAAAAGAAAATCCAAGCACAAAACCCAATCTGCAGAGCTTGGAAGCCCCAAATCATCACAAGAGGAAACTGCATAGCCCCACCAACCATCCAACCAGGATGATATTGCTCGAGCAGGAAGAACATATGGCGACCAAGCGAGATATAAGGAGATAGATATAGAAAGGTCCAAGCTCCACAAAATTTAAAGAACAAACCCCCGAGAATGAACAAAAAAGATGAGGATGCGACCACCAGAGCCGAGGCGGGATGCACACAGAAGGAACTAGAGACCCACAGACCTGTCATTCTGTGTCTGTGAGCCGTTTAGCAGCGACCGCATCCAGGAATCGCCACAAACCCATGATCATTGACCACCCAGCCAGAAATTCAACTTCGATAGTTCAAGATCGAGAGCCGAAGCCCTCGACCTTGGTTATTGGAGCTCCTATGTCACTGCAAAAAACCGTGCTTTGGCCGTCATATAACTTGTACTCCTATAGTGGAGTAGGTAATGAATGATGAGCAAATACACAGAATAATTGTTTGAACAATGCCATAGGACAAAGCTATAGATAATGAATGGTGGGTGGCAACAAACCAATCAATTGTTTATCATATAAATTTGAAAATAAATAAATATTTTTGGTTTGTTATGTTTATTTATTGGATATTTAAGTCTAAGTAATTTTTTAATCTACTATTATATTATAAATTTCTCCAAAACTTTATATTACTAGCACAACTTGTTGGAGTATTGGTACAATTGCATGGTATAACTGCTGCACCTCTTGGAATATAAAAATGTGGACTAATCCCCACTCCTAATAATTGGGATTTGTGTTTGGTTTCAAATGTTCATCAACATCTATAGGTTTTGGTGTAATGACAAACCTTACATGGTATCAGAGCGTTTATGCAAAGTCGCTTTCGTTGATGATCTAGATCTTGAACTGGTGGTGCTAAAGCTTTGAAAGGGTTTTCGTTTCTGAATTTTTTGTGCATTTTTGGGTTGTGGGAGGTGTTCCATTGCATCTGGAGCATTGTTTCCATTGGGTAATAGTTTTCATTTGATTGAAAAATGTTTATGTTTTCCCCAAATACGACTATTTCATCAGATTTGAAGGTATAATGTTAAAATGACGTTTTTTTGAAATCTTTTTAAATAATTTCTCATATTTTATCACTTTTTGTTATCAGATCTAGCTTTTGTTTTGGTTTAAGATTTTTGTCTTCCCTATCTGCGTATGCACTTTGTCGTGCACCTTGCACGATCGTGACAAATCAGAAACAGAAAGAAAATGTTTTTTCTCTATTGTGTATGCTCTTTGTCGTGCACCTTGTGCAATTGCGGTAAATCAGAAACAGTCAGAAAACGCAGACATTCTGGGCAAGATAACGTGTACTAATCCCAAAAGTATGGCAATTTTGTTTTGTTTTTTGGTTATGTGAAGTGATTTGAGGGAAAAGAAGCAAGAAAGCACTTCGAGACAGAAGAGAAAAGAAAAACCTACCTCCTTCTCATCTTTTATGTACCTTTTAATATTGCCTCATTTGGTTAAAAGTTGCTTTATTAATTAAAAGGTCTTGAACTTAAGCCTTGCTAGTTACTTTTTCTAAAAGTGCATGCAATTTCTATTTTCATGTTACTTTATTGTAAAAGTGCATCTCACTTAATTATAAAAGCAAGTCACTTAAAGTCATTTAGTTTTTTGCCGCAATATTTGAAGTAACTTCCTTGTAAAAGTGAATTCACTTATTTTACAAAATTGATTCATATAAAACATCTTTCTTGTAAAGTGAGTTTAAAAGGTTAATCTTGGGAAGAGGGGGGTAGTTTCTTTTTAGTTGGTCAATCCTCTATCTGCCACGTCATTCTTGGGGTCATCTTTTTCATCCAAAGTAAGTTTTCAATGCTGTTTTTTTTTAAACCTATTTTTTCAAGCTCTTTGCATCCATACCATTGGTTTATGTTTTTACAACCTTTATTTTACAGTATGGATGCCCCTTGTGATATTCTACTTACCAGTTCCAACTATTTCTCCTAGAAATATTGTATGGAGGATGTCCTACGAAGTAGGGGACTTTACAGAATTACCTCAGGGAAAGAAAAAGAACCCATTGATGATGATAACAAATCGAATGGGAAAATAAATGAGATGAAGCTCGTGGATTGATTGGGATGTCAATCTCTACTGATTTGTGATTCCACCTATCTGGAATTAATGAACCAAATAAAGCTTGGGAAAAGTTGGAAGCTGTGTTTGGTAAACACAGTGAAATTCGAGGTCATCAACTCAAAAATGAGTTCATTTCATTAAATCCACACGATTTATCTGCATTCAAGATTATTTATCTAAGTACAAAACTCTTAGACTCTTATGTGCAGAATGCAAAATTAAAAGGAAAGACAACCAATGCATTTATCATATTCTTTCCAAACTTGAACCTATTCTTTTTTTGTATTTACTTTCTACTCCATAAAAGAATCCTTGGATCCAACTAGTTGTATAGAGCCTAGTCTTGAATCCTTTTGTGATTCCTTGATTAGAGAGAAAGATAAGCTCATACATCTTGGAATGATTAGCAATGACGATACATCTGGGAAATCCTTACTTTCCCAACAGAAAGAAAAGTCCAAGCCTCCCAAGAATCAAAATTCTCGTAATAATAAGCCGAACAAGGGTCCCAAACCCTCTTAGTTATCTCATTCTTTCAAAAATGAAAAAGGAGGCAAGCCAAAAGGTAAAAAGACTGGGCGTCATTGCAACTATTGCAGGAAAGATAATCATAATGAATCTAAATGTTTCAAGAAGATGGCAGTCTTGGAAGCAACAATGAAGAAGCAACACATCAGCCTTGATTCATCTTCATAATCTACCTCTCATGGACATGCACTTTGTGCTTTTTTTTTCTTATACTGTTGCTACCATAAATACTCACCTTCTGTGAATAGAAGATGTTTCCCTAGCTTGAAACACTCAGTACTAGAACAAAGCAGTCATAACATAAAATAAATTTCCCTAAGATGATAAAAAATTCTTGAATAAAATACTCTTTTACATCTCACAGGTTGTAAAAGGCTGATCTTTAGAGTGTCTGATCTTCACAGATATCCTGCAAGATATAGAACAAACAACACACACACTAGATCAGAGTAACAAGCTAGCCTTTAATATTATGTTAATGACCAAGGAATTCAACAATAAAAAAAGTGAGTCAAACACAATGATGTTTATGGGAAAGAAACCTTTATTTGCATTAATAAAATGGAGAGAGAGAGCATACAACCTAATCCTTGGTGTTGAGGAACCCTTCTCAAGTGAACCTTGCATCAAAGCCTCAAGATTTCCTACCAATTGCTCACTAGTCTTGGTTGAATTTGGCCAGAGTTTAGATACTACAATGATGGATCTCGAGCTCCAGGTGGTCCTGAACCTTAGGGATGAGGCTATACGAAGTCAATATTCGAGAAGCCTCTCGAAGCTTCTCCTTTTTCCTTTAAAACTCAAGCACAACTCTTTGTCCAAGGAGACCGAGTGTTACTAGGGGAGCACCACTCATTGCATAAAGGAAACTAGCGGTGGCACCACTTACTGCTCAAAGCACAAGAGAGTTACTGACATAGGTACCAAACCTTGACCACCTAGAAAGTGCAGTGGTGGAAAAAAGTATAAAATCACTGATCCTTTACCATTTTTAACTTCAAAACTTGAGTATTTAGGGAAAACACTGACATTTTGATCTCATTACATGATGTTGACGTGAAATGTGTGTAACAGAATACCTCCCAAATGATAAGGCTAGAGGGATAGGATAGGTGAAGGATTTGTAGGAACAAGTTATCACTTGGAAGCAAGAGTCCACTGATTAGAGATCTGAAACAACCAAGCTCTTTCTGCAGTACATTTACACTTTGATATATGCCCATATGACTCACAACATGTCTGCTGACTAATACACTACAGATCCCTGTGAGACATAAATAGTCATGGATACTAGAATACGTAGATCCATGCGAAAAAGACTCAAACTTGGACATAGCTACAAGAAATACAATGTATATTTATATCATACATATGCAAATTCAAGCACAACCACGGCCATGCAAATGTGGATCCATGCTATGACTCATACTAATACTCCATCGCAACCTAGGAAAGCAATGATCGCTTAAACACACACCCATGGTCTTTGTCTCATCTTCAACAAAGTACATGTCATGTTCCCATTTTGACAGCACCATGAAGTAGATCAAACCCCATGGATCCCAATGACAAATTGAATTAAATAATTAATGAGGGGTTAGTATGAGGCAATTAATTAATTAGGAGTGTGCATTTAAATTTATCCATAGTTTCTACCCACTTGGAATAAACAATTATGGAGCATTTAATATTATTGGTGCAATTAATATTTTTATTTGTTATGTTGAATAAATGGATAAATTGGCCCACCAATTTGAATTAGTGGATGATGTTTGAGGAATTACTTGGAGTAGAATTCAAGTAAACACTAGAGTCCAAAAATGATGCCAAAAATGAGAAAAGAGGAATATTTCAGGAAAAGCAGCATAAATCCAGAAAGCAAGATAAAACAGGAAAAGAAGGAAAGTATGAAAAACATGAAAGTTTAGAAAAGAAGGAAAGTCAGAAAAATAGGAAAAATAAGGAAAGCCAAAGCAAAACAAGGAAAGTATGTCCACTCATGGGTGACCTATTCTCATAGGTCACCAAGCCAAGTAACTTGCTCAACGGGTCAACATTAATTCTATAAAAGAATTATTCCAACTCCCTTTCACATATTTTTCTATATTGGTTGATGATTTTATTGCTTGATACTATGTGAGGATTATTTCCTGAGTGATGAACCTCAGAGCCCTGGGAGATGAGCCCCAGACCTTCACTTCCCCTCTCCTTCAGTCCTCTTCTCTTTTATTGCAGGTGTGAAGCGCTTGAGTTCAGCCATTTAATTAATCTCAGATTTATTTTCAGCCTCCATCACGTTCAGGTCGAGCTCCAGTGAATCCCGTGCTTGACCTATGCTCTCATCCCTTCTCGGGTCATGTTTTGGGCCTCCTGCCTATCATTGGGATACTCTTTATGTAATGGTCAGTGATTATTTTAATATCTGATATATTCCACTGATAAATACTGTATTTCTCTTTGTTGAGTTGAAATACTACTTTCCATTAAGTCTGCATACTCAGTTTTAGATGTAAAAGCTTAACTAGTCACCAAAATGAGGGATTTGAGCCTCCTGCTGTAATAATAACTGAGTCTTTCTCATGAGAATGAGATTGAATGGTATGATATAATGTAATATGATGTAATAGACTCTTACAAATTAAATTATCAGCTCTAATACGCTTATGTTCCAAATTTCAAGCTTATTTGCACACCCCTGCTATATTACTAGCTAATTTTGACTAGTCTAGCTGTTATTTAAATTCAGAGAGTTATACTCAGTAATTTTTGGTTCTGTAAGTTATTGCATATCATTGACAGAGATACCTATCCATCCATTACCCCTTATCAGATATTCGTTGAATCCGTATTGGGTTTTGGGATACAACATTGCGCAGGATTCCACGAGGCTAAAATTGCAAAAAAAAAACCCAAGTTCTTCCAAAAATGCCCGAAACCTTTCGAACCTGATACAAACTATCCAAAAAAAATTATTGTTTTATATTAAAGCTTGACCAACCCTCTGCAAGTTTCCAAAATCCCATGGTTGGAAAAGACTAAACTACTCTTCTTAGTTTCACGGTTTGACTGCCGAGAAGCGTGGAAGTAGGTTCTTGCATAGCGGATTCTGAAACCTAAATGGCACCATATCTAAATGTGCTAGGGAAGAGGAAATTTTTTGTCTGAATTTTTTTTTTCTTCCCACTTCTCTCTCCCTTTGTCTACAATTTATCCCAGTGAAATACCTTAATTTCCCAGTCAGCAATTTACTGAATGTTTGCAAGAGTATTAGCAAAAATTTAATGTAAAAATTGCAGCAAGTTAATATTCTGATCTGTACATCAGATCAGGGATATTAGTGTGGTATCAGAGCACTTTCCTTGGCTTAGCCTTTGGAAAGTAACTCTCATTGGAAAAGTAGCTTAACAATATCTTCAAGTTGCAGTTGTGGAATTAGTTCCAGACATGGAAGATTTAGACTTTGAGTTGTATGAGGAAGAAGAGAATTCAAAAATGGATGATACAGAAGATTTAATAATTTTGATGCAAAGAACGTTGAAAGGGATAAAATATGTATCTCAAAGCATCAACCAATCAGATCAAGACACTAGAGAATTCCTTGCCAAGCAGTTGTCAAGCAAACATGGAGAAGGGAGTAGTAGTGTCTCTCAGCATGAAGGAAATAAAGTTGGAGAGTCTATGTTTTCAAAAAAATTAACACATGTAGGTTCTTTGAATACCAAGAATCCATCAAGAAAGGAACTATGTTGTTCCACTTCTCAAAGTAAAGGGGAAGAAAAGAGGACCAAAAGTGAATATTCATTAGAGCCATCTGCACATGGTTTCTTTGAGAAATTATTTGGGTTTTCCCGAAAGAGAGATACGCGTATTTGCAGCATCCATGAGGATGTTGAGTCACCAATTCCTCTAAAAGAAGGAGATTAAGACTATCCATGCACAACTAAATATCTGACAGTCCAACATCTAGTTGTTGGTAACGTGGAAGGTGAGATGACTCCAAATTTCTTTGTGGCTGATTTCAAGATAAGTGCAGAAGAGATGGGGCAGATTGATGATGGTGAGAAATTTTTTGGATCTGATAAAAAATAGAAACATGATTCAATTTTATAGTCACCCCTTGAGCCTCACAAGGAAGCACAAATTGAGCACATCTCAGTAGGGTGTGAAGCAAAGAAATGGGTGGGTGAACAAACCATCATAATTCCACCACATAAGGAGGAGAACATCACACATGGCGGGTTAGTAAATTCTGATTTTTATGTGTCATTGTGTAAATCTGATATGGCATCCACTTCCAGTGAAGAGTTCAGAATGGTTGAGCCCCCTAGTGGATCCTAGTGACATATTGAATTAAATAATTAATGAGGGGTTAATATGAAGCAATTAATTAATTAGGAGTGTGCATTTAAATTTATCCATAGTTTCTACCCACCTAGAAAAAATAATTATGGAGCATTTAATATTATTGGTGCAATTAACATTTTTATTTATTATGCTGAATAAATCGATAAATTGGCCCACCTATTTGAATTAGTGGATAAGGTTGGATGAATTACATGGAGTAGAAGTCAAGTAAACACTAGAGTCCAAAACTGATGCCAAAAATGAGAAAAGTGAAATATTTTAGGAAAAGCAACATAAATCCAGAAAGTAGGATAAAACAGGAAAAGCAGGAAAGTTGAAAAGCAGGAAATTTTAGAAAAGAAATAAAGTCAGAAAAAAGAGGAAACGTAAGGAAAGCCAAAGCAAAGCAAAATAAGGAAAGTATGTCCACTCATGGGTGACCTATTCTCATAGGTCACCAATCCAAGTAACTTGCTCAACAGGTCAACATTAATTCTATAAAATAAGTATTCCAAATCCATTTCACATCTTTTGCTAGTTTAGTTGATGATTTGATCCCTTGATGCTATGTGAGCATTATTTCCTCAGTGATGAACCTCAAAGCCCTAGCGGATGAGCCCCAGACCTTCACTTCCCCTCTCCTTCAGTCCTCTTCTCTTCTATTCCAGGTGTGGAGTGCTTGAGTTCATCCATTGAAGTAGTCTCAGAGTTATTTTTAGCCTCCATCACGTTCAGGTCGAGCTCCAGGGAATCCCATGCTTCACCTATGCTCTCAATCCTTCCTAGGTCATGTTTTGGGCCTCCTACCTATCATTGTGAGACTCTTGATGTCATGGAAAGTGATTATTTTAATATCTGATTTATGATACTGATAAATACTGTATTTCTCTCTTTGAATTCGAAATACTACTGTCCATTAAGTCTGCATACTTAGTTTTAGATGTAAAAGATTAACTAGTCACGAAAATGAGGGATTTGAGCCTCCTACTATAATAATAACTGAGTCTTGCCCATGAGAATGAGATTTTTTGTTGTGATATGATGTGATATACTCTTCCAAACTAAATTATCAGGTCTGATACGCTGCTGTTTCAAATTTCAAGCTTATTTGCACACCCCTGCTAGATTACTAGCTAATTTTGACTAGTATAGTTGTTATATAAATTCAGAGAGTTATAATCAGTAATTTTTGGTTCTGCATGTTCCTGCATATCACTAACATACATACCTATCCATACATTACCCTTTATCAGATATTTGTTGAATCCGTACTGGTTTTTGGGATCCTATATTGCGCAGGATTCCACTAGGACAAAATTGCCAAAAAACCCCAAGTTCTTCCAAAAATCCCCAGAACATTTTGGACCTGATAAAAACTATAAAAAACCCTTTATTATGTTATATTAAGGCTTTACCAACCCTCTTCAAGTTTCCAAAATCCACTGGTTGGAAAATACTAAACTACTCTTCCTAGTTTCACGGTTTGGCTGCCCAAAAGCGTGGAAGTAGGTTTCCGCATAGTGGATTTTGAAACCTAAATGGAACTAGATCTAAATGTGTTAGGGAAGAGGAAATTATCTGTCTCAAATATCTTTGTTTTCTTCCCACTTCCCTCTCCCTTTTTCTGCAATGTATCCCAGTGAAATACCTTAATTTCCCAGTCAGCAATTTACTGAATGTTTGCAAGAGTATTAGCAGAAATTTAATTTAAAAATTGTAGCAAGTTAATATTCTGATATGTACACCAGATCAGAGATATTACATAAAATTATATCCATGTGAATACATGTCTTAAAGTTGATCATGGTAGAAACCACTTGATTACCAGTCAATGATGAAAACCGTTAACAAGTGCGAGGGAGATGATCACCATTAATGTCAATGATTCCCAAGGTACCCCAATACATTCCTCCGAATGTGAATAAATGATTTGATGTCGAACACTTGGTTGAATATTTCAATCAAATGTCAATGATGTGAACCTATTGTCGAAATCAAGGAAATCTGTCATTGATGTATACAGATCTCAAGGTACTGCTTTGTTTCTAAGACTAATTCTTGGATGATGAGTTGAAGTCGACAGGAATAGTCTCATCGAAGGAGGGCCATGATGAATACCACATCAATGACATGAAACTTAGAACAAACATCTATAATTTTAGTATGAAGTAACCACGGGACTAACTCAAAGGTAATTGACACAAAAGTAGTTTTGACTGCAGATGCAAACTCTCAACATAATTTTCCTTTGAACATAGGGTGGCATGACCGAAGACTTGGCATCATTGAATCGAGGAGATGGATACTAGATCATAATGTGATGATGGACGATGCATTATTTGAAAGACTCAATGGAGTGACATGGCTCATGAAAGTGGATAGAATCAGAAGCAAGATGAATACCCAACTTACTAAATGAAAAGCAGACAGGTGTCATGTTCAAAGGTGACTAAAAACTTCCGTTATTGTAAATTAAATATGGTTCCCTTCCCTTAATTTCTCCATCATATTTGATGAATTCCTATTTTTTCGTTTTTACGAGTTCAAAGAGGGAAACAAACACTCGTTGAAGCTTATTGTGAGATAAGTCCATTCTCATATTTTTTCGAACCTGAGAAAGGATGGGTTTGTTCCCAAAAGAGGGTCTCTCAGTGTTTAGTTTAATGAGTCCATTGAAAGTAAACTCGATGTTGTTCATTTTTAGAGAGTCTAAACGAAATGAAAGAATACTCTAAAGTGTCCTTTTTTGTATAATTTAGCCTTCGAGGCCCAAAAAAGTATAAAATGATACACTGGAGAACTCTTCTAGTCAATGACTAGAGTTTACCTTTTTTGTAACTTAGTTAATACAAACCGAAAAAGGGATAAACTACCATCAGAAAGACGACTCTTTAGGTGTTTTTACGAGCGTGGAGAAGACAAGTTCACTCAACGATATTTTCAAATTTTAAAAGTCTAGAAAGAGATTAAAGAGGACTCTATTAGGGTTTCTTTTTTGTAAAAAGGGTTTAATGATTCCGAAAAAGAGAAAAAATTTAACTCGAAAACTCAGTACTAGGTTTAACAAGCACGTCCAAAGTTTTGAAATAGCGCTCGAAAGCTTTTTCCAATTTGTACGAGAAGGAAAAAGTAAAAAAGAGACTCTTTCATATCCGAAAAATATTACTTCTCCATGCCATGCAATCTTCAAAAATACTATTAGGCCTTCTTTTTTTTAAATAAAATTGAACGTTATATGACCAAACTAGGGTAAAAATTAATGAAATAATTACAAAATAAATAAAAAATAGTTAATAAAACATGGTAAAAGGTTAAAAAACATTTACCATTTGATTTTTACCTAATTGGAGAGAAAAAGAGCCATTTGGAGTGCAAATTTGAAACTTGGATTGCAAAGCCTACAATCAACCATTTTCTTAACCGTATGAACTAGGTAATTCTATAACTCATTCGTAACATTTTCACGGTTTTGAATTTCAATTTTGATGCATTTTTAGGGTTTTACGACAATTTTTCGAAGGGAAAATGCATTTTGCGGGAACCACACTTTTCCCTTTCGAGAACAACAATGCTCTTGTGAGATGACATCTTTCCTTGAAGGAAAAAGCAGTGGCACCACTATGTTCTAACAGGTAAATAATGGTGTCGTAGAATTCCCTTGAACACTCTAAAAATAATCCAAATTATTAATTTTAAAGGATTTTGAATGATTGGGTATGACTTGTTGACCTAATCTACCTCCTAGTCCCAACCTGAGGTTCAACAAAAACACAATACCAACAAAAAACCCAAGACATCGGCCCGATAGAGTAAGCCTGGTCGGCAACACCCACAAGGTAGGCGCAGTCTCACCCAATATATCTTAATATGTAACTGCCAAAACCATGTTTCCGCAGTTGGCGAGGGAATATAGTCTTTTGGTACGTAGCCAAGGCGCTCAACAGAGACAGAAGGATGGAGTCTATTACTATGCAACAAACATGCAACTATGTGTCACAACATGCGCATGACACAACCTTGTCCTTAACCACTTAACAACTAGCGCAACTATGCGACACAACTGATTTCTTATAGGTGACTGACAGTGTGCGACTTATATTGTAACTCATCAGCTAATCAAGAAACCATACATAACATGTTGATTATGCATTGAAATTCATTCATTCCTTAACTAATCAATAATATTATAGCATATGTTCAACAACAATCATAAACTCAGAAAAGTAAGCAAACATTCACATAACATCCAATATCCACAACATTCATTCATTCGAAACATGAAATAATGTGGAAACCCATATGGGAAAAACCACCAAGGTGCTCTTCATCTGGCATGAGAAATGGTTATAGCACCTTGTAGTCTGCAAGTTGTAGAGTGTTCTTAAGATATGTCTTTCTAACTCAATCTTCTTGCTCTCATGCCCTTTGGTTTATTGCTTCTATCTACTTGTACTGATCTACACACAGCTTGGATTGACTCTTCTACTAGCAGTATGCGCACTCAGCTACAAGATCCACAGCTCAACAACCCTCTACTTCTACTAGACTCCTCTTTTGAGTCAACCATAAACTACTAACTGAAGCTAACTCCCTTACCAAACCCTTATACAGAGCGAGTTCTTCCTATTTATAACATTTACAAGACCACCCAAGGTTGACTGATTCCTACTTAGTTATTACAAACACAAGTAGCTACAAAATATATGTAATTACATTAATGCCAGGCCCAACTAGCCGCAAAATTCCTGTATGGCATTAACCTCAGCCATAACTAGCCGCAGAAGCATCCTTCAGCCTTCTATACTGGTCATAACTAGCCACAAAATTGTCCTTGGTTTTCTACTGGTTTGTCCTTCTGCAGTCTTTCGTCGGTTTGTATCTGTTCTACTTTAACTCTTCTACCTGCCTCTTCCACCTACTCGAATCTTCCTTTCCTCATTGCAACTATCCTTTGATTGCTTTTCCTCCTTTGCGCACCCACTTTTCCTCTTTCGCTTTCACATCGAATTCTTCCTTGTACACTTTTCCTGGCCCAATAGGCCCCCAACACTCACATGTGGCCCATCCCGAGCCACTAAGAAAAATTAATACCTCCGCAAAAATTTTGAATGCTCACAACTTAAGCCTCCAGCTTAGGCTCAGGATCAGGTTGCACTGCAGGGCCAACCTTGTCCTGAAATTCCATCACAATTTGTTGCACCTTGTCAACTTCCTCTGTTATTTCCTCTGCCTGCTTGGCCAAATGCTCCACACGGTCGAAAATAATGTGTTCCGATGGTCCTACCTCTAATGACTACACAATGTGTTGAAGTTTCTACTGCACAGGATGAATAATCCCTGTAACTTGTGCTGCTTCTGACTAGTGCACAAATACTTCCTCATTCCTAGTCCGCTCTTGGTCATGCAGATCCTGGACTTCCTCCTGAAGCTTCTTGATCTCAGCCATTTTTGTCGCCTTATATTTAAATGACGACTTCTTCATCTCTGCCTTTGTCGCGGTGATTTTCTCATCATCTTGCCATGCGTTCTCCTTGATCTTTTACTTAGTTTCATTCTCCAGGAGTGCTTACCATTTCATGGAAACAACTTCCACTTCCTTAGTGCAGAGTTTTTTCTTCTTTTCTTATCCTCACCATAGCTGCAAATGCTACTTTGCGTCGCTCTTCAAGCACCTCAGGAGGTGTGCTTGGTACCTGTTTAGCCTGAAGCTCCTCAACCTGCGACATTCGAGCAACCTTAACAGCTGAATCCTCATCTTCTTGAACTGCTTCCAGTGGGAACTCCACGACCGCGTCTTTGATGGGTTTAGCAAGTGCAATGTGGCTTTGTTCATGCGCCACAATTTCTTGTTCTTTCTCTCTAAGGAGGGTATTGTGTGCGATCGCCTTCATTTTATACTTAGTCGCCTGATATGCGACTGCATTTTCTCTAAGCCGGACCTCGGTCGCAGCTGCCTGCTAGACAACATAGACTTCAACCAATGTGAGTTTAGAGAAGACAATGGTCAATGTCTTGAAAACCTGGACCATATCATCATTGGCAGGCATTCTCATCTCCATTACTCATCCCTGGATTTCTATTTTGATCGGCGACACCAACTCTAGTGTGACTAATGGGATATTGGGATCCACTCCATAAGTCTCAGCCTTGACGATGGATTTGAATTAATTTACAGCCTCTATCAATTGATTGACATGTTTAGCCAGTTCAGCAGTTAGTCGCAACTATTTCTTACTTACCCCTCTTAAGTTGGACTTTGCAACCTCTACAATGCATTCGGATAATAATTTTATGTCCTCCTTGGCTAAGCTAACTGTGTTAGCCGATTTGTTTGCTTTCCTCTTCTTGCGCGGATGTTGTTTCGCCTCTTCTCGGGAATTCTTTACCTCTTCATTACTAGGAGTACCTTCTGAATCATTATCCTTATCCTCATCATCATCATCCTTGTTCTGCTCACTACCATCATCATCAGATTTCAGTGTCTGATTGCCTTGGTCGTCGCCTCCTTGATTTTCTTCTTATTGTTCTTGGTCATCTCCGTCACCATTCCCTTGGCCATTCTACACATAAGGGCTTGCACCAATGTTTCCACCTTGGTTAAGTAGCTGGTCTTCTTGGTTTCCTCCATTAGGAATCAACTCTACTAGTGGGTCCTGCCATTCTTCTAGCCATTCCTGGACAATTGCGTCCACATCATCAGTAGTGATCATAAACCCTACCCGGTGGGCTTTCTTGGTTGGGTTGTTCTTTGTCTCCAAAGTAGTGTTATGCACATCGGCCTGGAATTTTATAAATGTTGCGTATTTGTGCACCATCACAACCGTTACTTTGTGGAACCACCTGATAACATCGCGTAGCACCTCGGCATGTAGGAAGAACTTGATGTTATTGTCCGTCTCATGGATCTTGTTTGTTTTATTCTCTTAGAGGTTCTGATGCTTTGCACCAAGGAAAATAACTAGGACATCCATCGGCTAGTAGTCCAGTGGGTCAGATCACAGAATGAAAGAGATCAGGATGAGCAGCCAGGAGTAATGAAATTTCTGCCTAGGTTCCTCCTGCACCTGCTCTGCATCGTCGATCAGTTTGTTAAGCAAGAACTGCGACCAGTTGAAAGTTACACCTGCTGCGCATTGTTCTGCAAGTTCTACTGCATCGATAGTGCACTCAATCGACCTCATCTTGTGCAACATCTTGAAAGATAGGATTTGGGATGCAAACCTTACCCTACTATCCTCTATGGGGCCAATGAGGAATCTCCTAACCACACGTCAAAGCTTATATTTCTGCTTCATTTTGGACGTATCCGTGTTCTGGTGCAAATATGGTGCTGGGTATTTTCCAGTCTTTGGAAGGCCCATTACCGATGAGATGAGCTCGTCATCGACCGTGTAGGATTGATCGAGCCACAAAAAACCCCTGTGAAAATAGAAAAGGATTTCTTTTACATACGCATTGACCTGCAAGCTGTGGCTGAAATGCGGTATGTGTAGTAAGTTCAACAATCCTGCACGGTAGACACCGCTGGCCCACTCCATTGGTTCTAAGAGCTAGGGATCAGTTGGTTTGGCTTGAATTGTAAGCATATAGTTTTTCCTCTCCAAACCCTCCTGCTTGCAGGTGTCGGCATCTTCAAATGATAACCTGTCTATCGTTGGCACTATGTCCTTCAAGAGGGGCATGTTGTTAGGGATCCTGTGCGTTACTAAGCTGGTGTGCGCTTTCTTTGGGAGCATCACCCTCTTCGCGTTGAATTTCCTTGGCTGAACATACTGGGGAAATATTTCTTCCTCCCTGGTGGTGTTAGCATCTTGGGGAGGTGAGTCTGATGTATCTTCCTCTATCGGGTCCTCCTTAGGGATATCCGCAATGACCTTAGCCTTGTGTTTCTTTGATAGTGGGGGCCTGAATGAATCTCCAGTCGTTCTCTCTCTAGGATGTCTTGGTGGTACAACTAGTTGTGGACCTCCAACTGGTGGGTTCTGAACAGGCTTCGGCGCATGGCCCAAACCAGGGGGTGGAACAGGGGTCAAACCGACTGTAGGGACTGGTGGCTTCCTTGGTTGAGCCATTGCTTTGAGTTCTAGTTCTTGATTGGGTTGTTGTACCTTAGGTGATTCAATTTATTCCTCAATTGGGCATGCCGACTCGATGGTTATGTCGAACAAATCACTAGTACTATATATCTCTATAACCATGGGTTTTGGCTCGCTCACTGTTACAGGCTTCAGCTCTGGTTCTCTCGTCTCTAGTTCTCTCTTCACGGGTGCAAGTAAAGTGGAGCTTGATGATGAAGCCTATTTTTATATGTGCCTGCGCATCCTACAGTCATCACTTGATGGGAGGCCGAGGTCTTATCGATCATGTGTCTTTCTTGGCTAACGCGTTCCTCATCAATTTAATTACTCGATTTGTGAGTTGTACCTATCAGGGAAGTTATGACAGTTTATGAAGAGGACGACTGATGGGACCAAAAAGGATGATGTCATCCTCCTCGTATCTCTTTGAATTAATGACACTTAGCTTTCATGGCCGCCTCGGTCTTTGCCGAATATTTTCACTTTAATGCTGGCCAACCTGTCATTCCCACTTTTTCCTGCGCCTTGCCTATTTTTGGCACACATGGGCAACAAAATAGTTTCCTTGCATTCTTTTCTCTCTTTTGTTTTTTTAACTAGACATATTAACTAGACATGCCGTAACCATCATAGTAAGGTTTTAGGTGACTGTAATTCACCATACCCGCGACGTATGTTCTATCTAGTTTCTACAGTTTTAGTGCGCCCGCGCAAGTGATGTGCGCAATTGTATATGGCCCTAGCCAATGCATTTTCAACTTTTCTGGATGTTTGAAAATTTTGTTGTCATACAGCAACACAAGTCCTCCAACTGTGAATGGCTTAACCCGGATGTGGCGATCATGCCATGCTTTTTGTCTTTGTTTCTCAACAGTCTGATGGAATCCTGCGACGAAGCATTCCTCTTCCAACTGAATGAGTTGTGACAACCTTTGCTTGATAAAATATTCATCGGTCATCTCCGTTAGTGCAACAATCCTTAGGCTCGGAAAAATATACTCTATTGGCACAACAACTTCCTGGTCGTACACTAGTCTGAATGGGGTGTGCCCTGTCAATCGATTGCAAGTTGTGTGATACACCCACAACATAACTGACACTTTCTGATCCTAGTCATCTCGGCGCATGTTGCATACTTTGGTTAATGCATTCTCCAGAATCTTGTTGAAAGCTTCAACCGTTCCATTCACCTAAGAATGATAAGGTGGTGTCTTCTTATGCTGCATCTGGAACTCTGCAATAAGCTCAACAATCATTTTGTTAATAAAATGCGTACCTTGGTCGATGAGTATAATTTTTATACATCCAAATCTTGTCACCACGTTCTTAAATAGAAACTTCACCGCAGTCGCAGCAGTGCAATCTTTAATAGGTGCGGATTCAACCTATCTAGTTAAATAGTCTATCGTAGTGATAATGTAGCGCATGCTAGTTCTGTTTCATGGTGGACTAATCGGTCTAACAAAATCAACATCCCACTTGTCGAATGCTTGTATAGTTATCTAAAGTGCAAGGGGCATCTCGTCACGATGCGACTGCTTTCCTGTTCTTTGAAAGATATCACAGCACTTGCAGAAGCTCTTACTATCCATATGTATGGTTGGCCACCATAGTCCTGCTTGTAATATCTTGTGAACAATTTCCTTTCCTGCGTAGTGTCCTCCTGTGACATCAGCATGTGCTTCACTCATTACCCAAGGTTGCTCATAGTAAAAAACACATCGACACAGTATCTCATTTGTGCCCAACTTGTACAGATGTCTTGCAATCAATGTATAATCAATAGATCTAAGAACCAAATGCTTCTTCTGGTTAGTGGATAATCCTTCAAGCACATAGCCTGTGTTGAGGAGATGGATGATAGCATTAAACTCTGAGTTCTGATCATCCATCATATGGCTCGCAAATAGTTGCGCATCAGGAAATTTATCCTCCAGACTTGTTGATTCTTCACCACTTTCGATCCTTGACAGGTGATCTGGCCCAACATTGAACCGACCAAGTTTCACTATGAACTCAAAGTCAAATTCTTGAAACAAGAGGAGCCACCGACAGATATTCCCCCCCAACATTGGCTTGTTGACCAAGTACTTCAGATCCAAATGATCAGTGTACATTTTGAAATGTCCACCCAACAAGTAGTGTCAGAACTTTTGAAGTGCATAGACCATATCAAGGCCTTCTCTCTCTGTCGTGGTGTAATTTTTCTCTGTTGTTGATAGTTTTCTACTATCAAAAGCAATGGGGTGGTCAAGCACACCCTCTCCTGGTTGTGTCAAGACTATGCCAAGCGCGATAGACAACATGTCGGCATGAAAATGGAATTCCTTCTTCCAGTCTAGGAACACAAATTATGGTCCAATGACCATCTTGTTCTTTAATTTATCCAAGATTTCATGACAAGGCTTGATCCACTCAAACTTCACATCTTTCTTCAACAACTTTTCCATAGGTGCTATGATCTCTACATATCCTCCGATAAACTTTATGTAGTAGCCTGTGTGTCCTAGCACTGATCTAAGTTGTGTGATTGATGTCGGTGGTGGTAAGTCAAGGATAATCGCAAATTTTGTTGGGTCGACCAAAACACCGTCGTGACCCAACAACACACCAAATGGTGCACAAAAAATACATTTCTTGGAATTAAGCACAATCTGATACTGGCGACAGCGGTCGAGCATCATACACAAAATCTGAATATGGTCTCTTAATAGAACAAATATAGTGCAATCATCAAATTATACCTCAAGAAATTTAAGAATAAAGTCTTTAAAAGTAGAGACTACTATTTTAGAAAAATTAGTAGGTGCGTTCTTGAGCCCAAAGGGCATTATCGTATACTGGTAGCATCCCCATTCGGTGATGAAGGTCATTTTATGGCGATCCTCCTTCGTGATTCTAACTTGATGATAACCAGAGAAGATGTTGGTAAATGAATACATCTCTTGTCCTCCAATGCTTTTGATTACTTCATCTGTAAATGGTGTTAGGAATGGATCATACAGGCATGCATCGTTCAACTTCCTTAGGTCGACGTAGATCCTGAATTCGCCTGTGGTTTTCTTATCCTGGATTACTATGGGGCTGATCCATTTTGATTCCTCAACAGGTTCAATGATTCCTATGTCAATCATGCGATCCAATCCAGCTTTTACCTTTTCGTTATAGCTTGGGTTCAACCTATAAGGTCGCTAATTAATGGGTTTAGCATCTGGTTTCAAGGGTATTTTCATCTCTCCCAGGTCACCAACTATCCCATTCATCTCTGAAAAATTGGTAGGGAATAGGTCCTGATACTCATGCAACAAGTCTGTGGTCTTCATGACTATCTCTTCGTCCCAATAATCTCCTATATTGGCAAACTTTGGGTTCTGTGGCGACCCAATGTTTACTTTCTTGATTTTCACTGGCTTAAGGAACTGGTCGCTTAAAATACCACTTCCTTCTACTATGCATGTGCTTTTTGATTCCAGTATGTTTATGTTAGTCAAATCATCATCTAGGTCTCCAGCTAGATTATAGCAGGCCATCCATTTCTGGATGGTCACGCTGCACTGGTGGGAATTTTCCTCCTCGACAGGGATTTCAGCAAATATCTTCTCCTTTATCGTCTGAAGCACATTGTCAACTGTAGGTTGCTCATCAACAAATTCAAATGTGTGTGCAAACTGCTTCACGAGCCCATCCCACTCTTTGGTTCCTTGTTGCAATTCCATGGATGTATACCAGGTTCTAGGTGTCATTTCCAACATGTGAATGAAATGATGGACCCATTCCTATCGCAAATATTATGCAAAGGTGGTGTGACAGTGATTAAGATGTTCGACGAGGTTCCCCAGCCCTAAATACGTGTGATTCACGAGGGTGACTTCTTCACGGAATATGAATTCCATCAACCTTCTGCACTCTAGCCAATATATTATGGACTGCTTGTATGTACCCCACCATCTAGCGGGCGTAGCTTCTAGTACGTGGTCTAGCGGGGACAAGCGCTGCAACTCTATTATAAGTCCTTCAAGCTCACTTAATAAGGTCACAAGGTTAGGTAAACCCTCATAGGTGGGAATTTCTCATAGCTCGTTCTCTACTCGTCGCACATACCTTGTAATTCTGGCGCACCTTCTCATAGAAACCTCATGCAACCGGTTTTTCCAGTTCTCCAAGGCCTCCCCTGGGTCTGATGTGCATGAACTAGCACTCTTCCAAGTCAGGTTTTCATCCACTGTCAGATTGATGTAGTATTCTTGTAAAGCAATGAAATTGTAAATATGGTCAAGATAGTCACCCTTTCCATCATTGTAGACAGGCTCAACATATCTCTGTCCCTCCAATGGATCAATGGGTGACACTATCCTCATCTCATCATCCTCAAATGAGAGAATCCTCTTCTTGAAATTAATAATGGTCTGATTATCTATGGCCCAATCTATCCTAGTAGTGCAAGATAGCCAAGGTTCATGTCATCGACGATGTTAATGACTTAAAAGTCTGCAAATGTGTGCAACCCTTCAATATCGACAGGGACCTGACTCAACCTACCAATTGGTAGAACCTTTACTCAACCTACCAATTGGTAGAACCTTTACTCAACCTACCAATTGGTAGAACCTTTACCTGATTTGCATGTCACAATTGGACCAGTCCAAGCACGGCTTGCCCATACTCTCCTAGGTATGATGTGTTAAAATATTGACGTCCGAGCCCAGGTCTAAGATGATGTAATCCATGTCGTAGTCTCCTATCTACGCAATCATTCTTAACTCACGCCCAGTTTTGAATTTATTATTAACATGGTTAACCTTCTTACTAGTCCACGACTCTTCTGGAGTTTCATCTATTAGTGCTTGTAGCTCTACGACAACATCTTTATCTTGGATTAGTGCTAAGAAACTTGATAGAAACAACTTAAGCTTACTAACCTTTTTGGGGATTTGCTTCTAGAATAGTTGTTGGAATCGTTCAGGCATCTCCCTTACTTATCTTGACGTCAATGGTTGTTCTCGATCCATGAACTCTGTTTGTACGTCCATGAATACTTGCTTTTGATTTTGGACGTCGAATGGGACTTTCTTCTACGCCACGAGTCGCACCTACAACTACAGTTGTTCTTGAAGGGTTTATTGATCAGCTTCAGTCGCAACACATCCTCACGTTACAACAACAATGTTTGGATCTCTTGGCTCAACAACAATCATATGAAAATTAAGGTTAGGATTTGGATTTGGGTTCAGAATATACACAGGGTTAGAATGTGTGATGGTCCGAGCTTTCCACTTCACAATTAACCGAGGACATTACTCCACATTATGGTCCTATCCTTTACAATATGAACACGTCTTTGCAAGCCGTTGGCAATCTCTGGCATAGTGACCCAACTATCCACAATTACAACATGTATCCTGACCTCTTTCTCTGCCAAGTCCTCCTCCTCCTCGAACTCTGAAGTTTCCACCACCCCTTCCTTGCGGGTTCTTTTGCTGAGGTTGGTACTAGTTCTGCTGGTATGGCACTTGATACTGGTTCTGTGGTGCATAGTGATTTTGAGGTGCATACTCTGATTGATATGGGTTATGATACTGATTAGGTGAGAAATGCGTAGGCCGACCAACATTAAAGTGAAAATGTTTGGAAAATATCGAGGCGAACATGACAACTAAGTGTCATTAATTTGACGAGATACGAGGATGCTTGCGTTGGTTCAGCTGGAGCCTGCCCCTCATTCTTCATGAAGTAGGTGTCTATAGTCTTTTCTTTAAAGAGTTGGTATGCTCTACAATCCTTCTATTCATGTCCTACTGACTTACAAAATTTATAGAAAAGGTTTGTTGGTGTACTTATAACCTTTTGCAAGTATAGGCATTCCTCGTCATGATGTCCTCTATACTAGCATATGTGGCACCAGGGTAGTCCATGGGCACTCAATGGGTTTGGCGCACCCGATGAGATATAGTTCATGTAGGTCAGACAATTATCCTTGGCGTGTCATCCATTCTGCATTTTGTACACCACAAGTCTTCTTGAGCTTCCTTACTCTTCTTGATATCTTGAAGTTGTATTGTTAGGTTATCCAGCTGCGACTGAATCTTGACCATTCCTGCGGCACTGTCACCAATTGGCAAGGCTTCCAACTTCATTTCCAATTCTAACACTTTTGTCTGTAACTCGATATTTTGTTTCATCAATGGGCCTCGGATGTGTGGTAACATCGTAGCAATAAACCACTATTTATGCTGCACATCCGACATCTGAAAACTTACTTTGGCCATCAAGGTTTTAAACCGCTGGTCAAAGTCCCATACTGACTCTGCTAATGATTGTTTTATCTCCTTGATTTTGGTGATACACTGCAACTCATATTAGGTTTTTTGAACTCAAAAATCATCATGAGTCGTATCTCTTTAAGGGTCTTCTGCAGTGCTCTTGGCAGTACTACGCAGAAATTCATAAACTAATCCAGTGCACAACCCCTAAGAGTCATGATCATCTGTGATTTTCTCAATTCCGTGTTTTGAACTAGGCAAAACATCCAAACATCCTCACAGAGGAACCAATGTTTCTCTGGATCTTCTGCTCCATTCCCATTGAATATGGGTAGTCTAATATATTCCCCGGCCATTGAGTTGGCATCGGGGTATCTGGAAAAGAGTTTAATGGAGGTGTACCCCCTTGCACGTTAGTCGCAGTACTAGCGCTATCAGTATTAATGATTCTTTCAGGAGATGAGGCTCTAGACCTTACCTCCAGTGATACTCCAGGTGTGATGTAGTCGTGCCCTGATCTCAGTGTTCCCATAGGCTCTTCGGACTCCTTTGTCCCTTCTGAAATAAGGCTATAGTTCTCCTCTTTGTATCAAGACCCTTCTTCTAGCTGCGATTGAAGTTCGTGATCACTTTCCTCAAACAAACTAGGAGTTCGTTGACATTCCTTTATCTTTCTTCTTTTCCCTGATCTGAATCTCCTTCCACTCCTTAGGACTCCAGCTTCTAGTTCAGGTTTTGTACTCCCTGCGAACATCTCAGCTCACCATTTCCCATTTTCTCTGCAGATCGCTCTTGACATATCCCCTCTCCTCGGACATGTGGCTTAACTACACAACTGCAAGATGCCCTTCTCATAAACTAGCATCTTGATCCATGTGCTAATAGATAACACATATCTTCTTCGCAGTCCTTGGAAAAAATTTCTTTCAGCCTCACTAAATGAGGTTATAGTATCTACTACAAACTCAGTAATATATCCTTGCAGAATACTTTCAAACCAAAAATATACAACTCTAGAGATGGTATTACTTACACTGGTTATCTCATGAACCAACTGATCGATCCATGTAACCGCTTCTCTTATCTAGAAATTTGTCTTCGTGGTCACCAATATCGACAACCACTCGTGCAACAAGATAGGGAATTCTACAAAGAAGATCTTGTGGATATAAGAATATATGTACTCATCCACCCAGTTTTCTATGCTCAACTGTGATCCTGCGCTCTCTTCTTGTGCAAAGGTTAGCGTCTTAGACTCCAACCAGTCCTCTATTTCCTTCTTTGTCGGATGCCACAACATTTCCCTCGAGTCAAATGATTACAGGTCCCAACAACGAAACCATTTGTTGGACTAATATACCTTCTAGTCCCAACTTGAGGTTCAAAAAAACACAATACCAACAAAACACCCAAGACATCGGCTCGACAGAGAAAGCCTAGTCAGCAACACCCACAAGGCAGGTGCAGTCTCACCCGAGATATCTTAATGTTTAATTTCCAGAACCATGTTTCCACAATTGGCGAGGGAATATAGTCCCTTGGCGCGCAATGAAGGTGCTCGACATAGACGGAAGGATGGAGTCTATTACTATGCAACATACATGCAACTATGTGTCACAACGTGCTCATGAAACAACCTTGTCCTTAACAACTTAATAACTGGTGCAACCATGCGACACACCTGATTTCTTATACGTGACTGACAGTGTGCAAATTATATTGTAACTCATTAGCTAATCAAGAAACCATACATAACATGTTGATGATGCATTAACATTCATTCATTCCTTAACTGATCAGTAATATTACAACATATGTTCAACAACAATCATAAACTATGCAAAGTAAGCAAACATTCACATAACATCCAATATCCACGACATTCATTCATTCAACACATGAAATAACATGGAAACCCATCTAGGAAAAACCACCAAGGTTCTCTTCATATGACATGAGAAATCATTATAATACCTTGCAGTTTGTAGCTTGCAGACTGTTATTAATTTATGTCTTTCTGACTCAATATTCTTTCTCTCATGCCCTCTGGTTTATTGCTTGGAGGTTTCCTATGCTAGCAGACTTCATGGAGTCACTGACTTAGGAGAAATACAAGTTAGTGAAAATGGGTACCATCAAATCCACCAAGGATCAATCCCTTGTTGTTGGTGTGTCAAATCAAGCCAAAGTAAAGAAGAAAGTCAAGGATTTGAAGCAACAAAGAGTAAAGGAGAAGAAGCATTCAGATACAGAAAGCTCTAGTTCAACTGATGAGGATTCGAAAGACAAGAGGATGAAGAGTAAAAGAGAGAATCCCACATGTGTTTATTGCAGAGGTTCACATCTTGAAAAATATTTCTTCATAAATAATATGGATATCATGACCAAGATACATGAATTAAACAACATTGAAGTTCCAGATTTTGCAAGAAGAGGGGAGCGCAAGCTCTCTTTGGAGCAAGAAGATGGTAAACGCTTGCATGCTTTGTGTGCTAGGGAGAAACCTTTTTTCTCATGTATATATTTCATATGTATTTGTTTCTTATTTACATTTTGATTTACATTATGATATATCAGTATCTGAAACCTCCATCCCTTCCTTGGAAGAAATCCCAAACAGTTCACCAAAGTTTCCTCCAAAAGCTAGTCATTTTTCACTAGTTTCCAAAATGTCTTCTGAAAGCTCTTTCCCACTACATTTAGATCCTTCCTATTATGATTTTGAAGGTGATATATAGGATTATATGCAGTTTATGATAGTCATAGATTCATTTCCCCAACCATTTTATTCCCAAAATACTCGACAACCGTCAAGTTCACTAGTTGGAAAATCTCAAAATTGCCTAGTTTCCAATACTATGTCACTTGTGTATGTTGCTTTTATGTCTTGCATATAATTCATTGGTTGGATAGCCATGGAATTGGAATTCATGGTAATTCTATTCCATATGTCTGGACATTATCTCACCACCTATGTTTTGAAGATCAAGTCTCCAGACCATCCAAGCTCGCTCAACTGTCAATGTGATCTAGTTACCAATTCTCTTCCTGCTATGGACCCATTCACTAATGGAGACGCTATACCTATGATATTTTATGTTGTATATGACCTCTTTTCTGATATTTGAGAGCCTCATGATTTTTTTTATATAGTTATAGAGGTGATTCATCAAATTGGGAATAATATTCATGGTTTAATTCATGTAATGGCAACCACACATGAAGCTGGTTTTGTTGAGTCTTTTGATGTTCAGTGGGAAAGAGTTTGTAGAGATATATTTTCCATTATTTATTATGCTTCCAGATCAGAGTATGCTTGTGTCAAAAGAAATTCTTATGATGCTCCTCCATCAACAAATGATGACATTCAAGGGGCCTCTCCATATGTTCTTTGTCTACAACACATTGATGCACTAATGCATGATCTTGGCATCCACAACATCTTTACCAAGTCTATCACCAAGAAGTTGTTCATTCAACTCATTCAAGTGAAGAAGAAGACCTGTTGAAGACATTTTTTTATAATTTATGTGTCATGTCCATTCTTGATGGAGGATTTTCCCCATGAGGTTTTGCCTCTTTCCTCGTTTTACATGGACAAATAAAAAATTTGTTGTAAGAGGTGACTTGAGCCTTAGTTGCCAAGGCCTCAATAATCATTTGGTATGAGTTGTACTAAGTTAGGCTTAAGGGGGGATGTTAGAGCATTAATCCACCTTAGTATCATGGTCATACACCCATGATACATTTTTGTTTGTATTATACATATGTCATATGATCCAACTTATGTTATAATGATCAATCTTGGTCTATTAGGTGATTTTGGCTCATTTACTAACAATTGAGGTGCTCCACTTTAATCATTATGATAGTTAAGGCACTCTATTTTGATCATCATGACAACCCAGGAACCCTCATTGATGACAGTTTTCCTTGGTGCGCTCCCCATCCCTTAAATCAGGGAACTTGTTTGACTATTGGCGCCAGTGCATGTTTTTGGTGATTTTTGCCCTTCCTTGGGCATTTATTTCCTTCTAGAGAATCTCCCACTCACACATGTGCTCACCCATGCCTAGAACACCTTCATTTATGATCCATCATGCTTCATCCATGTTCACACTAGCATTCATCACTGTTTATAATGGTTTGGAAGCTAATTGGTCCACGTAGGGGGGTTTTGGGTTCAAATCCTAGCCTAACACATGTATGCATCCAAATGGCCTCCATAGGCTAACAATTTTCTCCCAATTTATTATAAGTATGTACCACACATATGTACATGTTGTACACTAACAGAAACATTAGTTATTGGCACCATCTATGTGTGTTATTTTTCTCATGTTTACTGTTTTCTTGCATATTTTGTGAATAACTTAGATTGTGAAGATTTCCTTAGATCCTAGATATCACTGTGAAGAAATTCTCACAATATCTATGTGTTGTGAGATCTGGAATAGTTCTAGTAGATAATGGTCATTTTAGTGATGTACTATGTGTTCTAAGAATTTCCTACAATTTGTTGTCAGTCTATCAAATCACTCATTTTGGTGAAGGTAAAAATGTAATGTTTACACCTCACCAAGTTGTAATCAAGGATTTTAATGATCCTAAGCATGTATTAGATACCAAAATTATTGATGATATTAATGGTTGTACAAATTTAACAACATTGGATCATCACCTTTTTCTTCATTTTTTGTTGCTCATAGTGTTGACTTGAGCAAAATTTGGCATGAGAGATTTGGACACTTAAATTATCGCTCATTGCAAAAACTATGTAAATACAATATGGTGATAGTTCTTCCGATGGTATCTTATAGGGATGGTCACTTGTTCTAGTTGTGTACTTGAAAAACATCTTCGGGACAGTCTCGACAAACATGCCTCTTGGAACGCCTCGGTTCCCTTAGAGCTTGTGCAGTGACTTGTGTGGTCCTCTTCCATCTGCTTCCTTTTCTGGTTTCAAATATTTCTTAACGTTCATTGAGTATTACTCCAAACGCACTTCGTTTTATTTCCTAAAACTTAAGAGCGAAGTATTTAATGTGTTCTTGTCCCACAAGGCCCTTGTTGAAAAACAATTTGGTCATCAAATTCTTAAGTTAAGATCTAATAATGGAGGAGAATATGTTAACAACAATTTCACTACTTTTTGCATTGAACAAGGAATCCAACAACAACACACTATTCCATATACACCACAACAAAATGGTGTAGCTGAACGAAAGAACCACACTTTAAAAGAAATGGCTAATTGTATGGTCCAAGCTAAGGGACTAAGTCTTTAATTTTGGGCTGAAGTCATAAATTTTGGAAATTACATAGTGAATTGCACCACCACTAAAGCTTTACAAGGTATCACTCCGGAAGAAGCATGGAGTAAAATTAAACCATATGTAAGTCACTTCCTCGTGTTTGGTAGCAAAGCATGGACTCACATTCCAGATGAAAAACAAAAAGCATTGCAACATAAAAGTGAAAAGTGCATAATTGTTGGATATTTTGAAGATGTAAAAGGTTACATACTTCTTTGGCCACATTCTCATGCTACAACTATTATAATAGATGTTAAATTTGATGAAAATATCTTGTCCTGTGAGCCTAACTCGATGTTTGTGCGATCTTTTTCCTATGAGCCTACTTCGACATTTGTGCCTTCTTCTACTTCCAACCTCCTTGATAGATGTCCAACTCCATTTTCTGATGATTACAATGAGGATGAAAATCCACCTCCACCTACTCATTTTCCTCAAGTTTCACCATCACAATTGCTTCCTCGATGGGTCCGTTCAACATGTGAAGCAACTAGTGATCTTGTCGGTGATCGTAGAGATCAACATCAAACACGTTCTCATTTCTAGTGAGCATCTTCTCTTTTGGCTCAAGTTTCAGAGAATCATGATCCATAGACTTTTGCAGAAGCTTCAGGGAATATAGATTGGAATGCAACTATGGATGAAGAATACCGTTATTTAATGGCGAACAATACTTGGGATTTTGTACCTCTTCTAAAGGGAAGAAAACTTTTCAGATGCAAATGAGATCATTAGAATTAAATATGCATCATATGGAAGTGTTGAAAGACTTAAGGAAATGTTAGTTTCCAAAGTTTTTTCCCAAGTTGAAGGGATTGAATACACTGAAACCTTTGCTCCTGTCACAAAAATGAACTCCATCTGCATTGTTGTTTCTCTTGCAGCCTTACATAAACGGGAGTTCCATCAAATGGATTTCAAGTCTGCATTCTTACATGGTTTCAGAGCTTAGGTATCAGGTTCAATTCCCTCGAGCTACGCCGGAGGGGGGATGTTGGAGTATGAATACAACTGCATGGTATAACCGCCACGCCTCTGGGAATATAAAAATGTTGACCAACCACCACTCCTGGTAATAGGGCCTTGTGCTTGGTTTCAAATGTTCACCAACATCTACAGCTTTTAGTGTAATGGAAAAATTTACACAACTACTTAATTTACGGTCGGTGAAAAGTAATAGGCTCCAAGTTAAATGCCATCAACAAGTTATATGTTAGTTTTTCATTAGAAGTTGTAATCATTAATTGTCTATGTCTTATTTACATGTTATCAGCGTCTTCACTCATTGTGCCTATGCTATAATATTGAGAATTTACTAGGCATGTCATGTGGACTGCACATTAGCTCGACTTCCAGGTGCCAAATGGAGGAGTTTATTAAGAGTTTGGAGGAGTTTATTAGGAGTCTGACTATCACACAAAAATGCACATTAGCTCGACTCTCAACTTCCAAATGGAGTTCGACTAAACCTCGTGCACATTAGCTCTACTCTCAGCTAGCAGATTGAGTTGGTATATCACACAGATTGCACATACAATGCCAATAATGCAATTATCACATGAGTTATTTTTTATTTTTTTCCAACTACCACAAACTGCAGTTATCGGATGAGCTATTTTTGTTTTTTTATAATTATTTATTATGAATTTTGAATAACACCTATAGAATCAACCTGGACAATACATATTTCCCATCCTCCTTCAATCTAAGAAAGACATAGATGATATTTCACCCCAAATCTCTAAAAAAATATACTCCTATCGACATAATTAAATACACTCACTAAAATAAAAGAATGTGTAAGTTGTAATATATTGTTTTGAATGACAACCAGGTTATTTTTTACATATAAAATTGGTATCTAAATGAGTTATTAGCAAACGATTTTTAACATATAAAATTTGTATCTAAATGAGTTATTAGTAAATGAATTTCAACATGATTTTCATAAAAATTAACTTTACTAACATTACATTTTTTTTAATGTTTTTATAACATGAAACTTTTTCATATTCAATATTCTATTTTAGTTATTAAGTTATAATGATTTTTCCAAATACATTATTATTAAATTTAAATAATAACATTTTATTATTTTTATTTAGTTATTAAGTTATAATGATTTTTCCAAATAAATTATTATTAAATTTAAATAATATCATTTTTTTATTTTTGTTGGTAAAAGTATATTAAATAATAAATAATAACAATTTCATTGATCTTTTTACACATGTTTATTAGTATTAAAAATACGCAAACAACTAGCTACCAGTGGCCACCAGTGGCCAATGTGAGGATTCTTTGTAATCCAAAAAAGTTTATAATACACATATTTATTTTTTCATATAGAGTATTGGTTGAATGCCATTAAAAACTTATTAAGAATTGTTGAAGTTTGTATTTTCCAGTGTATGCAATCTTGTTTGGTTGTAAGTTTGTGTAGGTTTTAATTGTTTAGGTATTTTTGTTTGGTTGTAAGTTTGTGTAGGTTTTGATTGTTTAGATATTTTTTGGGTGTTTGTTGAGCCTTCTTAATTTTAGGTTTGTTTTGTTTTTATTTATTTTATTTTATTTTATATATCGTTCTATTAGTAAATTATTATTTTTATTATGAGGTTTTTTATTATAAGGTTTTTTTTAATCAAGTTGATTTACGATATTTACATGATATCAGAGATGGAATGGACTTAACTTCTTCACTAAAGAGACCATGAATTCAGATTGATCATGCCTTGATATTTTTGGCCCGTGGTTGGTGATTGAGGGACGGTAACAAGTTCTTATTTTTGCTACGTATAGTGTAGCCTACATACTTGAATCTGCCTCGTATTCGAATTGAGTTCTTGAAGTTATTTCATGTTTTCATGTGGGAGATATCTATTCGATACTAATCTCTCTGATTATCTACCCTGATTGCATCTCACATTTCTGTGATTTACATGATATGATTGGGATATTTTTAATTAGCTGCAAGCCATGGACTTGCACATTAATTAAGTGAGATATCTATTCACTAGATCCTCCTCAAATCATGGATAACTCATTGTCTCACATTTCTCTAGCTTGGCTCTATGGGATCACTTATTTAAGACTGCCTCTTCAACAAGGATCATATTCAGACTTCTACAAATCAGTGGATGTCATAGTTTCAATGGGAAACGTTGGACCTTTGGGGTCTTGGAGAAGTAGATGACTGAGAATGACTATAAGGTATTCACTGATGAATTCAAGTAGATGGAATTTAATTTCTGTTGGAGACATTTACCATCATACTCACTCTTTCGGTCAAATTGGCCTAGTTAAACCACTATCCTAAGTTTAATTGACATCAGTGGAGCATTAATTACCATCATCCCAGTCACTCCCACGCCTACCTACAGTCAAGGAGGCTAACTAAGCCTTCTCCTACAGTCAAGGAGGCTAACTGGAGCACTCCAGGGGTGATCTAAGTGATATTAATGCACCTAATTGCTAACTGGTGGTTACTTCCAGTTCAACCAATCAGTTACAGTCAATTAAGGCGCCTCCATTCATTAAATATATTATTTAATGATTATTTTAATGATTATTTATTATTATTTAATGAACTGGAGTCAACGAGGCGCCTCCACCACTTCTGATGGTCAGTTCAACTTCAGTTAACCTCATCATGGTTCATTGGAGCCATGCAGTACTAGCACTTGATGATTGGATTGCTATGAAATGTGTTTGATCTCCTTCAGTTGAGATTCAGTCATTTATTGCACTCCAACTTCAGTTAGGGTTTGGTGAGTCAATTAGGGTTTTGGTCAAGTGGTTAACTGAGTGAGATTGCATGGCAAAGAGTCAGTTAAGCTAGACTCACTCATTGAATTTGAATTGTGTCCTTAGGTATTCGAATTCTTCATGGAGTTAAGCCATTGCTCATGCATGGGAATTGTAACCCTTTATTGTTTATAAAATATACAGAGAGGAAACCTATTTTGGTTCCAATTATTGCTAATTCATGAGTATTTGTTAATTATTCTTGATGATTTTGATTCCTAGTTCCTAGATCATGTGCAAGAATTAATAATTTCATCTATAGATTTGTCCCTTTCTTGGAAGGAAAATTAACACAGTACTATGGAAATCTTGCCCTTCTTGGGACTATCTTGTAATTTGTTTAATTTTTCTTCAAAGCTATTTGCATCGAGAGGCGCTCTACAACCTAGGATGAGGGAGATCTTGTAACGTTATGTGGACTATTTTGTAACGTTTGTTGATATTATGTTGTAACGTTTGGTATTTTCAAAATAATAAAAAATAAAATTTTATTTATCCGCCAAAATAAATGTCGGCCACAAAAACAACCTAATATGGGGGAGATGTTGTACTGTTCCTACATAACAAAACAATAAAAAATAAAAAAATTTAATTATCCGCCAAAAAAAAAGTTGGTCAGAAAAACAACACAATATGGGGGAGATGTTGTAACATTCCTACCTAGAAAAAAAAAAATTTGAATTATCCGCAAAAAAAATGCTGGCCTTGTCCTAAATAACCCATGGTTTTATTGTACATGGTTTAGGAGGGCCTTTCAAATGGTTTTAAAACCATGTGCAAGGCCTCCTAAACAACCCATGGTTTTATTGTACATGGTTTAGGAGGGCTTTGCAAATTGTTTTAAGACCATGTGCAAGGCCCTCCTAAAACCATGGCCTCCTAAACCAACCATGGTTTTAGGAGGGCCTTGCACATGGTTTTAAAACCATGTATGGGGGATATGTTGTAATGTTTGTTCCTAACAAAATAAAAAATAATAAAAAATATTATATTAAATATTAATAATAAAAATAGTATATGTCGACCATACATAATATTAAATATTAATAATAAAAATATTATATGTGCACCTCGAGAGATTTGATCCCTCTCGGTGCTTGATAGAGCCTAGGATTTGGATCTATGCTGGTATTGTTCCAGCTCCACTTCTACAACGCACATAATGTCTCTAGGTTCCATAGTCAACACATGGTGCTATTTGTTGCATGACAAATTTACAGTATATTTGGATCTATTTTTTTGTAATAGCTTATGGTTCGCCATCCCCTGATAGGGGTCATCATCGTCTCCACTGTGCTCTCCCTCAACATCCTCATGGGTGGATCGAACACCTTCCCACCCTTCATTACGACACAATCGTTGAAGCCGTCATGAATCATTGCTCCACTTCCTAGACTCTGTTAATGAATCCTTTGTTGAAATAGTTACAACCAATTTCCCATGAAATTGGATATGGGCATCTTCTAGATCTCTATTATTCTTCCTTTAGTTGAGACCAATCAACTAAAGTTAGAATATTAACAGGGTTTCATTTAATTGGTTAGTTTTGTGTAGTTGCCTAAGAAATGCTATATAGCCATGTAAACATGTAGAGGCAAAACAATCTAAATGAATATAAGAATGTGAGAAAATGGTTGTAAGTTATTGTAATCTCCTTCTTTGAGCAATAAGAATATCGATATTATTTTCCTCGTAGATCTTTCCCTATATAGGATTTAATTTTTGTGTCAATTTCGTGTGATTCCATTTTGTTTCATTCTATGTTTTATTGATCTCTGTTCTATTTATAGTCAGCTACCAACAAGTTGTATCAAATCCAAATTGGAGGCCATAGACGAGATAAGTTATTGGAGATTGAGGCCAAGGGAAAAACAAAAGTACCGATGCTGGAGAGCATAAACAAACCGAGTTTTCAATTTGGAGATTGGAGCTGTTGATGGAAGACTCGGTTTTTTTTAAGTGATATTGGTACATTTTCACACCGCTCGCCTCTTTAAAGGGGCGAGAGGAGCGGTAACTTTAGATTGAAGGTTTGAAGAGATATGGAATTGTTTTTTTATGTGAATTATTACTTAATAAAAGTGCGGGCGGTCAATACAAGCTTTTAAAAGTTTTTTTTCATAAGGTGAAACTTTTTATAAAGGTTTTTAAAAATATTTAATATATTTTGTTTTTTAAAACTTTTTATGTAATACTTTATTTCATATGGATTTGAGCCTTCGTATATATTTGATCCACTATTCTAAAAGAGCTTGGTGTTGATCCATGAGCTTGGTGTTATAAGTTTTGATCCGATTGTTTGACATAATGGAAAAGATGCAGAGTGCAAAATTTGAAGTGGAAAAGTTTAATGGGAATATTAATTTTGAGCTTTCGAAGATCAAAATGAGAGATCTGCTTATGCAACAAGCAGTGTAAAAAGCGTTGGTGGGAAAATCAAAGAATCCTAAGGATATGTTAGATGATGAATGGGTACAGTTGGATTCAAGATCCGTCAACACTATCTGTTTGTGCCTGACAGATGAAGTTTTGTTCAACATTGTTGGATAAGAAACAACAACTGACCTATGGAATAAACTCGAAATCCTTTATATGATAAGATCCTTGAAAAACACAATCTTTTAGAAGAGAAATCTATATGTCCTATGAATGGAGGAAGGTATGAAAATATTTGACCATTTAATAAGTTTATTGATCTAATTTTTTAATTGGTCAGCTTGGATGTAAAATTTGAAGACGAAGACGAGGCAGTTACCTTGCGCTGTACATTACCTGAATCTTGGGATCCTCTAATCACTTCTATGTGGTTTAGTAATACAAAAACCTTTGATTATGATATTGTTGTTGGAGCTTTATTATATGAAGAGATGTGAAGGAAAAATAGTTTAGAAACCTTGACAGCAACAACAATGGTTGCTAGAGGTCGATCTAGAGAACATGGACATAATTCAAGAGGTGCATCTAGATCCAAATCAAGAGTTAAGAAGGGGAAAATGAAGTGTTGGTATTGTAATAAATTAGGCCATCTGAAGAAGGATTTCTAGAAAAGGCAAGTATTGAAAGAAGATTCATCCAAAGAAGAATCCAAAAGGAAGTAAACATAGCATAAATAATTTCAGGTATGTTCGAAGAGGTACTGTCTGTTTCTAATGTTTTAGAATACCATCATGATTGGTTGCTAGATTCCGGTGCCT
>LPNX010783384.1:75006-129941 GCA_001517045.1 Pseudotsuga menziesii | reverse complement strand
ACTTAGAATGAACTTAATATATATGGGAGTTCTAGATTCTGTTGGCTATAAGTTTGTAGTTCAAGGTGGATTCATGAAGGTGTCCAAGGGCATCTTAGTTGTCTTGAAGGTGAAAAGAATCATAAACCTTTATAAGATTGACAAAAGTATTAGCCCGGTGGGTTAGATAAAGTGGTTGAGATTCGTTTATGCTAGCAAAAGGTCTCGGCGTCAAATCCCCAGGTGGCTATGTCGGGGCCTCACTCGATGTTTCCACTGGGTTAGGCTCCGTAATCAGGGTCAACGGTTTACCTCGGGTACCATCCTAAAAAAATGGGGAAGTACTTGATGGTTTCCCGAGCGATGTTCCATCTTAAAACAAAAAGAATGATGTAAGTACTCAGGTAAGTCATGTAGTTGTAGTATCTAAAGATGCAAGATACTCTTCTTGTTTATGTCACTAGATTTTGGGCCATATGAGAAAAAATGGACTTAAGATACCTACAGATCGTAAGTTGCTTCCTAACGTAAAATCACTGAATTTAAATTTCTGCAAACATTGTATGTTTGGTAAACAGTCTAGATAGAAATTTAAAATAGGAAATCATATAAGTAAAGGTGTCTTAGATTATATCCATGAAATTTTTTAAGGATCCATATTTTTCTCAAAGTGTAGAAACCTTGGAGAATATTATTAATTTTCAAATATGCAACCATAAAATGTTTGGTTATTTTTTTAAATATATAATTTCTAAGGACTTTATATATTTTTTGGACAATATTGGTGATTTTTAGAGCAAAAACTTGTCTGATGGAATTCGAGCTAATTGTCTTTGAAAACATAACAAATTGGCGAATATTGTTTTGGAAAAAGGCCAAAAAACAACTCATGGGATAAATTTCACCCCTAAATGTTTCCTTGATTACATCCATTCATATCTATGGGTACCAACCCCTACTGTTTCTTTTGGAGGATCATCATAGTTTGTAACATTTATAAATGATTACTATTGAAAGGTATGGATCTAATTATTGAAAAGAAAAGATGGCATGTTTAATGTTTTTAAGAAGTTTAGAAATTTGGTTAAAAAGAGCACTAATAGGTAAATCAAGTGTTTGAGAACAAATAATGGAGGTGAGTTCACATCTAAGGAATTTGAAAACTATTGCAAGGAAGCTGGGATCGAAAGACAAAACCACGGTTTATAATCCTCATGAAAATGGTGTTTCTAAAAACGCATGAATAAGAATATTTTAGAGAGAGCAAGGTGTATGGTCAATAATGCCAAGTTGCAGAAGGATATGTGGGGAAAAGCGACTCTTGCAGCATGCTATCTGGTAAATCGATCACCATTAACTAAAATAGGATATGAGATTCTCGAAGAGGCCCTATGATTACACAAATCTTAATAGTTTTGGTTGTGATGTTTATGCTCTCATTCCCAAGAATCAACGTTCTAAGTTAGATCCAAAATAAATAAATAAAAGATATGTCTTTGTTGTATATGTTAATGGAATCACCCACAAGATCATCATTAACATAGATGTTGTATTTGATGAATTGTCTCTCATTAATTTAGACATGGTAGATGGTGAAATGAAACAGGAAGAAGTGCCATAGATTCAATGAATTCGGTTGGAGACTTGTTCATATACAAGAGAGGAGGACCATGAAGACATTCACGAAGAACCTCCTATAGAAGACGAGGTTATAGAAAATTCCAAGAAATTGTGGAAGTACCGCAATAAACTTTGTGAAGATCTACATGGGTAAGAAATTTTTCTAAAATGTATGAAGATTATGCTTCATTTGTTTCTTTGATTTCTAATGATGGGGAACCTATTTTTTATCAGGAAGAAATGGAGGTATCTTAAAGAAGAAATGAAAGAAGAAAGAAGGAATGGATCTCTTGGAAAAGAAGAAAACATGGGTTCTAGTAGAACTTCCAAGGGATAGGAAAGTTGTTGATTGCAAGTGGGTCTACAAGCTGAAGAAAGGTGTTAATGATAAAGATGAGAAGTACAAAGAAAATTCTGGTAGCAAAAGGATATTCTCAAAAGGAAGGTATTGATTTCCATGAGATATTCTCACCAGTCATTAAACTGGTTTCTATTCAATTAGTGTTAGCACTTAATGCTTTATTTGATATTGAGTTAGAGTAGCTAGATGTTAAAAATGCATTTCTACATGGAGATCTATATGAGGATTTTTATATGGAACAACTAGAAGGGTTTGTTCAGAACTGCAAAAGAAGGTTTGTTTGCAAACTCAATAAATCATTGGTTGGCCTAAAGCAATATCCCAGGAAATGGTACAAGAAGTTTGAGTCCTTCATGATAAGCTAGAATTTTACTAGAAGTGAGTATGATCATTGTTCTTACTTTAAAAAGATGGAAAATGGCATATTCATTATTTTGGTTTTGTATGTTGATAATATGCTTTTGGCAAGCAAAAGCATGGTTGAAATAAGTGGGTTAAAGGCTCGGTTGGCTAGTACATTCGATATGAAGGATCTAGGAGAAACAAAAGAAATCTTGGTCATGGAGATACATAGAGACAAGAAAAATGATAACATGCAGTTATCACAATAGAAGTATGTGGAGAAAATACTTCAAAGATTTGGTATGAATAATGTGAAACCAATCAATATCCCTTTTGCTTCCCATTTGAAGCTTTCTTTAGGTTTGTGTCCTAGTAATGATGAAGAAAAGGAGTTTATGTCTCGTGTACCATATGCTAATGTAGTAGGTAGTTTGATGTATTTGATGATTTGTACTAGACCATGCATTTCACATGTAATTAGAGTTGTCACTAGATACATTGCAAATCTAGCTAAATATCATAGGGCAATAGTGAAATGGGTGCTTTGGTATCTTAGAGGAACACGTAATTATTGTATCACCTTTAATGGTTCAAGTGATGTAATATGTGGTTACGCCGATTTATATTTTGTAGGTGACTTGACAAAAGGAGATCCACTCTGGAGAGGTATTTACTCTTGTAGGTGGTCCTATTAGTTGGATTTCAAAGCTTCATAACATTGCTTCTTTATCCACTACAGAGGAAAATTATATATTTTCTTCACATGATTGCAAAGAGGCAATCTGGTTGAAAGGTTTGTTGGGTGAGTTTAGAAGGATACAAAATAATGTAAAATTATTTTGTGATAGTCAGAGTGCTATTGATTTGGATAAAAATCCATCTTATCACAACAAGACAAAACATATTCCTGAAAAAATACCATTTTCTAAGACAAGTTATTGATGATGGTGGAGTGGTTCTTGAAAAGGTTCACACTCAAAAGATTTGTGCATACATGTTCACAAAACCAGTCACTTTAGAGAAGTTGTGGTGGTGCTTGGCTTCTCTTGGCTTATGGGAAATGTGATTAATAAACAATGGGAAAGGTATTAGGTAAATTGTTGTCAATCCAGAGATTGTTGAAACAGTGATAACCAATTTCCCATGGAATTGGATATGGGAATATTCTAGATTCTTATTATTCTGCCTTCAGTTGAGACCAAATAGCTCAAGTTAGAATATGGATAGGGGTGAAATTAATTGGTCAATTTTATGTAATTGTGTAAGAAATGCTATATATCCATGTAAGCCTGCAGAGGCAAAAAAATATGACCGAATGTGATGAAATGGTTGTAAGATGTTGTAATATCCTTCTTTGAGAAATAAGAACACCGATACTATTTTCCCCATGGATGTTTCCCTATATAGGGTTTTACCATGTAAACCTCTGTGCCAATTTTCTGTGATTTTCATTATTTCATTTTGCGTTTTACTGATCTTTGTTCTATTTAGCTTCCGCTTCCAACATCCTTATTTATCTTTGACAACTTATGTGGCCTCTCACATGGGTTTTCTCATCTGAAAAATACACAGTTATTGTGATAATGGTGTAGCTCGATCCAAACTCTGTTCTTGGTCTCTTCCATATAAGTTGGTTGGATCTTGACCACATTTTTCTTGGACTTTTGTGTCCTTGATGGAATCATATAATAGTGTATTTTCCTCAATCAAGACAAAATCACCATGGTTGATTCCCATTCGGATCGTAGATTGTTAGTGGTCTCTTGAGCCATTTTTATTGCATATCATAGGGATGTAGGATATGGATCCAGACTCTCTAGCGATTTCCATCATCGTTTTCATATTTGTGGATCGAGACTTCATCATAGTGGCTCTGTAGATCTATTGCATGCTACATTTTCTTGTTGTAGATCCTTTATTGATCTCCTATTTGATGTGGGATCTCTTGATCTAGATGGTTCCGAGATCTCATGGAATATGGATGGCAAGCTGAAACTACTTCTTGGTTTCTTTCCAGAAGCAGATCGCAAGCTCTTATCCCATGTGTTTTGGATTTTGGTGGCTCGACCTAGATCCCTTGTGTTTGCTTGGGCCATTCGCCTTTACGTCATTATTCATCTTATATTTTTATGGGAAACCATTTTTTGTGGTATTTAACATTATTTGTATGTGATTTTTGTACTTGATCGATGGTCAATGGTTTTGATTGATGGACTATTGTTTTTTGATGAAATTAGGGATATTTTCCTTGAATCACTATAATTTTCTTGTTGGGGTCTTGTTGCATATTTTGTTTTTACCAGATTATGGTAAGAAATCTATTGGTGGCGTACTTTTCTATAAATTCTCAATGAAGTCTCCAATTTCCATTTAGTCCTAGGATTTGCGAAGAGCATTCCACTCTCTTTCCAGTGAGTGGATGCATGTTACAATGATATGTTTATTTGATATTGTTTTTCTCATCATAAGTTCAATGAATACATGTGATAATATTGTAAATGTGTATCTAAAATTGACTTGCTTGCAAAACCCATATTGAGGATTCTTGTCTATGATGGTTTTATGGTGCCCCTCATTTTGCACCTTTGATTAGTGGATTCCATGCCACTCGTGTAGATAGTATTTGGAGTGTTACCAAGGATTTGTATTCTTATACTTCCTTGTTTTATAGTGTCTTGGAGATCACCACTTTGAAGTGTTTCTTGCTTAGGTTGTTTTGCATTTTTTTTCTTCAATCTTGTACTCGATACTTTCGCCATCAACTGTGATATCTATTTCCATCATCTTTACCACTCAGTTTAACATTATGGTGGGATAGAATGCATTGCTTCCTTGGAATAATTTTTACTTGTTGTGTTTGATTTAGATCAAGAATCTTCTGGGTGAGCCCTGTACATAACAATGATTCCTATGACTCGATGGGTGCAGTGACTAGTGGCCCATGCAGTCTGGTGAGGTGGATATGCATCCATAGGGACACTCAACATATGATGTTTTCTTAGTTGTAAATAAGTACCTCATTAGGAATGTTTTCCCAATATTGTTCTTGAGGATCAATTTATTAGGAGTTGTGCATTCAACTCTCATTTCCTTATCAATTTGGAATGTGCATTCAATTCTCAGGATTTCAAAATTTTCTACATAGATTTCTACATGTATGTTTGATGGTACCGACATCATGGGTTTTCATGTCCCTCTTTAAACTTTCGACCATACTTCCTATTTGGATATTTAAGTGTTCACATGACTCATTTCTTGTTTGATGGTTTATGGTGTTCACTTTTGATCGAAGCCTTGTTCTGGTTCATAACCAACACCTATTTTTTTGGACCATTCATGTGGTGGTTATTAGTGTTTTCCATTTTTGTGCCTTTGAAACCTATCCTCTTCTTCAAAGTTGAACCATGTTCATTGAGGTTATCTGGATTGAGTCTTATTCAAAGTTTTGGTTTGAGCTTTTAGTCTCCATGGGTCTCCTTCTAATTCCATTCACCTAATCATTGTGAGATATTCTTAATTTTCAACTCCGCTTTCAACTCGGCATTGGAAATTTTCTATCAATGGTGATTTTATCTCTTTTTTGGAGAGGAGTTTTTATCCTAATGGTTTTTATTTTTTTTTCTCTGCTTACAAAAGTTTATACACAGGTACCTTATCAAGCCTCGTTGTTGGGACCCATATTTTTTCTTTTCTTTCCTCCCTATACTTCTCTTAAGGAGGGGTGTTGGTGTTTGTATTTTCCAATGCATACAACCTTGTTTGGTTGTAAACTTATGTAGGCTCTCAACCGACCATCTATTATTAGGGGTTTGTTGACCCTCCTCGATCCTATAAATTGAGTTCTCTCATGTATCATATTCATTTAGTTAATATATTATCTCTTCTATTATGAGGTTGATATTTGATCCAATTTGATCTTGTATCTTTACAAGGATCATGTTAAAATATTATAGAGAGTTAACTTTGAGAAATAAAACCATAACTTCATTTAATTTTTTGAACTCCGACATTTTAATGTAAACATTTTGAGATCCAACACAGTGAAATTATAGAATTATTAACACAAATAAAATCAAGTATTTGCTTCAAAATTTTGTATAATACAAAAGCACCCACTGAAGCTTCAAATCAATAAGTGGTTTAAGATCCTGTCCATGTCAAATCTCCCTCAATATGTATAGCTCGTTGCATAAATAATGGTGTGCATAAAAATTAGAAATATTTTTTCATGGATGATTGTAGCTAGATAAATGAAGAACAAATTTCCCTCTGTCTTTTTATGGTCCACATGTTTGAGGGTTTTGTATACTAGAACTAGATGAAACTGTGCCCTTTTTTTAATTTAATTTTTTTTCCTTAATATTCATTTAATGTTTTTCATTTTTGTGTATGATGAGAATAATGATGTTTCTTCAATGAAGAATTAACTACCTACTTCACTTTGGTTTACGATGCCTTTGAAGCAAAAAATAGGTTTGCGATTATTAAAGACATGAGGAACTTTTGACTATCAAATTTTCATCTATAATTACCAAGCTTGAATTCAAACTCTACCAAAATAATTTGATTACCTAAAATATAGTATAGAAAAAAGTGAGGAATATACATCAGTTTTTTATAACAGAAATGGGACTCTACTTTTATATTATAAAGGAGAATAGTACAAATGACCCCAAGGCTCAAAAAATGAAGTAGCAAGTGTTAAAATTTCATATGCTTAGCTAAAACATCAGCAATTCATTTCATTTTCATAACAAAAGCATATAAACAGGATCACTGAAAGAAACAGTATCACAAGAACAACACAAATTTATCCTGGGAAAACCCGAAAGGGAAAAACCCAGCAAAAGATTCCTCAATATAGATGCCCCAAAAGATAAAAGGTAAAACCAAAAGGCTGATCAAATACTGATCCTCCTCCTTCTCCAGCTACTTCTCTCTCCTCCACTAATGCGCTACACAAGTGAGTGTGTGTGTTCCAAATGAGGAGTGCCACACCTCTATTTATATTCATCTGTTCACTTTAATAATTAATTTTGACATGTAGGCTTGAGTTAATCATGTAGGCTCGAGTTAAACATGTAGGCTCAAGTAACCACAACTGGGGTGCTAATGACCCACCTTTACAATTTGAGGGGACTACCTCATGACTCTTATTAGTTATTCCGATTAGAAGCATCGAAGTATAAAGAAATACAATTGGTTCTCCCGGTAGGACCATTGGGGACCACAAAAGATACATATAGAATATTCTTCGAAGTTAAAATATTTCAACACTCCCCCTTAACGAGAAGGGTATTCTACAATAACATCAACAACAACAATAGTAGGAGAGAGATAGAGGACATCATCAACATCATCAAGGTAACATATCTATAAATCATTGGAAGCTTTTCAACATCATATAGTCTTCATCTTTGTCTTCAACAACAGCAACACTTTGACTGACAACATCATCATCAGTACTTTAGTCTTCATCTTCAATCTTCAGCAGCAACAACACTTTGACTGATCGATTGATAACATCATCATTAGCACTTTGACCTTTCCATTAGCAACATCATCAGCAGCACTTTGACCTTTCGCTCAGCAACATCATAATCATCGCTTTGACCTTTCGATCAGTAACATCATCAGCAGCACTTTGACCTTTCGATCAGCAACATCATCATCAGCACTCTCTGATCTTTCGATCAGAAACATCATCATCATCACACTCTGATCTTTTGATCAAAAACATCATCATCATCAGTAACGACCTGCAATCCATAGTTCAAAGACAAAGAAGTCTTTCAATCACTTTTGGACTTAAAGACCAGGGATGATGCAATCCCACCACATTCTCGACAACCGAAGTTACCAGATTGATTACGGGATATTCAGTCCCTATCTCTTTAGGAATAAGTCCAAGGATGATGCAATCCTACCATGTTCTCGAGTACCAAAGTCACTGGATCCATTCTGAACCAAAGTTCAAGGATGATACAATCATACCACATTCTCGATGACCGAAGTCACTAGATCCGTTCTGAACTGAAGTTGAAGGATGATACAATTCTGCCACATTCTCGATGACCGAAGTCACCAGATCCGTTCTGAACCGAAGTTCAAGGATGATACAATCCTGCCACATTCTCGATGACCGAAGTCACCGGATCCGTTCTGAACCAAAGTTCAAGGATGATACAATCCTGCCACATTCTCGATGACCGAAGTCATCGGATCCGTTCTGAACCAAAGTTCAAGGATGATACAATCCTGCCACATTCTCGATGACCGAAGTCACCGGATCCATTCTGAACTGAAGTTCAAGGATGATACAATCCTGCCACATTCTCAATGATCGAAGTCATCGGATCCGTTCTGAACCAAAGTTCAAGGATGATACAATCCTGCCACATTCTCGAGGACCAAAGTCACCAGATCTATTATGGACATATGTCCCAGGATGATACAATCCCTCTTCATTCTCGAGGACCAAGGTCATCGGATCACTTTAGGACAAGTGCCCAGGGATGATACAATCCCACTGCAACATCACTACTCCCCCTTTCGAGGAAGGTCTTTCCGAACAACACCAAGCTTGTCTCGAAAGTGTTTGAACTTTACTTGGGACAGAGGCTTCGACAACACATCAGCAACTTGTTCATCAGTACTCACATACTGGAGCTTTATGGCTCCCTTCTGCATCATATCTTGAATGTAGAGATACCTGATTTCTATGTGCTTCGATCTGTCGTGGAACATAGGGTTCTCTGTCATCTTTATACAACTTTGGTTGTCACATAGAACCACGGTAGTGTCCAACTCTAGGTTGAATAATCCTGACATCAACTTTTGAAGCCATATGGATTCACAACTAGCAGAGCAAGATGCTATATATTCTGCTTCGGCTGTGCTTAGAGCAACACTGGACTGCTTTCTGCTAAAACATGAAATCATAGCAGATCCCAGACTATAACATCCACCTGATGTGCTTTTTCTGTCTAAGATACTTCCAACCCAATCTGCATCTGTATAGCCATACAATCTATACTCATGGCTACCATTATAGTATAGACCAAAGTCTATAGTCCCTTTTAGATATCTCATCACATGTTTTGCAACTACCAAGTGAACCCGTCTAGGTTGAACTAGATATTGACTTAGAGTGTTCACAGCAAAACAAATGTCAGGTCTGGTGTTTGTTAAGTACATCAATGACCCAATGATCTGTCTGTATTGAGTCACATCCACTAACTCTAACAAGTCATCAGCTAACAACTTCAGGTTGGAATCCATGGGTGTGACCATGCCTTTGCATTCCAACATATTGAATCTTTTCAATATCTCTACTGCATACTTTCCCTGGTTGAGAAAGATTCCTTCTAAACTTTGCCATACTTCCAGACCTAGGAAATAATGCATTAACCCAAGGTCTTTCATCTCAAATTCTTCAGCTAGTTTCTTCTTGCTTTCCATAATCTGTTTCTCATTCCCTGTCAAGAATAATTCATCCACATATAGTAGTAGGATGATAGGTTCATCTTCTACAACCTTGAGGTAAAGGTTAGGATCAGCTTTACTCTTGGTAAATCCCATTCTTAACAGGAAACTATGTATCCTTTCATACCAAGCTCGAGGAACTTGTTTAAGGCCATACAAGGCCTTCTTCAACTTGCATACATGAGTATGTCTATCTTCAACTTCAAATCCTTGTGGTTGTTCTATGTATACTTCTTCTTCGATCACACCATTCAGAAAAGTTGTTTTCGCATCCATCTGGTGTAAGTCCCACTTCATCATGGATGTAAGTGCCATGATAGCTCTAATCGAAGTATACCGTGCTACTGGGGAAAATGTCTCTTCATAATCAATTCCCTCTTTCTGAGAGAAACCTCTGGACACAAATCTTGCTTTATACTTCTTGATACTTTCATTAGCTGCATGCTTTATTTTGTATATCCATTTGGAGGATACTATACTCTTTCCTTCTAGTTTGGGAACTATATCCCATACATCATTCTTCATTATTGACTAGTATTCTTCAGTCATTGATTCTACCCATTCTTTCTTCTGTACCGCTTCTTCGTAGTTTGTAGGTTATTGATCTACAAGATCACACATCAAGGCTACATAGCTGGAAAAAGTCTTAGGTTTCTTTCTTTCCCTTGTGTAGCCTTCAGGAGCTCCATATCTTTCTTCCTCTCGTATAATATCTCTTGTCCAAGCAGGCTTTCTCTTTCTTGATATCTCAATCATAGTAGGTTCTTGTGGTTCTACCATGTCATGTTCTTCAGGAGCTTCATCTTCAGGGAGACATGTAGTTTCTTCATTTCTGGGAGGTGTCTCTTCTTCATACACTTCTTCATGTTGGCACTTCCTGGATCTCTTGAGGGCTGCCTCTTCATCGAATGTCACATCTCGACTAATTTCCATGTGATGGAATCCAGGAATGTAGATTCTAAATTCTTTGGATACTTCACAATATCCAACAAATATCCCCTTCTTTCCAGAAGGGTCCAGCTTGGTTCTTTTCTCTTTTGGTATATGAATATATACTGGACAACCAAATATTTTGAGGTGACTTACCTCAAGCTTCTTTCCCATGAACATCTCTTTTGGAGTCTTGAACTTAAGAGCACTGTGAGATATTCTATTCTGTATATACACAACAGTTCTTGCTACTTCTTCCCATAGATGCATTGGAAGATCTTGATCATATATCATTGTCTTCACTGCCTCCACAATGGTTCTGTTCTTTCTTTTTGCAACCCCATTCTGTTGAGGATTGTAGGGAGTGGTTAGTTCCCTCTTGATTCCGGCATATTTGCAAAAAGATTCAAACTCTTTTGAGGTATACTCTCCTCCATTGTCTGATCGGAGTGTCTTTATTTTCTTGTCTAAAACATTCTCTATCAAGGCTTTGAACTCCTTGAATTTCTCAAACACTTCACTCTTTGCTTTCAAGAAGTATATCCAAGTCTTTCTTGAAAAGTCATCAATAAATGTGATATAATATTCAAAGCCACTTAAGGATGTAGAAGACATTGGACCACATGCATCTGAATGAATCAATTCCAACATACCTTTTGTTTTTGTTTCACTCTTTGGAAATGGATTCTTGATGTTCTTTCCCTTTGCACATCCTTTCCAAATGCCTTCATGCTTGATCTTCATGTCTGGTAATCCCGTCACTACTTTGTTCACATGAGGTAGAGCCTTGTAATTAATGTGGGAAAGCCTTCTATTAAATAGTTCACTAGGGTCAGTGGACTCATGAACAAAAGTTGTTTCTGAGTGCCCCTTGATTTTATACAAGCCTCCTTCTTCTTCACCAATGATGATAGCATCTTCAATATTCTTTCCTTTGGGACACATGAGTACTTGACCATGTATGAAAGCAACTCTGAATCCTTTCTTATCTAAATCTAAGATAGAAATTAAGTTCTTCTTTAGACCAAGTACATACAAAACATATTTCATCTTTAGGGGATTACCTGAATCAAGTTTTTAGCTTGCTTCACCTACTCCTTTGATCGAATATTGATAGTCATCTCCTAGGGATACTTTCTAAGGAAATCTCTTCTCTTCAAGTTTGGACAGATTTTTCTTTTGTCCCATCATGTGCTTTGAAGCACCACTATAAATAAGCCAAGTGTATGCTCCAGGTGTTATAGACCCAGAGAGTGCAGAGAATAGTACATACTCTTCTGCATCTTCTTCTCTTGCTTGTTTTCTTGGAGGTCCTTCTTCTTCTTCTTCTTCATCTTCATCTTCTGCTAGATGAGCATGATGTATTTTGTTGTTGTTGATCCTCTTCTTATATTCTTGCCTCTTCATAGGACAATTTTAGGCAATATGTCCTATCTTATTGCAATGAAAACATTGAAAATCAGAGTAGTCTCTACTTGGAGGATTTTCTCTTACCCTTTGGATTCTTCTGGGAGGTTGAGACTCCTTGAAATTTCTTCTCTTGAAATTAGATTGACCTCTTCTTCTTTTGGTGTGAGTGGCTAGGGCTTGATCATCTTCTTTTAGTAAGGCTTCTCTATTTGCCACTCTAGTCTCCTCTTGAATGCAGTCTTCCCATACCATATCAAACTCCATGCTTTCTTTTCTGGCACACATCATCTGGATGAAGGACTCCCAGGGTCTAGTGAGACCATTGAGAGCAGTCATAACCATTTCATCTTCATCAAGCTTATCTCCAATAGCTTCTAGTTTCTCTTTGATCTGAGAAACCCTTGTGAAGTAGTCTTAGATGGATTCTCCATGACTCATCTTGGTGCTCTTTAGTTGAGCTCTTACATTCATTTTTCTATTAATGTTTCTTCCTTCATACATTCTGGATAGGGCATCATACATTTATTTTGGAGTCTTCTTGGATGACACTTGAGGGATCAAGTGATCCTTGATGGAGTCAACAATAATCCTTTGTGCCCTAATCATATCCTTTCTGTGCTTCTCCTTGGCTTCAGCATCTTCAGGTTCTGAAAATTCTTATTTAACATACTTATCAAGATCATTCTCTTGGAGAATGAGACCAATCCTATATTTCCATGCTTGGAAATTTTCTATGCCTTCTAGCTTGTCCTCAAGCTTAGTGCTTGGGGCCATCTTGTCAGAAAATCACAAAAAATTGAAATTTTGCGGAATGAGAAACTGACCTTACCAGGAGATGCGATTGAATGAGGTGAGTTGACTGGTGTGCTTGGATTCTAGATATTTCAACTCTTCACCTTCCAAATCATACTTGCAAGATTCAACTTCTGCAGCTTTCTGGTTCAGCAATTTTCTGGTGCAGCTATCAAACTAGGGTTTGACTTTCTCAAATACTCACACACCCAAAAACCTTGATTCTAGGCTCAAAATATGCGCTCTGGGAGGGCACAACTTTCTATGCAAGCAGTTTTCTGAAACTCAAAAAATTTTCTGAAACCTAATTTCATCCAGGGAGAGAGAGAGGGCTATTTCACCTTGTGAAAGTTTTCCTATTCAGGCTAGCTCTGACACCATGTTAAAATTTCATATGCTTAGCTAAAACATTATCAATTCATTTCATTTTCATAACAAAATCATATAAATAGGATCACTGAAAGAAACAGTATCACAAGAACAACACAGATTTATCCTGGGAAAACCCTAAAGGGAAAAACCCAGCAAAAGCTTCCTCAATATAGATGCCCCAAAAGATAAAAGGTAAAACCAAAAGGTTGATCAAAGACTGGTCCTCCTCCTTCTCCAGCTACTTGTCTCTCCTCCACTAATGCGCTACACAAGTGAGTGAGTGTGTTCCAAATGAGGAGCGCCACACCTCTATTTATATTCATTTGTTCACTTTAATAATTAATTCCGACATGTAGGCTCGAGTTAAACATGTAGGCTCAAGTAACCACAACTGGGGTGCTAATGACCCACCTTTACAATTTGAGGGGACTACCTCATGACTCTTATTAGTTCTTCTGATTAGAAGCATTGGAGTATAAAGAAATACAACTGGTTCTCCCGGTAGGACCATCGAGGACCACAAAATATACATATAGAATATTCTTCAAAGTTACAATATTTCAACAGCAAGGCCTCTAAAAAAAAGCATATAATCCAGGTCTGAAACCTGTTTATTTCTATACAGAGTACAACAAATCTTTCCAAAAACTATCATATTTCCCCTAATAGAGTAAACTCTGATATACTGGACTCATAGTAATAGACAAAAAAACATAAAAACTAAAGACATGTATAGTGAAAATAATTCCTACATGAGGTTTTATTCCTCAACTGGTTAGACTGTAGATACTTCATCCATAGGAGAGGTGTCATTACTCTCATGATAAATTCCACTATTCCCTCTACTGAGTGTGTTGATATAAGCATGCATTTCTTCCATAGTTTCCTTGATTTTAACAAAGTATCCTTCATTTATTTCATTAGCATTCATCCTTTCATTCTTGTGAGAATGCTTCAGGTCAAGCACAACACTTAGCTCCTCATGCCTGAGGCTCATCACCCTTTAGCTTTCCTACAGCCTATGACAAATGTCTTCAACTTCACCAACTTTCACTTGACACCCACTTTCCAAGTCATCCAAGTGAGTTTCCATACAAGAAATGTCTAATGTAGTTATCCTATCCTCATTCAGGGATACCTTTGACACCTTGAACACCCAACACAACATCTTATTAAAGTCTACCATAGAATTTTTTAGATCCCAAACTCTGTTGAGAATTTGTTCCATTCTTTCCTCCTCAGAAGACAAAGGATCAATTGATAAATTCTCCATGTCTCTAATACTTTCATCGAGCATATGCCTTCTAAGAATAATAGACCCAACCCTAATTCTAGTTCTCCTCACAACATTCATGCGGCCACTGTGAAAAGGAACTCTATTTAAGAAAACATAACCGACTCATAAGGAAAAAACTCCAACCCGAAGCCTTGAATAAGCTCGAAATGACTCATTCCAGAAAATCATACTAGAAGGATGTTAGTGTTAATACCCAGGATATATCGAGTAGATATTGCACCTGTCCACCTACTTAAAAAACCTCTTGTCCCAACCTTCATAAATGTCACCTCAGCAATGTCAAATCTCCCATCACACCATACCACGAAGATTGAGCTCCATTACTGTTAGAAAACAGGACCGCATAACAATAACAAATATACAGTTAAATCATTAAACAAGATGCAAAACACATTAAACACATTACAGAGAGACACATATATAACGTGGTTCACCCAAACGATGGGCTACGTCCACAAAGGAATTTCCAATACTTTTATTACAGTCTAGAAAGATGAAGGGATACAACCTGCAGCAAAACCACTGCACTTCCTCTTCACGCTCTCATAGTCTCTCCCACACAATCACAGAGATTGTTTATAATGCTATAATTCCATACATATTCGTGTTACAATTCTTACTTTTATAGGGGAAAAATACCATGGGAAAATACTACGGTTAACCCAATACCATGGCTCCGCATAACTGTTGGCCAACAAACATCCCAAAAAGCAGGGGGAACGAGTCTATAGTACACCTAGGGTACAAACACGACTGAATAATATCTCTGGATCTAGAAGATCAGGATCCACAACCAACAATTACTTCCCAAGGGGAGAAAGAATAATCCTTAAATGTTATCCTTGAAAGAAATTTTCCCATTCAAAGATATGCTTAGAGGAGTTTCTCACCAACATATCTCCTTTCCTAATTTTAGATCCAATGTTGTCTCATTTGTCAGCAAGGGTTTTATTATGATGCTTAACATGAAAGAACTAAACTTTAGATATGTCCTTGATAAAGGATAAAATTCTCTTTTAAACTAAGTTCCCTATCTCCTTCCTTTTCCCGAGCATAATATTTTGCATTAATTGAATGACGATCCAAGAGTCCTTGAATTCCTGGAAAGTGATAATATGAATATCATACTTAATTTCAATACCTTTCATTAAGGCTTCCCAGTCAACTTGATTAGTTTTCCTCCTCCCCAATGCCTAGGCGAAGGATGCTATCTTTTTTTTTCTCTAGGGTCAAAGATGACCCCTACCACACCTACCTCCTCGAGATTTCCTTTCAAGGAGCCATCAAATAAAAGAGTAGAATGAGATTGTCTCATCCACCATCTCTTAAAATATTCTAGAGGAATATTAATATCCCAATATTGCTTATTGAAATTCTCTTTGTATTGAAGGGAGATAACCCCAACGAATTTAGAGTCCCACTGAATTTTTGACGGGGAAAGTTTGTTAGAAGACTTAATTGTCCAACCCTGGACCAAGAGTTACTCTTTCATATGAAGCTTAGCATTTCTAACTTCTTTTGTAGAAGAATCTTCCTTATCTTAAAAATTTTCTATATTTATAGAGAGCCAAATTTTCTAGATGACATATTTTGGAGTGTCTCCCCATAAAATTCTTTAGAAGAGAGGGAGATTTTGCCAATGAGAGATATCAAGTAATTGGGAGTCCATCCTTAATAAAAGCCTTTTATTTGAGAAGGAATACAAGAATGGATGACATTTTCCAATAAAAATTCATCCCAAACTTTTGTAGCAAAGGGGTAGTCTATGAAGACATGTCTGATTATATCATCATTATATTTTCAAAGAACACACCTACTAGGGAATTCGTAACCTCTTCTCCTTAAATTGTTAAGGGTTATAAGCATCTTTTGATGTGAAACTAGCCAGGGAAAAGAGTTTAGCTTGGGTGGACAATCAATATTCCATACCCTTTTTGAAACATCAAATGAGGAGGGAGAATGAATTTCTTTAAGCAGATTCCCGTATCCTTACTTAACACTATAAACTCTTTTCAACCCCCACCCCCCGGAATATATGTCCCTGCTGTGTAAAGGAGCTTTACCAATCAACTTAAGGAGGAGGGATTTAAAATTTGCATCCAAGTGTTTAGGAACTTCCATCCTTTTTCAATCTTTCCAACTCCCATTATTATGCCAAATAGAGAGATCGAAGAGCTTATTCATACATTTCTCCTACAGGAAATCCTTACTTACATGAAGACTCTCAATCTACTTTGAGGGAGGATTGTTAAGGATATTATCTTCCCAAATGTTAATCTTTTTCCCATTTCCTGGAAGCCAATGTAAATGATTCCTCATGAGCTTATTAATAATAGCCTTACATATGTCCCATATTCCCGATCCCTTTCCTTAAAGAGTAGAGTTAAGACATTGAACCCTGTGTTTTCTTATATACTTCTTGTGACTCACCTCTTTCCACAACTCTTCCTTCCCAAAAACTATTCTCCACAAGATATTTGTTCCCATAGTTATATTCATCAACCTAGGATATCATATAGAAACTCCTCCCTTGTTCTTTTCATTGTAGACAACTTTCCATTTTACAAGGTGATTTTTTTTGTCCATCCTTTCCCCCTTTCCATAAAAACTTTCTGATGTCTTTGTTGATATTTATCATAACCTCTATAGGGGTAAGTAGTGAGGAGAATAGGAAGATATAAGAATACATAATGATCGACTTTATCAAGATGAGATGTCCTGCCATATTTAACCATTTGATCCCCCATGAGAGTATTTATAACTTTATTTTTTGGATAGTGTCTTCCCAATCACTAGCTTTACTTTTCTTTAGAGAAATCAGAACCCCTCTATATCTAAATGAAGTCCAGTAACTGAGACCTATGAACCCAAATATCCTAGTGATTTTATAAGTGAGGAGAGAAGAGAAATTCCAACTATACACACAACATTTACCTTTATTTGTTTCTCCACCAGAAGCCTGAAGAAAGGAGGGCAGAACATCATTAAACTTTATTACTATACTTTTTGAGGAACTACCCAGCAAAATGGTATCATCAACAAATTGATCATGGTTGGATGCATTAACCCCACGATCTAAAATAATACTTGGGAAGGAAGCACCCATCATTTTCTAAGTTAAATTTATACTAAGAGATTATGACAATATAATATATAAAGAAAAGGAGACAAGGGGCATCCATTGCAGAGCCATCTTATCGCTTGAAAGAATGGAGAATGTATTCCATTGATCTAAGTTAATGGCCATACCTTTTTATTTTCTTCCATAGCTTGAGTGGATAGCTTCCTATACAATTATTATATTGCTTGTTATATGTGTGCCATCTAGGAAATCACCTGGTTATCCAAAATAATTTTAGGAATCACTTTTTTGAGCCTGCTAGATATCATTTTAGCTATAACTTTATAGGAGGAGTTGCACTGAGAGATGGGTCTAAACCTTTTATCGAAGAGGGTTTTTAATTTTTTAATTTTATTTATTTATTTTGGGACCATAGCAATGAAGGAAGATTTAGTTTCTCCCCCCTATCCTTTCTCTTCCCATTGAGAAATTCAACATTCTACATATATCCCTCTTGATAATACTCCAATATATTCTATAGAAACATATGACAAACCCATCTATCCCAAGGGCTTTGTTTGGTCGAAGGGACCATATTGTGCTCTTGACCTCCTTTTCTTCAATTGGTGTGAAAATATTTTTATTATTTTCTCTAGTCACCACAAATGGAATGCTGCCACATAGAGACTCTATTACTCTAACATCTTCTACCCCATCATCCTGATACAAGTGTTGGAAAAAATTATAGGCTTTTGCTTTGATTTGGTGCAGATATGTGAGATTTTTTCTTAGCTCATTGTCTAACTCAAAAATAGTATTCCTTCTCATTATTTCTTTAAATAGTCTATGGAAATATTTAGTGTTTTTGTATCCATCTTTAAGGTAAATACATTGAGACTTTTGCCTCCACTCTTCTTCCTTTTTTTCCATCTTTATTATTATTTATCCCAAATATCTTTGTATACCTAAGTCCCCTTTAGTTGTATTAGCTTGTTCAATATAAATCTATAGCTTCTCTATCTCCAACAAGAGGTTGTGCCTTTCAAGGCAAAGATCCTCTTGATATTTTTCCCAATGCTTGAGAGCAACTTTGGTTACTCTAAGCTTGGAGTGTCCAAGACATGGGTTTTCCAAATTTTATTCACAATGTTTGAGAATTCCTTCTCTTTGATCCAAGAGGAGCTAAAATTGAAGGGAATAGGGACGCCATTTTCTGGAACCCTAAATTATAACATTATAGACTTGTGATCGGAAACATAAGAAGGGATAATATTATAAGAATGGATGCTACTTTTTAATAGAAAATTATTACTTCCTAGGAATCTATCAATCCTTGTAGAAATTTGACCTAGCCCAAATAATCTATTATTCCATGTATAGATTCCTTTGACATCTATGAGAACCTAGGAAGCTTGAAAATCCTCCAACAATTTGGAAAAGGGGTCTCTAACATTTGAACCACCCCTTCTTTTCAAATGGATATGGTTTCATTAAAAACCCCAACAACAATATTGTTTTGGTGCAGATCATCATGTCTAAACTCCTATAAGGACTTCCAAAATTGCTACTTCTTGTGATGCAAAACTAAACCATATACATTATAGATTCTGACTACTTCATTTTCCTTTTCATCCTCTAATTCCACCATGATCCAGTTTGGGTTTTCCCATTTGGATACAAGAGAAAACCTTCACTTGTCCCACCAAGTCATAATACCTCCTGAACTTCCTGCATATGACACTGGTTAACCGTCCCCATTTTTCCACATTTTGCTCATTACTGTCTTATTGTCACCCTCGCTCATATTTCTCTCCTAGACAAAAAGGATGGAGATGTTTTCACTTCTAATCATACTCCTAATCACTGTAGTCTTTTATTTACTTACCAATCCCCTACAATTCCAGCAAACCACCTTCATAATTTCTTAGCACTGAAAGGGTTGTTCCTAGTCTTCTGATTCTCATTATATCCCATGAGTTGATTTCTCTTCATCACAATCTTGACATGTTTTTCCAAACTGGATTGCTTCCCTTCCTCCTTTTTCTTCTTTGCTTGCTCATCATGATGAGTTATGTTGGACTTCCTTACTTTCTTCCCAGGTTGATCTTTTTCCTCCTCTCTAAACTATGATAATTCCTTTTGCGTGGAATTTGACATAGAACACATGAATGACTCGAGGCTACAAATATCACCTCAATTATCAAATTCTCTAGCAAGGGTGGGTCATTATTTCCAACTTGACCCATTTTCATTAGTACTAGCTTCACTTTCCCAGCTTTTTCTTCTAGTGGATCGTTCCTTATCTCTCCTTCTTCTCTCAGGACCATGTCTTGACTTGTTAGGGAATGAAAATTGTTCTTAGATGGACTTACCATGCCCGAAGAGAGGGGTGGCAAGGTTTTCTTAGGAAATATCTTCCTACCTTTTTTGGTCACCCTGTTCCATTTCTCATCCTTGTTGAACTCCTCCTCATGTTCTCTCTTTTTTGCACATTTTCTAACAAAATGTCTGTACTCGTGACAATATTTACAATTGAATGGAATTTGTTCATAGTCAATATTTTACAAGTGGTTTCAACCCTCCATTGATAGATTAATATATTATAGGAGACCCTTTTCCAGGTGTGTCTCCACATGGGCCTCCACCACTTCAATCCTCCATACAAAGTCAAGCTCAAAAAGATAAAGGCGAGCTTGGGAAATAACACTATTAGTCACTTCAAGGACAAAGGGATGCAGACTCAAGTATATAATAATGGGGCACAATTCCACTATAGTATGTTTTCTCTCAAATGTTCTCCTCCTTCAATGCTTCATAGTAGCTCAATATATAGCCCCTCAATGGGAATTGAAGGGTGGAAATGGAGTTTGGAAGGCCAAGGATCAATTCATTCGTTACTTGATGGGGAAAACTTGAATTTTTTTTTAGCATAAATCCCGATGTAGTGGTGCAAGTTGCATATATGTGGGTTGTAGAATTGTGACCTACGTATACATATAAAAATGTATTTTTAAAGGTTCCACTGGAGCATCAAGGTAATAATGAGAAAAATGGGTAAAAAGAGTCTACATAGGGACAAGGATAGGCCATCAAATCATGACGTATGAGGTGTGGCAAATCACGCTATAACAATCACAGTCCCATAAAGTTTCCTATGAGGACTTTCTCAGATAAAGCCACAATTTTTATTTTAGCCACAACAAATGAAAGGGTGACCTTAGTGGTCGTAGCAAGCTTGATGAACCTCACCTCAGAGTTTGCAACCAGCTTTGAACTCATTGGAATAACTGAAGAAATAACCAGTTTGAAACACGCATCAAAAGAACCAACCTCCTCTGGTGGGGAGACCGAAGGAGAAGCAATGGCGGCAGAGGCCGCCGAAGGGAAAATGAAAATCATGCTTAGAAGAAAATCTTCTCTCTCGATAAGATAAGATAACTAGACCTAAAAATATACATCTTACAAACACAAAAATATTTTATTTATTCAAAATTATAAAAAACAAAAATTAACAATCATAATTACAATCTTTACAAAATCACAACTTGAAATGTAAAATATGTTTTAATTTGTTCCTTAGTTAAAACTGAATCAACACAATAATTTTATAGGAATCAAAATTGAAAACATGAAAGTGAATCAACACAATAATTTCATAGGAATCAAATTGAAAACATGAAATCTAACTTATAATACCAACCCAAACCAAAATATTTTAAGCCTCGAAAGGCACACTAAAGAACACAAGTATAAATAAACATGAAATTTGACTTATAATACCAACCCAAACCAAAATATTTTAAGCCTCAAAAGGTGCACATTAAAGAACACAAGTATACATAAACATGTAAAGGTAAATAAAATTATTATATTAACACTCTTTCATTTTACTTTTAATTACATAATATTTATGCAAAATATTATATTATAATTACTATTATATTATAACTATTTCAATATATTTTTCATCCAATCCTTTATAAAATTCCATGTTTTGATAAATCTGAATGGATACTGTGGAAAAATATATTGGATATTCAAGGAAGAATATTCACTTATACCGATTGCTTTTATTTGGAAATCGGAAATCTTATGCATGTGCTTACTCTATGCATATGCTTACTCCTTTGTCGAGAACAATAATAGCATGCTTGTGTCGAAATATACACATAAGTCAATTTAGAAAGAAGAAAGTAATTTTTGGTTTATGTTTGTTGTTTCCAATTCACTGTGTTTAAGGATTAATCAAATTTCAAGGGTAAGGTCTTATTATTCTTGGGAATTATGTATTAATCTACAAGATTTAGAAAACTATGCACTCAAATTTTTCAGTTTTTTATGCTATAGTTTTTTCAAATCTACATAAGGTTTTTAGGCCACAACCTCTTATTGCGGGAACAACTTTTTATTTCCTGTAACTAACATCGTCTGACATGCTCTGACTGCTAACATCCTCGACTGTGCAGTCATGCTGGGAGGCAACTCTAAAGACAATGTTAGGGTGGCGATAAGGTAAGGGTTCTGCATGCCCTTCTTATTGCCACGATTAGGACATGCATGCCCTTCTTATTGCCATATCACGCCATGCATGCCCTTCTTGTTGCCACGATCAATCCATATCTTGATGGTTATAAAATGGACTGCTCGAACTAGATTTAGACTGGTATGGCACTAGTTTAGCATTTACCCTAGCTACCACCACTGCTTCAACTGCAAATTCCTTTCGTACCCCTTCCTCCTTTACGAGCCATGGTTTCCTTCTTTCTAAAACCCCATAACCCCATATTGTTCGAAGTTTCATCTCCCCCTGCATGTTATTTGGTAATCTCTCCGCACGCATTCGATTTTCAGGGCAAAATCTGCAGGAGTTGCTAACCCCGGGAAGTTGTTAAATACCCATTGGATTTGGTTTTTTTTTAGGCGTAAGAATGGCCGAAAGGAAGTTCAATCTTCCACAACATTCTAAAACGCAAGATCATCCAGTGGAACCATACATTGTCGGTCATCATGTTTTGTTATCCCATGCAGCGATTGTAGAGCTTTACAGTGAGAAATTTTAGTTCCAGTTCCAGGTCCTATATTTTAATCCACCTCTGCTTGATTGCATCTGATGATTTCTTATATCTAGTTAGTTCTCCCATCTTTGCATTACAACATTGGTGTCTAATCAGTCCTGTATACATTAGCTGGCATAAACCTTTTAATGTCCTACTAATTGCCACTCAAGTTAATGGGGATTTTACAAGCGTTTTCTAAGTATCACACTTCTTCTTTGATTTCATTTAACAACTTTTGAAACATTTGCAGAAGAAGCAAAAGGGCTCCATCGACATCTCGATCTATGCCCAATGGTATGTACCCATGGAAAAATCATCCGAAGACATCGCCGCAACTCAAAGGATCTTAGCTTTCATGAATGGCTAGTAATGGAAGAACCAACAAAAACAACAAATGACGATAAATTCACTCACCGTTTCTCTCACTAAATTTCATTACTAAGAAGTGTGAATTCGTTCTCTGAGCAGCTTCATAGAACCTTTAATTTATGGAGATTACCCTTCTTGTATGAAGGATATTGTAAGCTCTAGATTGCCTTCTTTTACCAAACAAGAATTTCATTGGTATCATCCATTATACTACTAGTTATGTTTCAGATTCTCCTAGTTACAAGGATCTACCCCAAAGAGGCTTTACAGAAAATTCGTTGACAACTACTTCAAGTATATTCCTGCGGTTAACATATTTAAAAACCTGGAAATAGAAGCATAAATTATTCAATGGAATGCTCTAAAAACAAATAAAACATAGTAAGGTTCATCTTAACCTAGTGATTTTTTAAATTATGATTGAGTACTATATCATGTCAAATAAATCCAAAAAGTCTAAATTCTATTCTATTCAACACGATTTGTACTCTATTCCATTGAGATTTGCAAATTACTTGCAGTGTATCGAAATGGCATCCCTATTGGTGAGGTAGGCATATCATATATTCATCTTTGCATATTATACATTGCTTTGGATGGATTGTGGACTAATATTTTCATATTGTTTTTTTAAATCCACTGATTAAAGTTGGAACCTTCTGTACTTCCTATTGTCCCATGGGGAATGCAAGCATTATTGGAACATTTCAAGATACACTATAATAATCCTCTTGTAATAATTTACGAAAATGATATGTTATTCTGTTTATTATTAAAAAGTTAGGAGTTTAGATATTAGCAGCTACAAGTAAAGTGGTTGGTGAATGTTCATAGGCACAACCAACCACTTAGTTTTTTGAAGATAGTTGGTTTGTGGTTGTGCTAGTTATCTAAGATTTGGGACTTTTGAGAAGATTAACAAAATTAACCTGAGTTTTCGCCATTGATGGATTTTTATTTGAATTTAATTTCATTTATCTATCTATTGATTTATTTTTCATTTCATTCTATTGATTTATGTTCGTAGTAGTCGTGGATTTCTCTCTTTTTATTTCTGGAATGGACTATAAAATTGCCAATATAGGTTAGGCTAAACAGTCCCTAAGTTTTTGGGCATGACCTTGTTACTAATTTGTTGTGAATAAATATTTAGTACTAAAAACCCTATCTCTTTTCTTTTGTAAATCCCCTCCTTAACCTGGCATTTTGGTGCACATTTAATTGCAACCATCGTGCTTGATTTTTGCAAAATGTACAATCAAAAGAGGAGTGCTCTGTCAATTGTTCATTTTGATTATTAGATTTTAATTTTAAGATTTTTCTCGGGTTACATCAACGATCTTAGTTTTGTGGCCATTCTCAAGCTGTGCATGTATCGTTGATTAGACTATTTTTTAGTTCCTTCCTCTTTGTGTTGGTATTACAAAGTTTTAATAAAAATGCAGAAAACAATTAAATACAAAAGTTGATAGCCCGTCCAAAGCAGCGAATGATGTGAGACCTGACTCCAACACAGTGAATAATAAAATTGTTAACCCCCAAAACCAACAAGAGAGCATCCACTCTTCAAATTCCCATGAGCAAACTGCCAGAAAGCATGAAATACTGGCTCCCAATGCTACTCCCAGCGCAACACCCAACAAAGTGAAAGATGAAGACTCCAACAAAGCGATTGTTGATAGCTTTCCTTCCAACGCAGTGAATGGTGTGACCAACATAGTAAATTATAAAGACTACAACACAATGATTGCTAAAAGCTTGCAATCCAACACAATGAATGGCGTGAGGCTGGACTCCAATGCAGCAAAAAACTCCAACATAGCAAATGACACCAACGCAGTGATTGATGACAACACCTATGTGGATCATTGGCTAAGAAATGAAGTGTGTGACCTGGCCAGTGGTGAAAAGACTACTAACCTGAAGATCAACACACAACGCAATGGATTGGACTGTGAGGAAACACACAACACTGCAAGTGGTGAAGATGTGGCTTTGGGTGGAACCCTAGGAATCGGCCATGGGTTGACAGCTAGTTTGAACAACAACATACCAAACACACAGGAGCAGAGAGTCCAGCTCCCAAGGTACGAATACCATGATCACAATAGCGCACTGACCAGGGACGGTGACCATCAGAATAAAAAAATTAAAAACAACAACCACAAAATTGAAGAAGGTAACATTAACCATAAATTTGCAACCAAGGATCCCAATAGACTGGTTGTCAACCTATCAACCTATGAACTAAACATGCCCACCAGAAGACTCCTTGAGAAAGGTCTTAATTTTTCCATTGCCCCGGAAAAATATTTCTGCAGCATTGAAGAAAGCATTAGGAACCTACCAGAAAATGAAGCTAAAGAGGTACGCCAAGATTGTGCTGTGACCCTAAGAATAGCAAAACCACCCAAACCCAACATCACCAGGGAAGAAAGTAGAGCCCTCAGGGAACTCAAAAAGAATGACCATATTGTTATCTTGAAGGCTGATAAAGGAGGAGCTACAGTGATTCTCAACAAGGAAGACTATATTGTTAAGATGAAATCGCACTTGGATTCTAGTGGTTGCTACAAGAAACTTAATAAGAACCCCTTGAATCGAATCATAAAGGGAGTTACTGAAGCCATAAAGAAATCCTCCTTGGAAGAAGAGATCAAGAAAAAATTCATTATCTCTGACCCCTTGGTTCCAAGAATATATGGACTTCCCAAGATCCACAAACCTGGGGTTCCCCTTCGACCCATTGTAGACACCATAGGCTCACCGACCTATAGGCTCAAAAAATTCCTAGCAGACAAATTAAAACCCTTAGTAGGAAATACAAGCTCCTTTATAAAGGACTCATCATACTTTATTGAGAAAATAAAACACAGACATATGGAAGAGAATGAGATATTCTTGAGCTTGGATGTAGTATCCCTCTTCACAATGATCCCCATCAAAGAATCCATCAAAGTTATAGAGGATTTGACTGATCCCGAAACCTCACAACTCATAGGCCTGTGTCTCAATTCCACATTTTTTAGTTTTATGGGTGAGCTTTATGAACAGACCTATGGAGTGGCTATGGGTTCCCCCCTTTCTCCCATTATAGCCAACCTTTTCAAGGAAAACTTTGAGCAAAAAGCCTTGAACTCTGCTAATCCAAAACCTGAATGGTGGTCTAGATTTGTGGATGATACCTTCTTAATATGGGCTCATGGGAAGGAAGAACTAGACAAATTTGTTGATCATTTGAATAGCCAAACTAATTCCATTAAATTCACAAAAGAGTTTGAGGAAAACAATGCGCTTCCCTTTCTTGATACACTAGTCATCAGGAAACAAGATGGAGGCATAGCCCACAAGGTTTACAGGAAGAAAACCCACACAGAACAATACCTTCACGCCCTCTCACATCATCACCCAAACCAAAAGATGGGGGTTCTTAACACTCTGTACACTAGAGCCCTAAGGGTTTCTGATAATGACCACCTAGACTCCGAGAAAGAACACCTACACAATGTTTTCCTTAGCAATGGTTATAACCTAGCTCAAATCAACAAATCCCTTGAAAGAACAACAAAAACCCAGGAAAATAAACCTAAGTTTGCATCCAAAGAGAGGAAGGTGGGGGATCATAAGGCATTTCTCCCTTACATTCAAGGGACCACAAACAAAATAGCCAAACACCCGAAAAAGAAGAACATTGACTCTGTGTTCTCCCCACCAAACAACATCAGAAAGCTCCTTAGGTCAGTGAAAGATCCAGTTGACTCGAGTCTTAAAAAAGGGGTTTACCTCATTCCTTGTGAATGTGAGAAAACCTACATAGGAGAAACATGATGGTCCATCCGAACTAGGGTTAAAGAACACTGTGTTGATATCCGTCTCAATAGAACCCATAAGTCAGCCTTAGCGAAATGCTCTCATAACACAAAACACCCAATTAAAATTGAGGATATGCAGGTGTTAGCACAAGTCGACAATTGGTCAAGGAGAAGAATAAGAAAGACAATTGAGATAGTAAAAAACCCTAAGTACCTAAATAGAGATGACGGTCTTTCCATTAGCCAATCGTGGTTGCCTAACCTAACCAAACTAAATAAGAATTGAAAATAAAACTTAATATTTAAAATAAAAACCTTAACTAAGATAAAAATTAATTAATTGATCAAATTAAAATTAAAATTAATTATATTAAAATTAAAAATTAAATTAAATTAAAATGAGAATCAAAACTAAAATAAAATAAAAATAAAAACTTAACTAAAGTATAAATTAATTAATTGAGATTATAAAAAATTAAAATTGATTATATTAAAATTAGAAATAGAATCAAAATTAAAAGATATGGCATATTTTAAAGTGAAAATAAAGTTATACAATTAAAAGTATATATAAATTAGAATCAAATAAAAAAAAATGTGATTATTATTAAATTAAATTATTAAAATTGATTATTAAATTAATAAACTAAAATTGATTATTAAATTAATAAAATAAAATAAACTAAACCATTAAACTAATAAACTAAAATTAATTAACATTAATAAAACTAATTTTAATAAACCACTATTTAGCTTTTATAATCCAAATTAACCTTAATAAAACTAATATTAATAAACTAATGAATATAATCATGAATAATTAACCATTTAGAATTAATTAGGTTTACAAATAAAATTAAAATATTTTAATTACAAAACTAAATAATAACACAATAAAATAAAACCCTAATAAACTATCGACAAGACAAACCTAGTCACCACCTCTCAAGTGATTGTTTCTGTATTAATGCACCAATGAAAGAGGAACAATCTCCCTAGGCATCGCTATGTCCTGAAGATGAGCCACGCCTGGCTCGAAACGTCGACATTAACTTTTCTCACCGCAGATTCTCCATTAGATGCCATGAAAAAGATAGATGAGTAGCAGTATATTTTTTGAAGGCCAAATAACAATAATACAGGTCAAACCATAGAGATAGTTGGAAAATTACTTCTAGCAGTAATGTTTTTAATCGTTGGCTCTAGATCTCTAAACAACGGTTTTCATATAATAAAATGCACATTTAGAATAGATTTATTTTACTTTCAAGCACGATGTTCCTTAGAAGTCGTAGCTGTATAGATTTAATGAATAGAACTTTATTTTATTTCATGTAGTTTTGTGAGAATTAAGAACTGCATATTTGACTAGCTCTTTCTTGAAGCCATCTACCCATAGCGTTCGTTCTTTTCCAAAAAGACAAATAAAATTGGAGAGAAATGGTGAAGTGTGAAAATAAATCCAATCCAATTACCAACAAAAGAGGAATCTAAATATCGTTATTAAATATATCAACCAACATCAAAACGAGTTCTTTAGCTAACCCAAACCTTCAATATTACACGATGAAAAACCAAAAGAAAGCAATAAAAAGAACCTTACCAGCTTCACAGAAAGCTTTGTTGAGTTCTTTTATTATTGTTGTTTTGACATTATCAAACACTTCTTTGATATTTGGGACATTGTTTATATTATTAATCCTTACAGTCGAGTGATGCCATCCTTGTTGAAATTCATTGATGCCATCCTTATTGAAATTCATCAGTTGCATGCTTTGCTTTGGTCCTATTAACTTATTTTTGGATTCCATATAGTGAAAAGCATGGAAAACATGCATTTTTCTCCATATAATATCTATCCAGGAAAAGTCTTCAAGTTATTATTATGTTCATAAATATAATCTAAATACCTATTTTTATAGTTAACTAATCAAGGGTGTAATTGTTTATGCACAATATTTGGAAGATTGCAGAGAATATAATCCATACCTGGGCATCTTTACAAATTTGAATTTAATTTTTTTTTCAAGTATCTGGAATTGTCAATCCCTTTGGAAGCTACGAACTGCCTATCTACTAACTACACCCGCTCCCAAAGGTAGACCCAATTTAGTACCAATGTCACAGCAGTGATGGAAACACACCTTGTTATGCACCGAATGAGTCTGCAACGTGAATAACAACATGTCATAGCAATGATGGAAACACGGCTTGTTCCACATCGAGTGAGTCTGCAATGTGTATAATAGCATGTTTGATAATGTTGTATGGCATCCAAAGGTGATTCCGGCTCCAAACTGGTCGTGTTTCTTGAACAAAGATCGAAGATGGCACCTGGGCAGTATATGTGACTAATATGGTGCATGGAATCCAGGTGTTGGTCGTGTTTTATTTTCCTCATGCGGGTGGTATTTTCTTTTGTAAATCCAACCATGTTAGAGTCAACTCAGCTAAGAGAAAGTGAACCCTTCAAACTAGAAAGTATGAAAATTAGACTCGAAACTAAACAATGATTTTGCAAGAAAGAGTAGAACAATCAAGATGACTAAGCTGAAGATCACATACAAGAATTATCTAAGAGAAGTAAACCAAAAAAAACATTGATATATTTGATATCTTTGCAATATTATTGCAACAGATGGTCATCCACCAAAGGTGGACATATACTGATGAAGACAACTTAAACCAAAGGACCATCATCAGCCACTTCGAATTTACTAGGAAAAAAATATTCCACATCATTGCCTTGAAGTGTTATTAGTAGATGATGACCAGTCAATTCGTAAACTAATAACAACACATATATGTCATTAGAAATACAAAGGTATTACCAAACTAGCGTCATCTTCTGCTTGAAAATTATTTTATTTCCCCTCTTTTACTACAAGTGGAAAAAATTCAAACAACATCAAAGTAATAAATAAATTTTACATAACAAATAATAAATGAAGATCCAAAATATCCTCACCAAATTACTAATAATTTGGATCTCAAAATCAACTCAAATCTAATCCCAAATCCTTTGCTAACATTCATGCTATTTAGGATTCCTTTGAAGTCAAATTCGAATTTAGAGATGTGAGTCATCATAACATGGTCAAAACTCATCCTAAGTGACTCCTAATAGCATTTAACTTGTTGGGTCCATCATATATTACATGGAGGTCTTCAAATCTTTGTAAATAAACCAAATATGCACTCTCATCCACCACCAACATGCCCCTTTCATATTTAAGAAATTTAACATCATAATTTGAGACATATATGAATGATAGAAATAATGAGTTTATAAAAATCCATTACCCCTAATGAATATGTTTCTCCAAGGTGGCTTCATAGTGTAGCAGCAACAGTAACAGCAGGAGTAATGACAACTAGCCTGGAACTGGTTCTGCAAAATCATGAAACTGATCCATGTTTCAAAGATAAGTGCAAAACATGTTATTTTTCCAATATTTAATCATAAATTCACTTATAATCCTAAAATGAATAAAGTGGAAAATAATAAGGTGAAACCCAAATATATGTAAGGAAATGGTACAATGGGACGATGAAATGTGAGGAATGGCGAAAGGTAAAGTGTATGAAAATATGACATTTCTGAGTCTCAATATACTCCCCAACTGAACTTGTTGCATATCTTCATGCAACCGTGTATGGATCTTCTTAAGAACTTTTGGCATCTGAACTTTTGCTTTGATTGATGATGTATTTTTAACAATGAATGTTTCCAGGGTGTGAAATTAAACAGCAATGGATTCATATCCCAATTCCAAATAAAATAAATTATTTATGTTGAAATGGCACATTTTATATGTTGTGTCTTGTCAAAAATATAATGATTTTCTATACCTTCTTAATGCAGGAGCATTAGCTTTCAAGACCAACCACTTAATTTCTGATCAGACCTTAAGCTCTAAAGATTTTCCCAAGGAGGGGTCAGTTGTAAAAACATTGTAAACTTTCATGTAAAGTATTTTATTTTCCTAGCAAGTATAGATAGGATAAAAGATCTAATCTGATAGGTGTCAGTAAAGGACGAGTCATGTAACTAATGTGATGTAGGAGCATCGTGGCATTCCAGCAATGTGATGAGTTGGTCACATGTTGTGGCATGTTTTTGGTTTTATGAGTCATAGTTTGTTAGCGGTGATAGGAATGATAGCGGATCATGACTCCCTGCGTGGAGATCAAGCCACATGTTGTTCATTGTGATAGGGACATTTTCATCATGCGTGGTAGTGGTTTGTTTTCGGTTGCTGGACCACTAAGTGGGGGAAGTAACAGTTTAGGTTAAATAGGTAGATTAGAGAAGTAGAGGGGATTATGTTCTTCGGGGCTAGAATCCCAACTCGCAGAAGGGAAGATTAGACCTGCATCTGGCTTCCACTTGTAAATATTTTTGAAAGACTGAAGAGGGAGAGTCGAGTTTTGTGTTTGTTCTATTGCTTAATAGAAGGATTAGCTGTGTGTTTGCAGTTTGGTTAGCCTAGATGCATTTACCTATTTGTGTGCAGAGCCGACTTCGGCGGTTTTCTGAACATTTGTGTATTTCTATGAAGTTGTTGATTCACGGATGAATTTGTTGCTTGAATAGTTGAAATAGATCGTAGATGCATGCATAGAAGTGTTAGGCTAATGAATCTTAGAGATTGTAGGCTGGATTGATTGATTATTTGATCAATCGGTGCAGCACGCATATTTTCTACATTAACAAGTTTTGCAGAGAATGAACAGTGGGGATTGAGACTGCTGACGAAGATCTGATGGTCAAGGAGAGATCCACACTGGAATTTGCAAGGGTGATAACGGATCTACAAAGATCCGTGAGATATGCATCAAAGAATAGATTGACGGTCATGGAGAAGGCTGCAAAGATATAATGGTTGGAAAGAATTGCTGAGGAAAAGTTGCAGGGAAGAAAATTTGGAAAGTTGAAATCCCGCATCCCGCAACCTGCATGCAGAAACTCTGTTGCGGAGAAGCTTTTGCGGAAGCAGAATTGCTGGGAGGAAATTTTAGAGTAGAATTTGGCTGAGGGATAAATTTGGAAATCCTGCTAAGTGTAGGAGCCACCAGATCCTAGAGGTGTTGGTTGGGTTCGCCATGGTCGATCCATCCTACACCAATTTTGGTATCAGAGCGGGAAACAATTTCCTGCATGTTGGAAAATAGAAGCAACTTCCAGGTACGATTGGATAGAAGTTGTTGAGAAATTTCACAGTCGTATTTGTGGGTAGAATTTCTCAAAGAGTGAGGCGATACAGAAGCTAAAGCTATAGGGGAGCAAGAAGTGCTCGAAAGGTTTAGAGGAGGTGAACCTACAACACCAACAGTTCGAGCTAGAGGAAGAAAGTCGATGAGGTGGAGGTGTTAGTAGAAGCTTTATTGCAGCTCATTGACTGGGCATGAGGAGAAGCTCATGTGAGAGAGAAGCGTAGTAGTAGAATCCTAAAAGAGCAAAGAAGAGTGCTCAAGAGGTTATAGATAGAGGACCAGCTTTACCAAAATACCAAGTACAAAGAAGGGGCTTGGTGAGGTAATTTTTAGCCGTGTGAAAGAGAACTATTATTGCAGAGGCTTAGTGCAAGAGGATGGATGCACATGTAGGCAGAGCAAGAGGTCATGACAGAGGTCGACCAGGGGTGAACGTAGAAGTTATGGATGAAATGAGGGATCTACGAGCACGTTTGGAATCCATGGAGATAGAGAGACGGGGAGACCCAGAAGTAGCGGGATGAGAGTAAGTTCACTCTGGTGAAGAGAGAAAGAACACGAGAATAAGAGAGTGTTCTATGAAGGTGAGAATACAGACCAACAACAATCTGAAAAGAAGAAGAGTTTGCATGCAAGTGGAGAAGAGGCTTGTAGCCTCAGCAGTAAGTTATAGGCATAGATATCTACTTTGGGAGGATTGTATGCATGCAAGGGATAGCAGCAGGAGTGAAGACATCTCAGCAAAGAAGTCATAATGTTTGAAGACAATGATGAAGGACACTAGTGAGGGTTTCTGGGAGAAAGTGAAGTGTGGCTAAGGACCTAGTATTTCAACTAAGGATTGAAGTACAATAGGGTAGTTATGTTCTCATGTCGATGAGTTGTGGGAGAAATCCTATAAGGAGCATAGAGAAGTTCTCAGGAGGGTTCTAGAAAGAGGACCAGTACTTTCCGAAAGACCAAGCATAGAGGAGGTTTGGTGAGGTGAGATGTAGCAGGGAGAACTGTTACTACAAAGGCTAGTGCAACTCATTGAGTGTGAAAGAAACTCAAGAAGATGACTATTGAGATTCATAGCAGAGGTTCAGGAGGCAGCCACAAAGGGAGGAAAGAAAATGCCAAGGCAAATGGCATATGGAGGAAGTTGAGTGATGAAGAGTATCAGAGAGAGAAGGCTGAGATAAAATTCCATCTGGAAGTAATGATGGAGTTGTTACAGAAGAAGGAGGAAGACCAGAGAGGTGGTTTTCTTGTGAAAAGAAAGCTGAAGTGGGATAAGCTACAAAGGAGAGGAGAGCAACTGATGAATGCTCAATATGAAGAAGAGATACTCAAGGCAAGAGAGTGTCTGAGGGAAGTCTTGAAGACTAAAGCTTCAAGTGATACCAAGAGGTCTCAATGTTTTGAAACTGATATTTTGTGTATGTCTACAGGTACAAAGAATTAAGAAAGACAATTTGCTAATATTGTCATAAAGGATGAAGGAAGAGGAAAAAATATGAATTCTGTTCAGGAAGAAAATGAGATAGTTGAGTCTCATGTACATGGACATGCACAACTAAGTGAAAGCAATGGTTTCTAGAATACTGTGAAAGCTGAAAACAAGGAAGACTTGGCATATGATGATGGCCAAAAACTGAAAGAGACAAAGGAGGATATCAAGCATTCAGATATATGCTTGGGGAAACTGAAGAGAAGGTTATTGAGGATTGTCAGAGTCTTGTAGCAGACTTTGAATAGCCAAAGAAATATTTGGTGATTAAGTCATCAAATAAGACCATTGGGTCTTATGAGTTTAATGCTGAACATTTGAATGTGTTTGTAGGTTGTATAGAAGACAATCCATCTCTTGGAGTTGTCTCAAGTAAAGATGAAGTTTGTCTAGTAAGGCATAATGAAGAGAAAGATGTCAAGCATAAAGATATAGTGCTTGAAGAAGTTGACAGGGAGATGTTATTGCTAGAGAACCTGTTAGAGAAATCTGAGTCTAATTGTGAATGGAAACCTCAGGTAAACAAGATATGTTTTAATAGTTTTGATGAAGAGATGAAGTACAATGAGGGGTGCATAGGAAAAGATGAAAGTGTTAAAGATTTAGTCAGTCTCGATGGACAGATGGAATTGTTTTCAAGCAATGACAAAGGAAAAGATGAGTTATTACAGCAGAAGGAGTCTGCAGAGTCCTTAATTAATGAAGGCATCAATCGTATTGGGGAAGAGACAATCATGTCTTATGAGAGGGAATTTGTTCCTGCTAAGGACACAAAAGATTTGGTTTACTTAAAGAGCTAAGGTAAGAATGATGGACAGAACTTTGGGACTTCCATAAGAAAATAGAATCATGATTCTATTATGACAGAGAGGGATGAAATAGTGTCACGGAAAAATTTGGTTAGTGACCAGAAAGAAGAAATCCATAAGGAAAAAAGTGAGGCTAATGTGTCTCAAATTGGAGATGAAACAGTCTTGGGACTGAGCAAGACTGAATTGACTAATAGAAATGGTCAAAGAATTGAAGGGAAATTACTGAAGATTGTCAAGACAGAGGCAGAGAAGAGTTTTGTTGGCATTGAAATGCAGCATACTAATGAAATACTTGAAAGGAATCAAGTAGAGAATAAATGTTTGAAGTACTGGATGGAAGTAATGGAACAAGAGGAAGAGAGTCATGATGAAGTTAATGATCAACATACTAATGATGTGTTTGAGATGAGTCAGGAAGAAGGTGAATGGATGAAGAGTTTGTTGAAAAGGATTGTAGTCAATAAGTTGGAAACGTCTCAAGTTTTGGCTGAGACAAAAGAAGATATTAGTTTGCTAAACTATGTTATGTTAACTAATATGTAGACTAGTGTGAGTGACTATGTTGTTCCAATCAGAAAACTAAGAGATAAATTACTCATTGAAAGAGAATTTGTCGGCATAAATCATGAGAAGGATATTGCTAAGGGAGATGCTTATCAAAGCATACAGGAAGTAAGGGTGGAAGTAGTATCAAGAGCATTGTCTAGTGAAATACCAAGAGCAATATCTGGGGCAGTATTTGAAGCAATTTTGAAAGTAAAAACAAAGATTGGGTTAAGAAAAGTTGAAGAAAATGTTCAGCAGTTTAGAGATGAATGGGAAAAGTGCAGCAGAGTGCAGTGGAATAGTGAAGAAAACAAGAGTTGTTTGCAGCAACAGACTGAATTGAAAGGTGCCATAGATGAACTATGGGAGTTAATGAAAATACCTAAGAAGAGTTACGGGAGAATGAAGAAAGCAGTCCACTATGGGATTATTTGGAAAGTGAAGAATGATGAAGGTAAAGACAGTGGAGTACTATAGCATAAGGTTTGGAAGCCTGGAAGGTTACACCCAAACAAAAATGAAAATAGTGAAGCTTATGGACAGTAGCTCACAAAAGTTTGGGATCCAGGAAGATGTGGGCTAAAGATGCATAATTAGGAGATCACATCTTCTTTCTACTTTGGGAGTCTGATGTAGGAGCATTAGCTCTCAAGACCAACCACTAAATTTCTGATTGGACCTTAAGCTCTCAGACATTTTCCAAAGGAGGGGTCAGTTGTAAAAATAATGTAAACTTTCATGTAAAGTATTTTATTTTCCTAGCAAGTCTAGATAGGATAAAAGTTCTAATCTGATAGGTGTCAGTAAAGGATGAGTCATGTAACTAACGTGATGTAGGAGTATCGTGGAATTCCAGCAATGTGATGAGTTGGTCACATGTTGTGGCATATTTTTGGTTTGATGAGTCATAGTTTGTTAGCGGAGATACGAATGATGGCGGATCATGACTCCCTGCGTGGAGATCAAGCCACAGGTTGTTCATTGTGATAGGGACGTTTTCATCATGCGTGGTAGTGGTTTGTTTTCAGTTGCAGGACCACTCAGTGGGGGAAGTAACAGTTTAGGTTAAATAGGTAGATTAGAGAAGTAGAGGGGGTTATGTTCTTTAGTTATGTTCTTCAGGGTTGGAATCCCAACTCGCAGAAGGGAAGGTTAGACCTGCGTCTAGCTTCCACTTGTAAATATTTTGGAAACACTAAAGAAAGAGAGCCAAGTTGTGTGTTTGTTCTATTGCTTAATAAAATTATTAGCTGTGTGTTTGCAGTGTGGTTATCCTAGATGCATTTACTTGTTTGAATGATGTATCTGTGCAGAGCCGACTTCGGCGGTTTTCTGAACATCTGTGTATTTCTATGAAGTTGTTGATTCACGCATGAATTTGTTGCTTGAATAGTTGAAATAGATCGTAGATGCATGCATAGAAGTGTTAGGATAATGAATCTTAGAGATTACAGGCTGGATTAATGGATTCTTTGATCAATCGACGCAACACGCAGATTTTATGCATTAACAAGTTTTGTAGAGAATAAACGGTGGGGATTGAGTCCGTAGACGAAGATATGATGGTCCATGAGAGATATGCAACGGAAGTTGCAAGGGTGATACCGGATCTACAAAGATCTGTGAGATCCACATCAAAGAATAGATCGACGGTCATGGAGAAGGCCGCAAAGATATGACGGTTGGAAAGAATTGCAGAGGCAAAGTTGCGAAAGGGAAGTTGCAGGGAAGAAACTTTGGAAAGTTGACATCCTGCATCCCACAACCCACATGCGGAAACTCTGTTACGGAAACAAATTTGCAGAGAAGCAGTTCCGGAAACAGAATTGCGGGGAGTCAATTTTAGAGCAGAATTTGGTCGAGGGCTAAATTTGGCAATCCTGCTAAGTGTAGGAGCCACCAGATCCTGGAGGTGTTGGTTGGGTTGGCCGTGGTCAATCCGGCCTGCACCACTTCTGAATCCATATGGCTACTTCTTAAACATGTAACCATTACATCAAATAAATTTTTTTCTTTTCCATTGAATACATATCCAACGAAACCTCTAACCTCTAGAGTTTTGTGGTAGAGGATTTAACAACTAAACTCAGTTTTCATTTAACGATTGTAGCATTAGGAATTTGGCTTTTGTGTTGGTAGAGGATCCATTCATTTTATTTGGTATAGTTAGAAGGAAATTTTTTCTTTGTATTTATGTGAATACCCAATTTGATTTTCTGGATCTATGTCGGAGAATTGGAATTTGGAACATAACTATTTATCAATACTTAGTTAACTAAATAAACAGTTTTTTTCAAGTGTAGTTTGAAGGTATTATTTTTATTCTATTAGGTATAGTTTGAAGGTGTTAGAATGTGTTTCTTTAGGTATTTAAGTGAATTCCCAATTTGAATTAATGAATCTAAGTGGAAGCATTGGAACATAACCCTTTATCAATAATTAGTTCTCTGAATAAAAAATGTGTTTGAAGATATTATTATTATGATTGGTGAATACCCAATCTGATTTATTGAGTTTAATCCAAGTCCGTCATCAATTTGGGAAGATGTTTGTTCTGGACTTTAAGGGAGGTATTTGTTTGTGCAACTGATTTCAAGCATGGAAGTGAGGACTTCAAGTCACATTTACTTGTCCATGGAAAATGTCTAGTTCATTAAATTAAACATGCCATATATTTGGTCCATTCAAAGATTTAAACACTACATATATTTTTTTATTCAATAAATTATTTAGTTCTGATTTTGATTTAGGAGTCGATTCGCCCAATGTGGTTTGTAAGTGAGTATAAGGAGTAGTTACTAGTTTAAACAATTCTGAGTAAAGCAAGTAGAAATTTGAGAGTATCACATGTTGTTGATCTTGTTGATAGGGAAGTTGCAGATTTGAAATGAAAATCCCGTCAAAGCCCACTGCTTTAGATGAAATTGAGTATGCTATATTGAGATTTGATATGGAGTGACTCTTTTCACTTGATGTAAGCAAGGCTTCGGAGGATGGAATTGTCTTGAAACAGAACAATAAAAGACTAATAAATCTGAGAGTACAAAAGTTGAGCATCATTGCCATCTCAATGGAGAAGCTTTCAAAGTTGGATATGGAATTATATGATTGTGTGATTGGTCAAGGAAGAGCTAAGCTGATTCATTAGGACTATAAATTATGAACAATAGACTATCTGGTGATCCAATCATTTCAAAAAGAAGGATTTTTGCGTCTAACTAAATACTGATGGCTGAAGGCCGGACAAGCCCTAAGTGTTCCTGAATGAATATGGAATGGATGGAATTTATTGCTTGTCTGCGGAGGGCCCAAATTCTATATTAAGAGTTATGTCTTGCTCGATCAAACGATTTGGAAAGGGGGGTCGATCAAGCGAATAACAACGCTTTAAAGTTGTAACATTAATGCTTGAATGATTATGTTGGGGCTGGATACCACACCTCTTCCACCCAACTATATCTTCCACCTGAAAGTCATGGATACATAAATATATTTATTTCCCAATTCAGTTAGCAAGCCAACAAGATAAGATGAGCCATCCATGTATTTATGCCTCCTGAACCGAATAGGTTTTGAGCTCGTCTCTTGCTTGCTTTGGTGTATTGGAATCCAAGTTCTGGATATGCAATCTGTAGAGGAAGCAATCCAACGATCTGGGGTTTCTCTCTCAGATCGTCATTATCCTATTGCAAGCTTCATGATTCATGGATCCAACAGGGATTGTTAGAACAGAGTTAGCTAGCGCTATTGCATCTGATTTATTTAACATTGTTAAATCCGTCATGGGGATTGATGTGAGTTAATATGATGAACCTGAGAATAGGTATGGTACTTACAATCTCGCAGACGTTGATATTTCCATGTAGAAGAAGGGGATGCACAGTATATGACTTATGATATCCTGAAAAGAAATTATGAATAACTAGGCAGTCAACATGCATTGGTAACTAGATCGAACTGGATCAACCAGAGTTCCTTGTAACACTGGGAAGCATAGATATCCTAATCTTTGTTAATCAAAGAGTGATTGTGGACAATCTACCCAGTTTGACTTCAAATGTGACTATTGAAGACTTTCTTCACTACAAAGGGTTTTGATAATTTGACGGATCTTGTGGCACTCTCGAGTCGGTTTTCATTTAACTAGTTTATAACTTTAATAGATTCGGATCAAATGGATTTATCTTTTGTACTATGAATATATAAACTTTCAGGTTGGAACACCTTTGGTGTCATTTACGTTAGCAAAAACTGAGCCGATTAAATTTGAGTTTACCGCTCAGTTATTAAAAAATTCAGGAAACTTTTTTTTTTTTTACTTGTTGGGTGAAACCGACTAGACAAGTATACCAATATGGCCGGCCTTTTAGACCCGAATATTTTTTCGTGACAAGTTCTTACTTGTTGGTTCTATAGATAGGTTTTACTTTGACCACTTGTCGGTTACTGAAACCGACAACTTGTTGGTTTGACCTCTTTGACAACTTGTCGGTTTCGCTCGACAACTTGTGTAAGATGAAGTAAAAACCAACGCAATAACAATCCAACAGAACTATAAAAAACATATAACCAAACATTTAGGAAGACTTGAGTCGACCACTCTGCTGTCAAACCTGGGACTTTCATTGAGTGAGAAATTTATGGATTCTTGATCTTTTACTCAACCGTAATTGTAAACAACATTTACACAAGTAACTCTGGAAAGAATGTGCGGCTAAATAAACATGCATTCAATCATAAAATATTTGATATATATATAACTTATCCAGAAATAACAAAAGGTAATACAAACTTGTTGATTCAAACTTCTCAGCTAACCAACGAATCCTTTTACAGAGCTTCAGCTCTTCAATAGAATCACACACACGGAAGCTTGAGCTTCAACTTCACTTTGTCCTCAGATTTCTCTCTTTCTCTCTTTTTCTCACATAGAGTTCTGTTGTCTAACTTGATTTACAATCTTCTTCTTCTATTTATAGGAAACCTGAAAATTGCTTCTACATGATTCTACAGACTTACCATTAATGGTTGTAATAACTATCTACCTACAAACTTAGATTCTGAAATTAATTCGATTGGTTTAGATTGTCGAATAATGGAATATTCACTCTTGTCAGACTAACCGACAAGATCTGAGCTGATACGGACTCTGATAGAGTCAGCTGAGATCAGATACGGATCTGCGAGTAATTAATATTTCCAACACTCCCATTTAATTATGAGTAGATGGGGATTTTTTTTAAAACAAAATTTACAAAATGTTTCAGAGCTTAGACTTGCTCTGTGCATGACAGAGTTCACTGTGTATAACTTGTCATTCCAAGGTAACTACGTAGATACTGGAATGTATCATTTGACAATGGTTTTGTAAAGATGTCTACAAGTTGATCTTCAAACCTGCAAAATTCCAAACAAATTTCTTTGTTGTTCACCAACTCTTTTATGAAATGAAACCTTATGTCGATGCGCTTGGTTCTCTTGTGGAACACATGATTCTTGGATAATGCAATGGCTAAATTGTTGTCACAAAAGATAGTTGTCGGTTCTTGATGGTTCTGTGGTAAGTCTTTTAACACTCTCCGCATCTAGACAACTTGACATGCAATGCTTGTAGCTGCAACATACTCTACTTCTGCTAAAGAAAGAGTTACTATGGGTTCTTTCTTTGAATCCCATGAAACAGCACCTGTACCAAAATGAAATGTGTACCCAGATGTGTTTTTCCTGTCATCTATGCTGCCTCCATTGTCACTATCAGTGTAGCCAATGACTTTAAATTTTTCTGAGGTTGAATACATGATTCCAAGGTCTTTTGTGCCACTTACATACCTCAGAATTCTTTCACCTGCTTGCCAATGTGAGTCTTTTGGTGACTCCATGAATCTTGAGATCAGACTTACTCCATACATGATGTCTGGTCTTATCGTTGTCAAATACATAAGGATACCAACAAGCCTTTTGAACATCGTAGGATCTACAGTTGATCCTTCATCATTCTTGCTCAATTTTAAACCTGTTATTATTGGTGTTGGGGTTGTCCTGCAATTAGACATGTTAAATCTTTTTAAAACTTCACTTGCATACTTTGAGTGTGATATAAAAATACCACTTTCAGATTGTTGAACTTCAATTCCCAGAAAAAACTTCATAAGCCCCATATCAGTCATTTCAAATTCACTTTCCATGACTGCTTTAAATTCTTCTATGCCAAAGTTACCAGTAAATATTAAATCATCTACATACAAGAAGAAAATTAACATCTTACCTTGCTCATTCACTTTAGTGTACAGTGTCGGTTCACTTTCACTTCTGTGAAATCCATTTTCAGTGAGATGGGAATCAATCCGGTTGTACCAATTTCTAGGAGCTTGCTTCAAACCATAGAGTTCATTTTTGAGCCTGTACACTTTATGCTCTTGACCTATAACTTCATAGCCTTGTGTTTGTTCCACATATACTTCCTCTTTTAGATATCCATTCAAAAATGCTGACTTGACATCCATTTGATAAACATGCCATTTGTTTTGTGCGGAAATGGCCAAAACTTTTATGACTGTATCCATGCATGCAACAAATACAAATTGAAGTCTATGCCGGGTTAATGTGTTCACCCTCTTGCTACCATTCTTGCTTTGTGCTTCTGCACATTCTCATCAGCATCATGCTTAGTCTTGTAAATCTATTTTACGTTGATTACATATTTGTCTTTTGGTACATCAACCAATTCCCATGTCTGGTTCTTCTCAATGCATTCTATTTCTTCATCCATGGCTTGTGCCCATACTTCTTCTTCAACAACTTCTTCAAATGTTAGTGAATCATATATAGGATAAAATAATCCAAAGAGAGAGAATGAATTTGGTGTACTAGCTTCATATATTTCCTGTAGAATTCTTGTCTTCATTGGTTCTGTCGATGTCAACCTTGATGAAATGCTTGATGGATTTTGTTGTCCTCTTGGTGTGCTTGTCGGTGTAGCTTGAGCTACCACTTGTGTCGATGGTCCTTGTGCTGAACCATGTCGTGGTGTCATGGGAGTTGACGGTGTTGCAACCGGTTGACTTACATGTGGTGTTTGAACCACTTCCTCTGCCATATCATCACTGTCGACATTCAACTGAATATTGACATTTATGTCGACAGTTCCATCCCATGATTCAATTTCGACAAATTGAACATATCGACTAATTATCACTTTCCTTGTGACAGGATCATACAACTTGTATGCTTTTGTGTCTTCAGAATAACCGACAAAAATACATTTATGTCCCTTCTTATCTAGCTTCTTTCTCAACTCATCTGGAACCTGAGCATATGCAACACAACCAAAAACTTTTAAATGAGAAACACTATGATTCATACATGTCCCTGCTTCTAGAGGAACTTTGTTCTTCACACTCTTTGTCAGACACCGGTTCATAATGTATATAGCAGGTGCGACTGCTTCAACCCAATATTCATTTGGAAAATGCTTGGTTGCCAACATGTTGTGCACCATCTCCATGATGGTTATGTTCTTTCTTTCAGCAATACCGTTCTACTAAGGTGTATACCATGCAGCGAATTATTTTTGTATGCCATGGGTCTTGCAAAAATTTAGAAACTCATTTGAAACATATTCACCTCCTCTGTCGGTCCTTAAGATCTTGATGCGATGTCCACTCTGGTTCTCCACGAGTGCCTTGAACTGCTGAAAATAAATAAATGCATCAAATTTATGTTTCAGAAAATTTACCCATGTTTTTTCTTGAGTAGTCATCAATAAAAGTTAGAAAATAATTGCAGTCACCAATGGATGATGTCTGTATTGGACCACAAATATTAGAGTGCGCAATTTCAAGTGGTGTGTGTGCTCTATATGACTTTTCGACTGGAAAAGTATCTCTATGCTGCTTGCCAAAAATGCAGCCTTTACAAACCCCTTTTGGTCTGTCGATCAATGACAATCATTTCACATTTTATTTCTGTGTAGTAGCTTTAGCCCACCAAAATTCAGATGTCCAAATCTGAAATGCCACAACCAAGATTCATCCTGAACTTCTGTTTGAAATGCAGCCTGAAAATTAGCACTGTCATTTTCTTTCTTGTCAAGGGGCTCGACTGTTTCTTTACTTTCTACCTTGAATGCAGCTCCTGTATTTGTCTTTCCTTTCATGTCAGGAACTATCCTCAATGGAAACAAGCGATTGCTTGTCATTGGCACTTTTGATATCAGTTGTTCGCTTGGACGCTTGCCTTTAATCACACAATGATTATCTTCTATGTAGACTCTATAGCCTTTTTGTATAAGTTGTCCAATGCTCAACAAATTATGTTTCAGATCTTCGACATGATAGACATCAGGGATATACTTACACTCCCACTGTTTGGTTAGAATATCGACAGTACCTTTTCCCAAAACGGTAACTTGGACATTGTTTCCAAGTGTAACATCAATTTGAACTGAATTATCTAGACTGGAAAACAAATTTAAATTACCAGTCATATGATTGATGCAGCCTAAATCTAAGTACCATATGTCATGTGGAATTTCTTGAACAACATTGCATTCCATTGGAGATGTAGATTCCATTAACATTTCACTTGTCGGAGTGTTGGTGTTGGTTGACTAATTTGGGCTTTGCCTTCCTTGGTCATATTGTTTCTTCCTACATTCATATGCATAATGACAAAATTTCTTATAATAATGACATTGGATTTTTTATTTATAAAACCTCTGGCCACTTAGCTGATTTGAATTTTGATTCTCTCTTCTACCACTAACATTTGCAGGACTTTTGCCTCGTCCTCCTCTGGAAGAACTTCTTCCTCTGCCTCTGGAGTTGTTTCTTCCCTGCCTCTACCATGGCTTATGGATGACTGTGCTGCGAATGCACCTTCCAATGATGTTTGTGTTTTGTTGAGTCTTTGTTCATGATTGATGAGTGAATCTTTCCGCTCATCAATGGTAAACACCAACATGTCTGTGTGTTCTTCCAAGGCCACAACCAAGTTTTCAAATCTTGGGGGAAGACTTCTGAGAATTATTTCAACCACCCTTTGGTCTGTGATGGTTTCTCCATGAGATTTAAGTTGATTTATCAAACCAACAACTCCGGTGTAGAATGTGTCTACAGTATCTGATTCTTTCATTAACAGAGATTCAAAATCTCTTCTCAGAATCTTCAGCTTGGATGTCCTTACCTTATCCAAACCAACAGATTTAAGTTGATTTATCAAACCAACAACTCCGGTGTAGAATGTGTCTACAGTATCTGATTCTTTCATTAACAGAGATTCAAAATCTCTTCTCAGAATCTTCAGCTTGGATGTCCTTACCTTATCCAAACCTTGATAGGCAGTCTCCAATGTATCCCATGCTTGCTTAGCGTTAACTACTGCTGCTACTTTTGGGAGTATGATTTCATGCATGGCTTGGTGTATGTGAAAAGAGCTTTTCCATCTTTCTTCCTCTGCTCCCTCAAGGCATCTTTCTCAGCTTGTGTGAGATTGTTATATGCTGTCATATCTGTTGGTTCTGCATAACCATGCCGGACTATCTCCCAAACATATTGACCTTTGAACAAAGCCTTCATTGTTAGAGACTAATATTCATAATTATTTCCTGTAAATATTGGATTTTGCAATGAACCAGAAGTGGAAGCCATTTTTAGTTTTTAATTTTCCTTAGAAAATTACTTTTCCACTTTTAAGACAAGATTTCTTTCCTAAACCTTACTTTGATACCAGTTAGCCAAAACCGAGTCGACTAAACTTGAGTTTACCGCTCATTTATTAAAAATTTCACACCGACCACTTTTTCTTTTTACTTGTCGGGTGAAACTAACTAGACAAGTATACCAATATGGTCGGCCTTTTAGACCCAACTATTTTTCCTTGGCAAGTTCTTACTTGTCGGTTCTACCGACATGTTTTACTTTGACCACTTGTCGGTTATCGAAACCGACAACTTGTCGGTTTCACTCAACAACTTGTCGGTTTTACTCGACTAATTTACTTGGACTCACTTTCTCTGGTTTGGTTTTAGTTAGAATTTACAAATGATATTTCTTAGTCTAAAAGACTTAATAAATTACAATTGTTTTTCACCTATGAGTAAGATGAAGTAAAAACCGACACAATAACAATCCAATAGAACTATTAAAAACATATAACCAAACATTTAGGAATACTTGAGTCGACCACTCTACCGTAAAATCTAGAACTTTCACTGGGTGAGAAATTTATGGATTCTTGATCTTTCACTCAACCGTAATTGTAAACAACATCTACACAAGTAACTCTGGAAAGAATGTGCATCTAAATAAACATGCATTCAATCATAAAATATTTGATATAGACATAACTTGTCCAGAAATAACAAAAGGTAATACAAACTTGTCAGCTCACCGACAAATCCTTTTACAGAGCTTCGGCTCTTCGACAGAATCACACAGACAGAAGCTTGAGCTTCAACTTCACTCTGTGCTCAAAGTTCTCTCTTTCTCTCTTTTTCTCACGTAGAGTTATGTTGTTGCCATTAATGGCTCTAATAACTATCTACCTACAAACTTAGCTTCAGAAATTAATTTGACTGGTTTAGATTGCCGAATCATGGACTCTTAACTCTTGTCAAAGTGACTGACAAGATCTGAGTTGATACGGACTCTGACATAGTCGGCTGAGATCATATATGGATCTACGAGTAATTAATATTTGCAACAAGTTAGTGTGCATCCTTAGTCGACAGGATTTATACATCAGTAAGTAGATCTAACTACCCTTTCGCTTCATTTAGTTTTGATATATACAATAGTAATGTGATTAAACAAAGCAATGGTATAACTTATTTAAATAAAGGGTTTCACTTGGTAATCATACCATTAAATTCTAGACACAAAAATTATAACAAAGCATGTAATAAAAGAAAAACCTATTTGTAAAAGAAGCCAAATATCCACGTATTCACTCCAGTCCATCGTCGTTTTATCCCTCCATTACAGAATTCCAGCATTCTTTCTAAAAACTATTCTCTCTATTCAAGAAAACCCAAGAAACTAAAAACCTAATTGAACATAGTTCTTACTTAGAGGAGAGAGCAAGGGTTTATGACAGCTTGATTCTTCCTTTGGTCTACACCACAATTGCATCTCCAGGATATGGCCAAGATCGATCCACGAATAGGACATCTTGATTCATATTTTGGTCTACACCACAATTGCATTTCGATATTATGGCCCAGAACGATCCATGAATCTGTTGTTAAATGGATCCCAAGATCCAAAAATCTAATCTACAGAAGTGTCGGTTATGTAAGAAAAAATGGTGTGTTCTTCCAATCCGCCCTAGTACAGATATGTAAATATGTAAAGTAGTGAAATATGGTTGAGGAAATATCTAGTGTTTTTACAAATTTTATTTCACGTTGTGGTTTCCTGCTTTAATCGTCAATGAACTCTCTTCTTCGACAATGATGTCAAACAAAGTCAATTTTGACAAAAATATGCCACGCACTTTGTTTTTTTGCTTTTTGAAATTAGTGTAATGTTGTTTTCCAATTTTTATTATGGTGCGCACATGAAACCTTGAATGATATGACAAAGGGATTCCTAATAAAAAACCTTATTATTAATCACTTAAGATTGGAAGGGATTCTATGAATTGGTTTTCCCTCGTTTTTATTCAATTATTCAATTGCACAAATATCAAAATATTTAACCAAAATTTTTCCATCATCTTGTTTTCAACCTTTATATTTATTAATCCACAACTGAAAGTAGCATATAATTATTTTAACATTAAAGGATATATGTTGGAGCAGGGTCCCACAGCTACAGAAGAAGCTGCCAGTTTTGGCGGAAAGATATAGTTTTAGTGGAAAGAAGACAAGGCAGAGCTACGACGCCGTAGCACGTTTCCAGCTAGAGAGCAGAGCCGGAAACCATGACTTTTGGGATAGAAAAGTCAAGAAATCAACGGTACCCGAGCGACCAAGAGAAGAAAGCTCAACCACTGCATTGAAGGCAGCGGCGGAAGACAGGAAGGCTCAGCGACCCTCATAAAGAAGAAGGAGCAACGAGGCTCAAGTATTGAAGGTGAAGGACAGAAAGCAGAGAAGCGGTGCATAGTACCCATGGTCAGTGCCGGGAAGCATGGAAGACTGTAGAGAGCTATGGTGTGACGGGAAGCGGCTACCTTAAGGATAGAGAGGACCAACTGTCACTAATTAGGGTATGGGTTTACTGTTGGGACAGGCCCACAGTGTTGTAATGGCGAGACCTTCGGGCCGCCTATAAAATCTTGCATTTTGTATTGTAAAGGGTTAGCTAATCAGTCAGTTAGCCAGTTGGTTGGCTCGTAGGATGAGTCGTTAGTCGGTCAGTAGATTATTTTGAGGTAGACTCAGGAGTCAGTCAGACAGACTGTGTTGTAACGATCCAGACACCTAGCTTGTCTGTGAGTCATTTGATTCTATATGTAACCATCCACAGAGAGGAAAGAGAGGGAAGCATCTATTGAAAGAAAGGAAATATAGAGATAGAGATAGACCAGAGATCTAGGAGAGATCTCGCGCTGCATATGCAGTGCAACAGACTGTGCTAACTTCCCTCAAGATATATAATAGAAGCACAGTTTGGTGGACGTAACTCCCATCCTGGGGGTGAACCACGTTAAATCTGCGTGTTATGTGTTGTATGAATGTGATTGTATTTGCTTATTGTTACTGGTTATTATGCACATGATGTTAGTTGCAGTAAGTCAATGTATGTATTGCTCATCTCATGATAATGCAAGAAGATAGAGATAAGTTGAAGTATTTTAGTAAGTTGTTTAAAGACTCCTTTACGTCTGTTTCTAATGACCATTTAATCACAATATAACTTCTGAGAAGTAGAGTTTCGCACCGAGACCTAGTCAACGCTAAGAGTGCAAAGTCGTAGTGGTAGGATATCGCAGGGAGGCGATATCGCACCGGTAGAGGAGCTGCGGTGCGCGAGACTGCGAGCTGAGGGCTTAGCATTGAGGAGAGGTTGGGTGTCTCGCGGTGCGCGAAGATGTGATACGGTTGGAGATATTGTGAGTAAGTGGAAGTTGCGCAACGTGGGAAGAATCCGTGCGACTTGCGTGTGGGAAGAATCGCACGGCAAAAAGGGCTACGAGTAGAAGGGGATGTGCGATGCGCAGGGTTAGCTGACCTTGTGAATCATAGGAGTAAGAGGAGAAAAGTAGGATGCACAGAACCTGGTCCAAGACACTTGAGTCCTGGCCAACCCATTAGATTCACTTCGGGTGAGACTTTAGATCGCTTCGCGGTCTGTCGCCGAAAGGGCCAGTGAGTTAGGGGTGTTGTTGATTGATTATAGTAAACCCGGGTCTGCCCATGCAATCAACAAATGGTTCCGTTGCCGGTTTAAACGACTGGGAGTCAATGTTCTGTTGGCATCCTACTAGAGAATAGTTTCACCAGTGGCTGGATTCAGACTTAAGGGAGTTCGCCAAGAAAGAGAATAGGATTCCGAGATTAAGCACAAAAGCCTGGTTAGAAAAGCATATCGCTTCAGACATACACGCTATATTTTTTTCAACCTACGGAAACGAGCTTTTCGACTGGTTATCCAAGTTGACAGATAGGAACACATTCAAGAAGAAAAGAAACATTGTCTGGACACCAGAGCTGATTCAGACCGTGCAGAACCTCGACAATCCGATTACGAGAGCAGTGGACTTCTGGCTAACAAGTGTGCTAGAAGGCTTCGTTACAGAATTTGCAGTTGACCAGAGAAAGAGCTTCAGCGCAGCTGAATGATACTTCTTCAGAGGATACCGTGGTAAGTACCTAAGATCTCTAAACTTGTCCCTTAAGATGCTGCTATATGAAAAAGGAACAATGGATCTAGTCTCAGATGAATAAGTAAAGATAGTAATGTCACAAGAGTTTGAAAGTGATTTTGATGACATTGGACGAACACGTAGTGGAAAGAAGTATAAAGTAGATTTTAGTTCTCCTGTATTTGAAGACAGATCAAAAAGTATTAGACAACAGATCCCTAGCACCACAGAAGAACCAGAGGGGGGTATCCCTTACCACCCCTACACTCCACAGAAACAGACAGGGACTTAGAATAACCCCGTCGGTACTCCATCTAGTAGCTCACAGTCAGTACCTACTCCCGCTACAGCACCTTAACCTACACCGCTGAGTAGTAGTACCCCAGTCAGTCAGAACCCACCACAGAGAAATAGAATGGGAGACGACATGAAGCTACCTATTTTTAAAGGTACAGGAGCAGAGGACCCGAAATAGCATTGGTTCCTATGCGAAGCTATGTGGACCATTAAAACAATCAACGATGATAACCTTAAACTTGTACAGTTGGTCACCACACTCAGAGATAGAGCCTTGACATGGTACATAAAGTATACTACATTACCCAAGACGCTTGCCCAGGTCAAGAACGCCATGATTAAAGAATTTAAGAAACCTAAGCCTGAGTCTCAGTGCATTACAGAGCTTAAGGATATTAAGCAGCTACCATCAGAGTCAGTATGGGACTTTGACCAGAAATTCAAATCTCTTATCGACCAAGTAAGTTTTGATTTTGCGCCACAGCAGTATAAGGAATGGTTTATTGCATCACTGCTCCCTCATATCAGAATGCCACTAATGCAGCAGAAACTTACTACTCAAGATGAAGCGCTGGAGATGGCAATGAAACTAGAGGCTTCACCTTTAGCAGAAACCAGTACAGGAATGAAAACTCTACAAACCCAGTTGGCCAACCTCACGTTACAGATACACGAACTTAAAAAAGGGAAAGAGGTTATGCAGGACATATGGTGCATAAAGTGTAGATCACAGGGCCATAGTAAAGATAACTGTCTAGTCTTTGTAGAATATTTAGCGTCAGGGGCTCCTAACCCCTTACCATGAACACAAGGGCCATGGTGTGAAATATGTAAAACACAAGGACATCCACCTCAGCAATGCCCTTTGCTTCAGAAGTATGTACAGACACCTAACAACCTATACTGTATCTTTTGTAAGTCCGTCGGGCACGATCAACAAGACTGCCGAGCTTATGATCTCATGTCAGAAAGAACACAGGATGTGTACAGAGTCCAAGCAGACACACAGGGTCCAGCAACCGAACCACAGCCGGATCAGACTTATGGAGGCCGTGGAGGAGGATTCAGAGGACGAGGCCGTGGAGGAGGCTTCGCATGAGGAGAAGGCTTTGGCCGAGGAGGAGGTTTTGGCCAAGGTCGCGGACCAGTCACTTATTATAATTGTGGAATCACAGGACACTATGCTAGGGACTGTCAGAATGCCACTACTACTTGTAACTACTGCAAATCTTATGATCATACCATAGAAGAGTGTCCTATCTTGATAGCTAAGATCAGAGACCCTAAGCCCGCAATACACCAGAACATCCAGCTTATTGCTGTTGAACCTAAGGAACCAGAACCAGCAGTTAACATTGTGACTCGGAGCGGTGCTTCCACCAGTGGCACATCGCAGGAGACTGGAAAGAACACAAGTCAGGGGTGGGTGCACAGAGCTCCTACTAAAGTAACAGCACTCGACCTACAGAAGAATAAAGAGACCTTTCATGAAGCCAAGGCTTCCTTTGACGAACTTACACCATCAGGACCGTAGGTACCGCCATCTAGGAGTGTACCGCAGCAAGTACCTTGTATCGATAGCCCTGAGCAGGTACAGCAGCCTACCACATCCGGAAGATGCGACGAGGATGAATCAATAGGAAGTGTACAAGCCTTCCTGCATAGCTGCTTGAAACTCCTGAGAAATGATAAAGTTGTCGGTGAGCTACAGCGCATGATAGATCAGTGTCAGCAACCCTCTCTCTCGGGCAGTGCACACCGCGCTGTCCATAATATTACGAGACATGCAAGGACAGGAAGAGAGATGAAATTCACAGCGCAAATTGGTGAATTTGAAATGGATGAAGTTGTCTTAGATCTAGGATCAGAGGTGAATGTTCTAACTAAGCAGACATGGGAACAGATGGGTAGCCCTCAGTTAGCCCTATCACCTATCCACCTGAGATTAGCTAATCAGCAGCGAGTATCACCATTGGGTCGACTACCACAGGTGCCAGTTGATATTGACGGAGTTCGTACTTTTGTGGACTTCGAGGTTATAGAAATCATTGGTGACAGTCGACCATATCCAGCACTATTAAGTATTGATTGGGCAATTGGCAGCAAAGCTGTCATTGACCTAAAGAAACGACAAATGACCTTTGAGGATGCGCAGATCCGGGTCATCGCACCACTGGACCCTTACCAAGGTCCTAGATATATTGAACCCATCCGAGCAGAGGAAGAGGCACATAACATCAATAGTCTATACCAGATGACTGCAAACCAGAACGACTATATAAATCCAACAGCAGAAGGGCATATTAGTTGGCGATGCGACAGTTCATGCGCATCGGATTCGGATGTTGGTCTCGAAAACTGGCAGAACAAACTTTACGAAGTCTCATCGCGCAGATGTGCGTTTATAAGTAAGTCACTGCGGTGGATTGGCATCGAGATCGCGGAGACCCCATCGTATCATGGTCTGAAGGATATTCAGGATTTTTTTGAACAGTTTGAGCAACAAATTCCTCATGAGCAGAGGATCGCAGCTATGGACCTTGCAGTTCGAGCTACACCTGCAAGATGGTGGTATGCCCATAAAGAGAATATCGCATCATGGGATAATATGAAAAGACTGATGGCAATCAGATTTTTCGACAACAGAGAGTATGTTTAGCAGAAATACACAGGAGAAACTGACCCCAGGATACACATTCAGACATGTGAACAGAACTGGTCGGACATTCCAGAGGATGAATGGGTTCACAGATTCATTCACACATTGGATACAATTCCAAGGAATTGGTATACAGAGACCGAGCTGTGCAAAGGAACAACCACATGGTCACTTATGATAGACAGCTTCCTACTCACCTTTGCGTTTGAGTCAGAACATCCAAGTGTTGCACAAGCCCTAGACATAATCAAGACAAATATTTTTAAGGATCGCACCATCTCAGTACCAGTCCAACTTGAGTGGACTATCCAGCTAGAAGAGGCGTTGGAATGCTATAATTTTACATCAGAATCAGAGAAGGCGGATGAGGATCCTCGCAATACCAACATTCCTGAATCAGAAGGCACTCGCGATGTGGAGGGACCACAGTTAGAGATTCCAGCGATCACTGAGCCTATCAAGATTAAAAAGATCAATATTGGCACAGACGCAGAACCTGAGTTTGCCTCTATTGGAGACTACTGGAATGATGAAACAGTCGGCCACATTGCAGATCTGTTACATGACTATCAGGACCTATTTCCCACCAAGTTCACAGAGATGAAGGGAATAGTTGGAGACCTGGGAGTCATGAGGATACCATTAAAGGAAGATGCTAGACCAGTTAAGCAGCGCCCATACAGATTGAATCCGCGCTACAAAGAAAAAGTAAAGGACGAAATTGATAAAATGCTAGTAGCAGGCATCATTGAACCGGTAGAGGAAAGCGAATGGGTTAGCCCTATGGCAGTGCAAGAGAAGAAAACAAAAGGGGACATCAGGATCTGTGTTGATCTGCGGAAACTCAACAATGCATCACTTCATGATCCATTTCCAACACCGTTCACTGATGAAGTGTTAGACGACGTGGGAGGACAGGAGGTTTACTCCTTCACCGATGGGTTTTCAGGCTACCATCAGATCAGAATACATCCAGAAGACCGATCCAAGACCACCTTTGCAACAGAATGGGGCTCGTTCCAGTATACGGTAATGCCCTTTGGTCTTAAGAATGCACCAACTATATTTTCTAGAGTAGTAGTTGCTGTATTTAAAGAATACATTCATAAGTTTTTAGAAGTATATTTCAATGATTGGACTGTATTTGGGCTAATCGATAAGCACATAGGCAATCTCAGACTGATTTTAGAGAAATGTAGGCAGTACCAGATTTCTCTAAACTTGAAAAAATGTATATTCTGTGCACCATTTGGTATCTTGTTGGGTCACATTGTTTGTAGACAAGGCTTGATGGTAGACCCCTCCAAGATCGCTATCATTGTAAACCTTCCAGCACCCAACTCAGTCAAGCAACTGAGGACAGTACTTGGTCATACCGGGTACTACAAAAATTTCATCAAGGGCTACGCAAAGATTACAGCGGCGATGGAGAAATTGCTCAAGAAGGATGTCAAATTCCTATGGAACGAGGAATGCCAGCAGAGTCTAGACATACTTAAGGAGAAGATGGTTACAGCACCCATCCTAGTATTCCCAAACTGGACTAAGCCCTTCCATGTACATGTGGATGCATCTGGCATCGCATTAGGAGTCGTCTTGACCCAGCCAGGAGAAGGAGATCTTGACCATCCTATCGCTTACTCCAGCAGAAAGCTATCCACAGCGGAAAAGAACTACACCACAACAGAAAGGGAGGGCTTAGCTATGGTATATGCGCTGCAGAAGTTCAGGTACTATCTATTGGGCGCCTCGTTTAAAATGTTTACTGATCATTCCGCATTGAAGTACCTAGTCAATAAACCAGTGTTAGGGGGGAGAATCTACAGATGGTTACTCCTCTTCCAGGAGTATGATTTTGAAATCATTGTGAAACCAGGAAGACTGAATGCAGGACCGGATCATCTGTCGCGGTTAGACTCAGGAGAAGAGCCCAGTAACCTAGAAGACAATCTGCCAGATGCGTTGTTGTTTTCCATACAGATTGCAGATGAGTACTATGTCGACATTATTCAATTCCTCACCACAGGAGTAGCACCTGATGACTTTACTAAGCAGCAAAAGAAATAGTTGGTTGTGAAGGCAGCAGATTTCACCCTCATTGTAGGATGCCTATACAAGTTAGGCCCGGATGAAATTCTACACAGATGTGTAATGCCGCACGAAAAAGACATTATTATCAAAGAGGCTCATTCAGGAACCGCAGGAGGTCACTTTGCTGGAAAACCGACTGTGCAGAAAATCTTAGAAGCGGGCTTGTGGTGGCCCACATTGCATAAAGACACTAAGGACTTTTGCAGATGCTGCGATATCTGCCAAAGGGTAGGAAAACCCTCGCGACGCGATGAAATGCCGCTACGACCGCAGGTCACGTTGCGCGCATTCGACAAATGGGCTATAGATATTGTGGGTCCTATCAACCCACCAGGGAAGCGCACGGGTGCGAGATATATTATCACTGGAATAGAATACCTCACCAGATGGGCGGAGGCCAAAGCAGTACGAAATTGTGATGCCGCTACAACTGCACAGTTCCTCTTTGAAAACATCATCAACAGGTTTGGATGCCCAGTAATTTTGATGAGCGACCAAGGTACACATTTCTTGAACAGTACTATTGAGGCATTAACAGAAGAATTCCAGATCCAGCACCATAAGAGCACTCCCTACCACCCGCAGGCTAATGGTACAGTAGAGGCCTTTAATAAGATTTTAGAAAATGCTCTTACCAAGATCTGTAACAGCCAGAGGAATGATTGGGACCTCAGAGTTAACGCTGTCTTATGGGCATACAGAACCACGTGCAAGAAACTTATGGGACACACACCTTTCAGCTTGGTATATGGAAAAGAGGCTGTTATGCCTATGGAGTATATTCTTCCCAGCTTAAGAATTGCTCAGATTACCGAGATGACTGATACCGACACAGTCGAAGCAAGGCTAGCACAGCTGCTGGCCCTAGAAGAAGACAGGTTCATCGCTGGATTCCATCAGAAAGTGCAGAAGGCCCGAGAAAAAGCTTGGCATGACAGACACATTAAGAATAAGACTTTCCAGACCGGAGACCTGGTGCTCCTCTATGACAGCAAATTCATCAAGTTCCCTGGGAAGTTCAAGACACATTGGCTAGGGCCATATCAGATACAACAAGTCACAGAACGAGGTGCCGTTCAGCTCAGCCAGCTAAACGGGGAGCTTTTGCCCACATGGATTAACACC
>LPNX010783384.1:58892-74866 GCA_001517045.1 Pseudotsuga menziesii | reverse complement strand
TGATGACCAACGGGGTTGACCTAGGAGGACCGTTGCGTCCGGTAGTATGACTTCGGCATAAGAGCAGACATCCTTCAAGTAGGAAGGGTACAGTTGCTAACTCTCTAGAGCCATGCAAAGCAGTGATAAGTGCCCCCTGTGCAGAGCCAATTAAGTTGCAGAGTACAGTGACTTCCAGAGTTCAAAGCCACTGCACGCCCAGAGTATTGAGCCGAGCGGATTCTGACTGAGGCCGAACCTATAGAAGTGAAGTTTTAGAAAGAACGTACTGGCCGTGTGTTCGCCATGACGACGCCACCCAAGGTTGTGAAAATCGAGACAGCACAAGTTAGACAGTTGCTAAGGATGAAGAGTCAGGCACTAGAAGTAGAAGTTGTCACTAAATTCTCTGCTAAGGAGAAGAAGAACGCCGAGCCGATCACTGAAGATAAGAAAGAAGAGAACAAGAATGATGAGAAGAAATCTCCCGCTAGGAGAAAGGTAAAAATGAGAAAAAGAAAGCAACGGGAGAAAATCGCTGACCTATCTGATCAGCTAAGAGAAGCACGAAAGACTGCGGAGGTACTGAAACAGAAACCTGAGGGTCAGAGGCAGCATGCGGATCTAGCCCACATCGAAGAGAAGATAAGTGGAAGAAGACTGCAAACCCAGCGGAGGGGAGACTTCCAGAATGAGGACAAAGGCTTGTTCTCGGAGCGGAGTCCATGGGTTGCTTCTTCTCCATCCACGAGGCTCTAGATGGAAGGAAATGTTTGAGAAGGCTGGAAGATACAGATTTTCATTGTGATAAAAGTTCTAACCCAGTTAAAAAGGAAAGGATATCTGTGGAACACTTCTCAAACACTAGAGCGCTCATACAGAAGAAAGAGCGAAGAGAGCGAAACCATGGCTATGAGCAGAAAGGATAAGAGAGCCTAGCGAACTAAGTTACCGAAACTCCAAAAAGAACGTGCTGAGGAGATGAAGAATGAAGTCGCAGGACTTCAAGGAAGGTTACAGCGCATTTCACAGGAGGCGAAGGACAAGTTGCAGCAGGAGAAGCCTGTTCCAGGTGGCTCGAGGGCGAGCCACAAGTAAGTGTTAGGGGACTGTTGGAGCAGGGTCCCGCAGCTACAGAAGAAGCTGCTAGTTTTGTCGGAAAGATATAGTTTTAGTGGAAAGAAGACAAGGCAGAGCTACGACGCCGTAGCACGTTTCCAGCTGGAGAGCAGAGCCGGAAACCATGACTTTTGGGATAGAAAAGTCAAGAAGGCAACGGTACCCGAGCGGCCAAGAGAAGAAAGCTCAACCACTGCATTGAAGGCAGCGGCGGAAGACAGGAGGGCTCAGCGACCCTCATAAAGAAGAAGGAGCAATGAGGCTCAAGTATTGAAGGCGAAGGACAGAAAGCAGAGAAGCGGTGCATAGTACCCATGGTCAGTGCCGGGAAGCATGGAAGACTGCAGAGAGCTGTGGTGTGACGGGAAGCGGCTACCTCAAGGACAGAGAGGACCGACTGTCACTAATTAGGGTATGGGTTTACTGTTGGGACAGGCCCACAGTGTTGTAATGGCGAGACCTTCAGGCCGCCTATAAAAGCTTGCATTTTGTATTGTAAAGGGTTAGCTAATCAGTCAGTTAGCCAGTTGGTTGGCTTGTAGGATGAGTTGTTAGTCGGTCAGTAGATTATTTTGAGGTAGACTCAGGATTCAGTTAGACAGACTGTGTTGTAACGATCCAGACACCTAGCTTGTCTATGAGTCATTTGAGTCTGTATGTAACCACCCACAGAGAGGAAAGAGAGGGAAGGATCTATTGAAAGAAAGGCAATATAGAGATAGAGATAGACCAGAGATCTAGGAGAGATCTCGCGCTACATATGCAGTGCAACAGACTGTGCTAACTTCCCTCAAGATATATAATAGAAGCACAGTTTGGTGGATGTAACTCCCATACTGGGGGTGAACCACGTTAAATCTGCGTGTTATGTGTTGTATGAATGTGATTGTATTTGCTTATTGTTACTGGTTATTATGCACATGATGTTAGTTGCAGTAAGTGAATGTATGTATTGCTCAGCTCATGATAATGCAAGAAGATAGAGATAAGTTGAAGTATTTTAGTAAGTTGTTTAAAGACTCCTTTACGTTTGTTTCTAATGACCATTTAATCACAATATAACTTCTGAGAAGTAGAGTTTCGCACCGAGACCTAGTCAACGCTAAGAGTGCAAAGTCATAGTGGTAGGATATTGCAAGGAGGCGATATCGCACTGGCAGAGGAGCTGCGGTGCGCGAGACTGCGAGCTGAGGGCTTAGCGTTGAGGAGAGGTTGGGTGTCTCGCGGTGTGCGGAGATGTGATACGGTTGGAGATATTGTGAGTAAGTGGAAGTTGCGCAAAGTGGGAAGAATCCGTGCGACTTGCGTGTGGGTAAGAATCGCACGGCGAAAAGGGCTGCGAGTAGAAGGGGATGTGCGATGCGCAGGGTTAGCTGACCTTGTGAATCATAGGAGTAAGAGGAGAAAAGTAGGATGCGCAGAACCTCGTCCAAGACACTTGAGTCCTGGCCAACCCATTAGATTCACTTCAGGTGAGACTTCAGATCGCTTCGCGGTCTGTCGCCGAAAGGGCCAGTGAGTTAGGGGTGTTGTTGATTGAGTATAGTAAACCCGGGTCTGCCCATGCAATCAAAAATATAGATCGAAATCCAAATAATGCATAGAGTAAAAAAGCTAGCATGAACAAAATACATACCCAAAGGCATTTTGAAACAACAATATTTCACTCGATTAAGCTGGAAAAAACTTTTACTTTCCAGAAAGTCAAAACAGTGATACAAAGTGATAGTGATTGTACAATTCATCAATTTTTTTTGCCAAATACGAAAACCAACATTAAAATTTCAATGCCAACTTTTGTATTTGCTCAATTTTGGTAGAATCCCAGTTGGTCTTATTAATTTTAACGACACATACAACCCAAAAAAATGGAATTTGAATGTATAAAACATATTGTTTTCAAACTAAAATCCCTACTAACAGTAAACTTCATTAAAAAATCCTAGAATGCTATAGTAACATTTAGTAGAAAATCCTAGAATCAATAAAATCATGAAGAACTTGATCATTGATAGTACATTCATCTGCAGTTCAAGCCAGACATGAATGACAATACTCCCTATATTTCAGCACTCTAACAAGAAACACATAAGAATAAGCCATTTTAATTAAGAAGCATCCTTACACATCCCTTATCTTTGACAAGTGTCCTCCACATTTTTCTTTGTTTCCTCCAGATCCAGTGCGATAATGAAGGATGGGAAGGCTCTCCTGTGAGATGGCTTGACATTGACAATGACTAAATCCTTATATTCCTCGGTTGATGTATATGTTTTTTTCTTCCCGTTGAAATGAAAATTTGGAGTCTTGGAGGAGTTAAATCATGGAACTTTGTGTTGACATTATCATATTAGTTTGATATTAAATCATCATATCATAAACTACATATTGCACTATCATAAACTGCCCAAGGCTTGAACACAAATATCTTCCATTTCAGCAGCAACTTGCTCCCATCAAATTTATGTCTTGAAGTAGTCCTATGTTTCAAGGAGATTTTCTCTTGCACCTATGTGAGTTTCTATCAAATTACAAAATTTTGTTTTCTCTCCTGCAAGGTAGAAGCTAGCTCTTGGTGGTCACTCAATTGGATGAAATGGGACCAAGGTTTTTTAATTGATAAACATGTAAGCATATCGACCAAAGCATCAAGGCATGTGGTTGCTCCCATGTTGGCTTCCCAACTTCACCGAAGGCCATGATCGGTAATTTTCATATCGTCCATAAGTCTCCAGGACCTATGATGGAAAGCTAATTGATTTTTTGGACAGATGCTTCTTGCAAGGTAACATTTGGATGTTTAATGAAGCTATGACCACTGGGTAGAATGCAAGGTGTAAGGTGGAGTTTGGATCATTTGAGATGGTAATTTATGCTAAAATTGGCTAGGTTAACCAGTGTGGCATTTTGATATAATTCTACAATATTTTATTGTTTACCGTGCCTTCCACGTAGTTTTATGCTTTTGAAATAGTTGTTGTCTCATGTTTAATGATTATGTTTTGTTGGAAATTTGTTGTAGTGTTGGCTTGTCCTGGATGAATGGATTGATGCTTGACACTTGGTTTGTGACTTAGATGTTTGGTTGGGCTATGCAGTTGAGTGAACTTCCATTTAAATTCCTACCAACTTAATTTTTCCCACCTCAGCTTTCTAATATTCTGAAGAAAAAAATGGAATACAAAAAAAATAAAAACTGTGTATGGAAAGAAATAGGAATTTCATATGCGGCAAGGATTCCTCTACGATATTTAGTTTATAGTCCAAATACAATTTAACTAGAGGAAAAATATTACTGCTAGAAATGTCGGTAATCCAATTTTGAGAGAAGCATATCTCATCTCCAAGATTGTATCCCTTGCATGTGCTATCAGCTAGTGGCTTCTTGATATGACAAAGGAGAATCCAGTTACTCTACCCTGTTCCGCCTCATCCCGCCTAAACACAACAGACCTCTATCCAATGGACTTAAGAGGCCAACAACAAGCCTCCATCTATCTATCCATCATCATCCCACTTTCCATATAGTAATTCATCCTCATATGTTTGGAGCATCCCTCCTTTGTTCCTTTCCCACCCAACAAACGGTGAGGTTCCTACTGACCCTAAAAGAAAATGATTGCATCCTGCCTAGCATAGAGAAATGACCTAAAGGGCCATTATTGAAAAAAGAAGATGTCGTTTTTAATGTGAAGTTAGTGTTAAAGAAATTTAATTGTGGAAGATATTCTATTTTGTATTATTATTTCTATTACCCCTTTTGGAAATGTTGTTCCTCCGATTAGGGATGCCATTGATGTAATTGGTCATGGAAATTCTTGAGGTAAAATCTTCATTGTAAGTCGGGTCATTAGTACCCACAAAAGTATTATTAAAATGTATTTTTGAGTCTCCCAAGGAAAGTTGACCCTTATTCCAAGGAGAAGTCAGTCTTGTTGGGTTATTAGGATTCTCCACTTATCGGTATAGATAGGGGAGTCTCCTCACTCATTTGGATACACACAGAACTCAAGCAGTTGTGCTAGAGAGAAAAGAAACAATCCATCTGGAGGAGAGGAAGAAGTCTAGTATTGTTCTTTGGATCTTGCATTGTACTTGGGTGAAGTCTATATAGAGTAATTTTTTCTAGGTTTCTTCCCCATAAGGCTTTCCTGGGATAAATCTTTTTGTTCTCTTTTGTTTTATTGTGCTTGTTATTCTTTCAATGATCCTTTGTTCTATTTGAAAAGAAAACTTAACATGGTATCAAAGCCAACATGATATAAGGCATTGTGCAACAACTCATCTGCAATCCAAAAATATAGGGTTCACTATTCCAGAGACCTCCCTCCACATATCAGTTGGGAAAAAAGGTCCATTGAACTCACCCTAGGAGAGCGCATATTTATATCGAACCCGTTTTTTATTCTGAGGATTTTCACTTTTTCACCTATCATTTCTGTCGGGAGAAGCTAGGGAATCATAATTTTCAAGGTTTCATCCTCCTATTCCAGAAAAGAAAGATGCAATCTAATTCACCTTAATGAGGCGCATATTTTCCTCCTCTCAAATCTACAAGTGATCTTAGCTGGAAAATTAGGGTTTTCTAGTCAAACCCTAGGTCATTCTAAAGCTAGTTCCAGAAAAAGTCCTCAAACTGGTAAGTAGTATCTCTTATCTTTCCATTTGAGGTTCTCATTCATTAAAAGATGACAAACATTACCAATGTAGATGAAAATCTTAAAGGATCAGAGACTTTCATAGCATGGAAGTACAGAATTATGCTCATCCTTAAAGAGCGTGACCTAGATGGATACAACAAAGAAGAGGTCAAGGAACCAGAGGGAGAAGAGGAAAAATCCAAGAGAAAGAAGGATATGATCAAATCCAAGATAATCATAGCTAACTCTATTAAGGATCAATTGATCTCCCAATTGTCTTCAAAGAATACTCCAAATGAAGTGTTTGATGCACTAACCAATATGTTTGAAGGGAAAAAAATCAACATGAGAATGGCTTTGAGGAACCAACTCAATGGTGTGAATATGCAAAAGGAAAAAACCATGCAGCCATAATTCTTTAGAGTATCTCAAATTAAATAACAATTAGAAGCCATTGGTGACATGGTAGAAGAAGTTGAAGTTGTGATGGCCACTCTAAATGGTCTTCCAAGAGAATGTGATTCCTTCATCAAAGGAATATGTGCTAGAATAAAGCTAACCAAATCCAGCAAGCTATGGGAGGAATGTGTACAAGAAGAAGGAAGGTTAGAAAATAGAGAAGAGAAGTTAAATGAATATGAATATCAAACTCTAGTTGTGCATACAAAGAATGGAAGAAATAAAAAGAAGGATCGAGGATCTCCTATAAGTAGATAATTAGAGCTCAAAATAGGTAAGAATTTTAAGGTGTATTACTCATCCTATGAATGTTATACATGTCATAAGTTAGGACATATCTCTAGACATTGTCCACTTAACAAAAACAAGTTTAAGAAGAAGAACAAAAATTTCCATGCCCATGAAACTTAAGAAAATGAATCAAATGAAGAGAGGATGAGAGAGAATGAAGACTCTAATGAAGAATACATCTTGATATCAGCCCTCACAGAATCAATCTCTCATGGAAGTGATACTTGCCTCATATATAGTGGTGCTTCCAAACATATGACATGTCACAGAGATTATCTCTCATGCCTCACTCAGAAATATTATCCATAGAAATTACAACTTGGAGATAACTGTCAATATCCTATCAAAGGAATGGGACAAGCTTCCTACAAGTTGAAATCATGTAAGTCCATGAAAATGAAAGAAGTCTTATATGTTCTAGGTCTAAAGAAGAATCTTCTTTCTATATAATCTCTAGACAAGAAAGGCTTCATATTTTCCTTTGTAGATGGTGAAGTTCTTATGTAGTCAAAAGGAAAAACAATAGTTGATGTAGCTGTAATAGGTATTGAAGAAGGGGGGCTCTACAAAATAAAAGGGCATAGAGACCCATCTTTCATAGCTTATACTATCAGTCCATGTGAACTATAGCATAAAATACTTGCTCATGTAAACTACAAAGCATTTCCAATTGTAAGAAAGGTAGTAATAGGTCTACCGGGAATCCATATCAACAATGAAGGGGTATGCAAAGGATGTGCTCAAGGGAAGAACACTAAGAATCCATTTCCAAGAAGTAACAATAAATAAAAAGGGATCCTAGCGATTTTCCACTCAGATGTGTGCAGGCCAATGTCAACTACTTCCTTAAGCGGGTATGTCTATTATGTCTCTTTTATTGATGACTACTCATGTAATACTTGGATATATTTCTTGAAAAGGCATTAGAGGAAATTTCAACTCAAAATGGGCCTTTTAACTTTAACTCAAATTCCATGTCATCATGTGCTAGCCAATGAAATTGCTTTAAATTTGAAATACCGTATAGGTATTAGACACTTTTTTAATATAAATTTGGGGATAGGTATCATAAAAAAACAACTTTTTTGTTTGTATTTTCGACATATCTCCCCATTTTTTTCCTCAAATTTCGATCGGGAGAGCTCGTTGGATGCGGAATTAAATTCCGCATCCAATGAGTATCAGGTATTCTTGTTTTTTGGGTATCAAGGTCCTTCAAAAGTATGCCAAGTGGGTACTCGTTGGATGTGGAATTTAATTCCGCATCCAACGAGCTCTCTCGATCGAAATTTGAGTAAAAACACAGGGAGATATGTTGAAAATACAAACAAAAAAATAGTTTTTTCTTTTCTTCCTCCAAAATTAATAAGTATTATTTTATTATTTTAACTATTTTTTTTATTTTTTTTTAGGAGGCCCATTTTGAGGTGAAATTTCCTATAATGAAAGATGAAGTATTTGTAAAGCTCAAAGAGTTCAAATCTCTTGTATAGAATCTCTCTTAAAAAAGAAGATTAATATATTAAGATCAGATAAAGGAGGAGAATTCACTTCAACTAAATTCAAGTACTTCTACAAAGAAGCTGAGATTAAGAGGGAGTTTACTACACCCTATAATCTCAACAAAATGGAGTAGCAGAAAGGAAGAATAGATATATCATGGAAGCAGTCAAAGCCATGATTCATGATCAAGATCTACCCATGTATTTATGGAATGAAGTAGCAAAGACCGCAGTCTATGTTTAGAATTAATTATCCCACAGTGCGCTTGGAAAAAAAACTACAGAATATTGGTGAGAAGCCTAAGGTCAGTCACCTGAAGATATTTGGTTGTCATGTTTACCTACATGTTCACAAAGAGAAAATATCAAAGTTGGACCCCTCGAGAAAGAAGAGGATATTTGTTGGATATAGTGATCAGTCGAAAGCATACATAATCTATATTCTAGGTTTTCATAAAATTGAGGTCAGCAGAGATGTCATATTGGATGAATATGCAACTTTCAACAAATCCAGAAAGACCTATGTGGATGAATAAGAACAAGAAACTCCCAGAGTATTAGAGATCAGTAAACTACCAATTAGAGATGAATAAGATCCTATACCAAAATATTGGGACATGGTAGATCCACAAGAACCTATAGAGACACCTCATGAAACAATCTCAACAAGGAGAAGACCATCTTGGGCTCATGATATAATTCAAGAAGCAGAAAGATATGTTTCACCAGAAGGAAGAAAGAGACTAAAAATCCACTCCAACTACGTAGCATTAATGTGTAACCTTGTTAACGAAGAACCTACATGTTTTGAAGAAGCCTCAAAGAAGAAGGAATGGATGGATTCCATGATTGAAGAATATCAATCTATCTTAAAGAATGATGTCTGGGAAATGGTGCCAAGACCAAAGGAAAAACCAGTGGTCTCTTCCAAATGGATTTTTTAAGACAAAGCATTCAGCTAATGGTAGTATTGAAAAGTTCAAAGAAAGATTCAACGTTGCATGAGGATTCTCTCAGAAAGAAGGGATTGATTATGAAGAAACTTTTGCACCAGTATCTAGATATACCTCAATTGGAACTATTCTTGATTTGGCTTCCAAGATGAGATGGAAATTACATCAAATGGATGTAAAGACATAATTTCTAAATGGTTTCATAGAAGAGGAAGTGAAAATTGAGAAACCTCTAGGTTTTGAGACACATGACAAGAAAACACATGTGTGTCGACTAAAGAAATCATTATATGGATTAAAGCAAGCACCCAAAGCATGGTACAGAAGAATTGATGACTTCCTGATGAGCCTAGGCTTTACCGAAAGTAAAGAAGATTCCAACCTTTACTATAAGGTTGAATATGAGGGGATCATTATATTACTATTGTATGTAGATGATCTATTTTTGACAGGAAAAGAGAAGCTCATCAGTGGATGTAAGAAGAATCTTGCGACATAATTTGAAATGAAAGATCTTGGCATGATGCATTACTTTCTAGGTCTTGAAGTATGACAGTTCCCAGATGAAATTTCCCTAAACCAATGAAAATATGTAGTTGAGATCTTAAAGATATTTGGGATGTTGGATTGTAAGGAAATGAACACTCTGATGGTGACAAACTTGAAGCTCCTAAATGATGACTCTTCAGAAATAATAGATGTCACAATATATAGACATATTATTGGCTCACTGATGTATTTAACAAATACAAGACCGGATATATGTTTTGTCGTGAACACATTAAGTTAGTATATGGTGGAACCCATACATGTTCATCTAGTTGCAGTAAAACATGTGATGAGGTGCCTAAAGGATACATTGGATTATGGCCTCATATATACAATTGATCGCGAGTTTAGATTATGTGGTTACACTCAATAAAATTGGGAAAGAAGTGTTGAAGACAAAAAGAGCACTTCAGGATGTTGTTTCAAAGTTAGGATCAGGTGTGATCTCATGGCTTAGTAGAAAGCATACTAATGTTGTGATTATTACAATAGAGGCTGAATACATTGCAGCATGTTCAACCTATAGTGAAATAGTATGGATTTGAAAACTTTTGACAGGATTGTTTGATACCAAAATGGATGCAACTGATATTTATTATGACAACCAAAGTTGTATCAAGTTAACGGAGAACCCGATGTTCCATGATAAGTCAAAGCACACAGAGATAAAGTATCATTAAATCTGGGATATGGTTTAAAGAAGATCCATAAAGCCCCAGTATGTTCCTACAGAGGAACAAGTTGTAGATGTGTTAACTAAGCCTCTGTCTCGTGTTGAGTTTGAATATTTTAGAGACAATCTTGGTGTAGTCCTAAATGACATCCCTGGAAAGAGGGAGTGAGGATAAGAATTGTTATTGATTATGAGATGGCAGCTCGGTATGTATGTGATCAAGTGCCTATAGATAACATTATGGTCTAGAATTCATTTGTAGACATTGTGTTCTGACATTCATTTGTGGACGTTGTGGTATGGAATTCATTTGTAGACGTTGTGGTCCTACATTCATTTGTGGATGTTGTGGTCCCACATTCATTTGCGTACATTGTGGTCCTACATTCATTTGCGGGCATTGTGATATTGCATTCATTTGTGGACGATCCAACATTTTTTAATGTTGTGGGTGATTTCACATTAAGTTGCAATGTTGTGTTTATTGTAGGTGATGTTCTGGATAAGGATACATGCGATGAGACGTGATGCTCATGATGACGCGACAAGATGTGATGCTCATGATGATGCAATGAGATGTGATGCTCATGATGATGTGACGAGATGTGATGTTTGTGATGATGCAATGAGATGTGATGAGATGTGATGCTCATGATGATGCAACGAGATGTGATGCTCATGATGATGTGATGAGATGTGATGTTTGTGATGATGCAATGAGATGTGATAAGATGTGATGCTCATGATGATGCGACAAGATGTGATGCTTATGATGATGCGACGAGATATGATACTCACGATGATGCGATGAGATGTGTGTTGGAGACATTTACCACCTTACACGCTCATTTTGGTCAATTTGGCCTAGTTATACCACTATCCTAAGTTTTATTGACTTAATTGACATCAGAGGAGCACTAGATGACATCAGCTAGATCACACCCACACCTACCTTCAGTCAAGGAGGCTAACTTAGCCTTCTCCTACATTCGGGGAGGCTAACTAGAGCACTCCGGGGGTGATCTGAGTGTCATTAATGCCCCATATTGCTAACTAATGGTTACAATCAGTTAAACAGAGTAGTGAAGGCGCCTTCCTTCATTAAATTGATTATTTAATGAATTGGAGTCAACAGGGACACCTCCAACCACTTCTAATGTTCAGTTACAGTTCAGTTAACCTCATCGGGGTTCATTGGAGTCATTGATGTGCTACCACTTGTTGGTTGGTTTGCTGTGACATGTGTCTGACCTACTTTTAGTTAGACTCAGTCATTTATTGCACTCCGACTTCAGTTAGGTCTCAGTTGAGTCAAATAGGGTTTTGATCAGTGGTTAACTTGAGTGTTGACTGTGGCTTACATTCAGTTAAGCTATACTAACTCATTCAATTCGAATGACCTCCTTGGGAATTCAAATTTCTTTGTCATTCATGTTTGCAGCATGATCATGTATTGTATTACTCATTATTTGTGTGAATATACAGAGCGACTACTCATTTTGTAGCACAATTACACCATTTTCATGCCTTATTGTTATTAATCTTTGATGAGACTTGTGTTTAGTTTCTATATCACTGTGATAGATTAATATGGTATTAGAGCTCACGGTGGGACGAAGCTCAGATCTCTCAAAAACAAGGTTTTTGACAGATCTTGCATGAAAATTAAGCAATAGCTCAAAAATCTAGCACTGCACCAGAAGCCAAGGCTTACCACTAAATACCCCAAGTAAAGAACTTGTTGATCAACCTTTCTTGATTGAATATGTTGGGTGTGATGAAAGCCTAAAATGTGTAGGCTATCCGACCTTACATTTCCCTTTTTGTTGTGATTTTCAGGTTTTTGACAGGTGAAAGCATTTGCTCCAGCAGATTCAGATGGCTTCTTCCGTAGATCTTTTGACTCTGTTAAATTTACACTCATGGAAAGGAGACATGGAGATCTAGCTACGCTCCAGAGAACTCTAGAGGGTCACCATGGACACTGAAGAAGAGCTTGGTTTTGCAATAGACAAATCTAGATTGTTGAACAAGAAGGATGAAGCATTCAGATTCTTGTGCCTCTCTGTTTCTCAGGATCTTCTTTTCCATATTTCAAGAGTGAAGACTCCAAAGGAAATTTGGGACAAATTGAAAGGTCTGTATGGAAAGCAAGATGATTTACGAGTTTACCAGCTCGAAAATGAATTGATTTCTCTCCAACCTTCCAATTTTGAGACCTTGAATTACTTTTTCACAAAGTTCAAGCACATTGTCTTACTGTTGAAGTAATGCAAAGTGGAGAAAGAGGATGATCAGATCATCCTCACCATACTCTCCAAACTTGGAGCTGATTATTCAGTTTTTGTCTCTACATTCAGTGCGGGGAAGCTCACAACCCCTGGATGGAAGATACCTACACTCAATGCCTTCATTGAGTCCCTAACAAGTGAACATGATAAGCTTGTCCAGATGAGGATCATTAGATCCTCCTGTGATCAAGCCCTCCATGTCTTGGGACCCAAAGATTTGAAGGGTAAATGAAAGCAGCAGAAGAACCCCAAAACTAAATTCGAAGCTCCTAAGCCTAAAGTTGAAAACCAACACATGATGAGTCTTCCGGCTCAAAGAAGAACAAAGGGAAAGGGCATCATGAAAAGGAAAAAGTCAAGTGTTCATACGACAGGAAGGGATTCCACCCTGAACATGCATGCATGAAGAAGAATCTTGATGAAGCTACCTCTCTCCTTGAGAGAAATCACATCAATCTTCCGGAAAGCTTTCAGAGGAGAGATCAGCAAGATGGGGAACCACAGCATGAAAAAGGTCATGCCCTTATGGCAAGCACTTCGAAGTCCAAAGCACTCTTGATTGATTATGGATCTTCGAACCAAATGATGGCTGAAAGAGACTACTTTTCATCCATGGAGACCGGAAAATCCATCCCCATCCACATGGGAGATGACACCACCATCATTTCAGAAGGACAAGGTACGGTTGATCTTGAGAATGGCTATTTTTCAAATGTTTTGTATGTACCATCTCTGGCATCAAATATCCTTAGTGTCTATCAGATGACACATACAGGAGTTCCTAAGAGAGTATATTTCATCCCAAATGATGTTGAGATAACGGAACTTGCATCCGGGAAACTCATTTCTAAAGGCCTTACAAACCACCATGCAAAAGCCTATGAGTTCTCCCACTTTATGGCGGATGCAAAGCCCACCGCACTGCTAACTCGTGGAAATGAGGCTAGTAGGCTGTGGCATGAAAGGTTTGGCCATCTAAATTTCAAATATTTGTAGCAATTACAGAAAAAATCCATGGTTGAAGGCCTCCCGGTCATCAAGGCAACCACTGGAATTTGCAAGGGCTGTGTGGTTGGAAAACACCCTGAGCACAAGTATGATCGGGGGAAGGCAAACCGAGCTACATGCATATTGGGGCTGATACATTCTGATATCAACGGTCCGATTCCTATCACATCCATGAAAGGATCAAGGTATCTTCTGACTTTTATTGATGATTTTTCAAGGTACACATGGGTTTTCTTTCTCAAAAAGAAGTCTGAAGTATGTGAAAAATTCACTGAACTTAAGGCCTTGATCGAGAATGACTCTGGGCTTAAGATCAAGATCTTGAGATCTAACAATGGCGGGGAGTATGTTAGTAATGAGTTTCTACACATATGATCCCAAAGTGGTATTCAGGTCCAACATTCAATTCCCTACACTCCCCAGTAGAACGATGTAGCGGAAAGGAAGAATCGGTCTCTCAAGGAGATGACCACCTGTATGTTGGAATCAAAGAAGTTGGCTGCAAATTTGTGGGCTGAAGCCATGCATGTTGCAGAATACATTTATAATAGAGTGCCACATTAATCTATGAAATTAAATACCCCTTTCGAAGCATACTTCGGACACAAGCCGGATGTGTTGAACCTACGGGTGTTTGGGTCCACTACATGGGCCCGAATTCCACTTGATAAAAGAAGGGCTTTGCAACCGCAAAGCATAGAATGTATGTTTATTGGGTATCCTGATTAATAAAAAGGTTTCAAGCTGCTAGATATCAAAACAAAACATATCATCATCAAGAGAAGTGTCAATTTCGATGAGCCTCTTCAGGAGGTGGAACTAGTGAAGGAGAAAACTGCTAAATTTCCTTCCTATTCTACTGAATATTTGGATGATGAAATTGGGGGTGATGACCATGATTTGGATCCTTCGGTTTCTGATATCAATGTGCAGCAAACATCAGATACTGAATCAGAATCTGAAGTACAAAATCATCTTCCCACATGGGCCCGACAGACACTCTCCTCCACAGGAGATAACTTTGGAAATCCGGATGATCCAAGGAGAACCCGGTCTGATTTCCAAAGAGCAGGTATTGCGCTCCCTTGTACTGATAATTTGTTGTTTGAAACTTGTTATTTGATGATTATTTAAGAACCAAAATCCTACTACCATGCTCAGAAGGATCCGAGATGGCAAGTTGCCATGGATGAAGAGATGAATTCTCTTCAGAAAAACACTACTTGGGAGCTAGTTTCTCTTCCTCCAGGAAGGAAATTGGTTCAATGCAAGTGGGTATTTCAGACCAAGGTTGCTGCTGATGGAAGCACCTACAAATATAAGGAAAGGCTGGTGGCAAAATTTTTCTCTCAGGTCCAAGGTGTTGACTACCATGAGAACTTTGCACCGGTTGCAAAAATGGACTCCATCTGCCTAGTTTTGGCAATTTCAGCACCTAAGCACTGGGAAGTGCATCATATGGATGTTAAGTCAGCCTTAATACATGGAGATCTTCATGAGGAGATATACATGAAGCATCCTGAGGGCTATATCTCTGATCCATCTTTGTTTTGCAATCTAAAGAAGCCACTATACAGGTTAAAACAGGCCCCAAGAGAGTGGTATTCCAAGATGGATGCCTTCCTTCTATTGCAAAACTTCCAAAGGTGTAGATAAAATACAAATGTGTATATACAGAAGTTTGATGATCATTTGATTATTATTTTTTTATATGTTGATGACTTACTGATCATAGGTAGCACAGTTTCTTCCATTTCAGCCATCAAAACTGCTCTCCACAATGCATTTGAAATGAGCGATTTGGGGCTCCTAAAACAATTTTTGGGGCTTGAAATTGAGAAAATTTCTGATGGGATAATGGTAACTCAGTCCAAATACATATCAAACCTATTAGTCAATTTTAACATTGCTGAATGTAGGCCTCCACCATTCCCTTTCCTTTCAGGGACCAGCCTTGAAGAAGGAAAAAGCACACCTCCCATGGACTGCACTATCTATCGACAGCTGATTGGTAGCTTGTTGTACTTGACACATTCTCGGAATGATATCTATTATGCCATGAATGATGTATGAATATACATGAAGAAACTTCATGATCTTCATTGGAAGGAAGCCAAGAGGATCCTCTAGTATATTCAGGGAACCAGGACCTATGGCATTCACTATGCTACAGACTCCGAGATAGAGCTGGTTGGATACACAGATTCCGATTGGGTGGGTGATTCTATTGATTGGAAGTCTACTTCCATATATGTATTCATGTTTGGTGGTGGCCCCATTTGCTGGTCTAGCAAAAATCAGGCTTCCATAGCATTATCTTCAACATAGGCCGAGTATCGAGGAGCGGTGAATGCTTGCATCCAAGCAGTTTGGTTGCAAGGCATTCTTTTAGAGTTTGATCTTGGTAGTACTTTGTCCACTGTCCTCTTTTGTGACAATCAAAGTGTTATTAATATATCCACAGATCCAGTTACCAGGTAGAGTACCAAGCATGTAGAGATCAACATGCA
>LPNX010783384.1:43562-58350 GCA_001517045.1 Pseudotsuga menziesii | reverse complement strand
ATTCTTTGTGTGAATATACAGAGTGGCTACTCATTTTGTAGCACAATTACACCATTTTCATGCCTTATTGTTATTAATCTTTGATGAGACTTGTGTTTAGTTCATAGATCACTGTGACAGATTAATAATGTGATGCTTGTGATAATGCGATGATATGTGATTCGATGCTTGTACTATATGTCGAGAAATGATGTTCGTGACGTGACGATTAAGATGTGATGCTCTGTGATGGCGATATTCCATGGATAATGATAATGTTGATATAGTTGTGAAAACTTCCTATGACGTATAGACTTACCAGTCAGTTGTATAGATGTATTGTTGTGTTAAAGATTACCTTCCTTCTTAAGAGGGGGTGTTAAAGAAAAGGAACTATGGAAGATATTATATTTTGTATTATTATTGTTATTACCCATTTTGGAGATGTTGTTCCTCCGATTAGGGATGTCATTGATGTAATTGGTCATGTAAAGTCTTGAGGTAAAACCTTCATTGTAAGTCGGGTCAGTAGTACCCACAAAAGTATTATAAAAATGTATTTTTGAGTCTCCCAAGTCAAGTCAGCCATGATTGGGAGGAGAAGTAGTCCCTGTTGAGTTATTAGGCTTCTCCATTGATCAATATAAATAGGGGAGGAACCTCACTCATTTGGATACACACAGAACTCAAGCAGTTGCACTATAGAGAGAAGAAACAGTCCATCTGGAGGAGAGGAAGTAGTTTAGTCTTGTTCTTTCGATATTACACTTTACTTGGGTGAAGTCTATATAGAGGAATTTTTGTTGGGTTTACTTCCCCGCGAGGGTTTCTCAGGATAAATATTTGTGTTCTCTTTTGTTCTGTTGTGTTTGTTATTATTTCAGTGATCCTTTGTTCCATTTGAAAAGAAAACTTAATAGTAAGAGTAAAGTCATATAAGGTTCAAAATTGGTTTCCAAAGTCCTAAAATATAAATTGAATATATTTTGGCCTCCTTATTCCCTACTCCTGATGATGTAATTTCCAACTGGGATTGCTTAGTCTAAGACTAGTTAATTCTAAATTCTAAAGTGATAACGTAGTTCCCTTTAGATTGAGTAGTTGTTAATTTCACTTAACAATTGAAGGGGTGGCTGGCATGTTGAGTTTTCTTCTAAGAATTGGCCTATAAATATGGGAAATTCTCTCTAGAAAGGTGGCCCTATCAAGATGGGAAATTTTCTCTAAAAAGGTGGCCCTATCAATATGAAAATTTCTCCTCTAACAACCTGGCCTTCTATTTGGGAAGAAGAAGGTTGTAAAGGATAGTGACTCTATTGACTGCCCTATGCCCGACTATATTTAATTGGTTGGAATAATTACGTATATTCAGATTTTTCATAATAAAAAAGATGACCGGGATCGAACTGATAAAAAAAAAGCACCCGAGATTTCATCTCTTGTCCTCCTCATTATAGTCGACACCCATATACACAACATTTTACGAGTTAACGCATTCTTCAAAAGGTGAATCTATAAGAATTTTGTCATATTATCATTATAGTCCTCTTACTAGTATTACTTAGACGGCTTTAAATAGGTGGGTGGCGGATCACAACCACCTTTTTTTAATTCATTCCCCTTCATGTGTGTGTCTCCATTTGTTTCCAATTCCCTACCTTCTAACCAACTATCACCTTGCTCCACTGCTTCATCCTGCCCTACTGATATCGACTCATACACTCGACATGCCTCCTGAAAAGAGATATTCCTCTTATACATGAACATTTGAATAACAAACTCTTTCATATCTAGGTCATAAGAAACTAGAACTGTATACCATGAGTTGAAATATTTACTATACCTAATCATGACACTGCCAGGATAGGGTAGTTTCCTTCTCATTGGACTGTTCTTCTCCATGACATCTCGATTGGGTTTCAGGAGATCCATATCACGTGGGATTGAGGACTTCATATTTGGTGTTGTGGGATGGCTATGGGACTAAAATTGATGATTTTTTCACACTGTAACTGTTCCTTCCACTGTATATGATTTACTATACAAATCCAAGCCTCTGAACAAATTAGGGTTCCTTTTGAGGATCATGAGGACTAATAGAGAGAATGGCATTCCCCTATGGTGGTTGAAGTATACTAATATTCATAGAGAAGTTCCAAGCATAGTAGGAAGTGGAGAAGTGGCCATAAGGAGTTGAACCTTCTTGATAACACCAAAAATAAAATAAAATAAATAAACTACTTCCTCTAGAATGGTGCCATCCTATACTAGAAGCATGGAATTAGTTAGTGCATCAAATACACACTTTCTAAAGAGTGCACAATGTAGGTAAACCACATACATCAAAGAGTGAAGAATATGTGGTATGATCTATGCCATTAAATATATAAATTGGTTCCACCCAATTGACATTGAAAACATGTGTGTCATTGGGATTTGCAAAAACATTTGAGTAGAATGGGGCATCCTTTTTGGATTATTGTATCACAATGATAAGGTCCCCAAGCAATTATTGATGATTGTCTTTCTTGTGCATGTGATTGGGTGACACAGTAGGTTTGGAAATGAGAGAAGGTTTGCATACAAACTTGGGCACGGAATGTGGAAGGGTACTTATGGTGTCAAGAATAGGAGGAATATAAATGGAGGTTGGATCAAAATGGGTAGTTCAAATATTTAATTTTTTGTTAGTATTATCCATCTCAATATTTCTATTTCAATGGTTATGAATTGTTGTTGATGGTAGTTGTAATGTGCAAAAAACACAGCCCTCCAAAATGTTTAGTGATTATATATGAGTATACCATCTACCTTTTATATGGCCCAACACATTCAAAACGTCCATCCTTTTACCATGGTATGATAATTTCGATATAATATGCTTATAAATGCATTGAAAATGAGTCCACTTACCCAAATATGTGGTAAGAACTCTTACAACCAAGAATCCAAGAAGATATATAAAGAGAAGTCCTAATGTATAAATACCCTTGATTCCATTATGTAGAAACACACTATAAATAATATGTTTGTAAAGGGATATACACATCTAAATTTCCTAATTACCTCATACTTATTTGAGAAATAAGATCCATTTGTTATTTCAAAATTACAACATCCAAAAATTATGTAACTCAAAGCCTATATCTAATTTAAATAACCATTCATCATAAGTTCCTAGACGACAAGGGATTGTTGATGTAATTGTAACTTCGGAATGTATTCACATATATATCTTATGTATTGTACCCCAATGTTTATTCCGGAAAGTGTCTGTAATGTATTTTAGTCATGTCATGCCTCGATGTTCCAATCGAGAGTTTCTATAATGTAAACAAGTCATGTCAAGTCATTGTGGGTAACCCTCCTATTGGTAAAGGGTTAAAGTCCCCACCATTGTGTTAAGGATAACCCTCCTTGTTGGTCGGAGGAGGCAAAGTCCCCACAAGTTGTGGGGCACTAGGGTTATTAGACACTCCTAGAGATGTCAGATCTAGTAAGTAATTGTTAAGTGACGCTGACATGTTGGAGTGGGCTTCAAGTGAACAAAAGAATGTAAATAGAGAGTGAGCCTCTCTATTTATAACACACACACTCATTCACTAGGGCGCATGAGTGAGAAAGAGAAGTTGCTGGGGCAAGAGAGAGACTACTGCTGTCGGGAGATCATCTTTATGTTTTCGAGTTTTACTTTTGGTGTTGATTCTATCTCTGAGGAAGTTGCAAGGTTTTCTCCTTTATGGTTTCCCCAAGGAAAATTCTTTGTGTCTCTTGTGTTTTATTGTTGTGCACGTTATTCTCTCAGTTAAAGATCCTAATATCATAATGCTAGCTTGAATGATAAAAAAACTAACATGGTATCAGAGCTAACCTAAGAAGAAGACATTATGCAGCTGCAAAAGCTAGGTATTCTTACTTTTTGGGTTTCTCTCCACAATCCATCAGAAAAAGTATCCTAGGCTAACTCTCCATTGAAGGGCGCATCTTTCTGAGGAAGCAGAATTCGATTCCGAGCATTTTCAGTTTTTGGTGCGAGAAATTAGGGCTTCTTACAGAAGAGGAATTTTTGAGTGAGCCTAGCATAGGATTTCTCTCCTCATCAAAATCGAATTTTATAGACCTGGGTCAATATTTTTGGTTGGGTGAAACTTTGGGAAAGTCAAACCCTAGTTTGACCATGAGGTGAAAAAACCCTAAAATACTAAAACTGATACGTTTTGGTAGATTCGCTATATCTCGGGATTGGAGAAGGATCAAGAGCTGAAACTTTCACAAACCGAAGATAAAATCTTGATTGACACTGTGTCCAAAATTCAGCCTCATATTCATTATATTCTGGGAGATATGATCCCTCTAAGTTAGGGTTCCAGCCTCTTCAAGGATTCATCCCTAAACAGGACACCTGGGGAGAATTGCTATATCTTGGGCAACAAAGGTCCAAATGAAATTTCTGAAGATGTTCTATAAAGGGAATGGACTGCAATTTATGTGGTCCTTGTATCAGACCCAGAATATGAAACAGCGACATGTGGAAATCCGTACAACTTCACTGTTATGAACAATCATGTAACTGGTCACCTTGGGAAAATGATCATAAGTCCAAATTGGTGAAACCAATTCTGATGAAACTTGTGGTGTTGGAACAAGGACAGGTGAGGCTACCTCAGTGAGATTTTTTAGACACAGAGGAGATGCAATTTCAGATATATCATAGAAATAGTATTAGGAATTTTTGCAGAAGAAATTGGAAAACTAGGGCTTCCTGTTCGGGGAGCTTCCCTCCATTGTTTTCAAAAAAGGAGTGCATTGGACAGCGTGCCTTGAAGATATATATCTTTCTATTCAATTAGATCTGAAATATTCCAAGTTTTTAAAATTAGGGTTTCTCTGAAAAACCCTAGATCAGCCAGCTCCAGAACTAGGACAGACACCTCAGATCGATAAGATCTAATATTTTGCTATTTTCATTTGAGGTTCTCATTTCAAAGTGATCTATCACATCAGCTTGATGATAAGCTTGATGAAGTTGACAACTTCCAAGCATGGAATTATATGATCTCTCTAAAGAAAATGAATTGGACACCTACATGAGTAGAGAGGTTCTAGTTCCAGAGGGATATGAGGCTCAAAGCCTTACACAAGAAGAACTTGGTCAAGGCCAAGAAGATCATTGTTGATTCAATGACGGATCAACTTGTACCACAAGTGTCTTCCCTAAAGACACCGAAGATGTTTGACTCCTTGACCAAGCTATTTGAAGGGAAGAACATAAATCAGAATATGACCTTAAGAAAATAGTTGAAGAATATGAAGATCCAGAATGCAGGGACCATACAGTCATACTTTACGAGGGTCTCTCAAATCAAAGAACAAATTGTAGAAGAAGAAGTGGAGAATGAAGAAGTGGTGATAGCCACCTTGAATGGCCTCCCATGATCATGGGATTCATTCATGCAAGGAATGTGTGCCAGAAGGAAGTGATTACTTTCAACAGAATCTAGGAAGAAGAAGAAGCTCAACTCATAATAAGAGAAAAGAAGATGGGAGCAACTAAAGATCAAGCTCTCACCATCCAAAGAAGATCCCTCAAGCAATGAGGAATATGAAGAACTCAACTCTTGAAGAAATTTTTATCCATATTAGCATTTGGATAAGAAACGATGCTATTATGAATGAAGAAGACGATGAAGCTGAAGGCTCAAGAAGGAGTATACCCACGAAACAAATAAAGATAAGTATTAAATTGTCATTTCATGATATTGTTTTGTTATGCATTTGTTTATATTCAATTGATGTATTATGCATGATAGAATGTTTGCATTAATGACAGTATACTACTAATATACATGAGATGGGTAAGTAGCTCATGGTGCTATACAACTCTCCATTGCTACTTATCTAGAATGAAACCTCTTTGCTGACACATTGGATTAGTGCACAATCTCAATGTTTTCATGGTAGAGATGGAAGGCATCTAGAAAAGTTTCCGTGAGATATGGATGAATGTTGTATTGGCTAAAATAGTTGCATAATCATATATATTGATGCAAAAGAATTTTTCATTATGAATATACCTTATGAAATGTTTCTAACCATACAACTAATGCATTTGACTTGTAGGAAAGATCACGTAAAATCACCTACAAGCAAAGAAGGATGAGACTTGTTCCGAAGAACAAGTGACGACAAATAAATAATAGATGATGAATGTAGCAACATAATTGATGTAGAACCTTCCAGCTATGAAGAAGTAACCAAGAAGAAAGAAAAGACCAGTTCAAGAAGAATGATGTCTAGGACGCAGTATCGATACGTGAAGGGAAGTTCGTAGTTCCATCATGCAGTAGATGAAAACATCGTGGGATGCAAGGAAATATTTGTAACATGAGGCTTCTCATGAAAAGAAGGCATAGACTACAAAGAGACATTTACAGACACTGGAAGTGAAGTCACATGACAGGCAGAATCATGTGTGCAAATGAAACAAGGCCTTGTACGAGCTCAGAAGACACCCATGGGATAACACATACATGATGAGCTTGATGAAGATCTTAACCTTTGCTACAAGGTTGAAGATGAAAGCATATAGAGGATGACAAGCTCACAGATGGGTGTGAGGAAAACTTTTGAAAAAGTTCAAGATAGAGGATCTTGGTATCCAGTGATCCTAGATGGATACATAGAATATTAGTAGCAAAGGAAGCTACTTGTCACTCCAATACAGAATGTTTCGGTGCATAGAGTATGGAAGACAGAGGGAGTATGATGCTTCAGAGGGAGTGACTGTAGAAGCTCCTGAGGTTCGACATGGTACGAAAGGATGGATAGCTTACTGGTGACTCTAGGCTTTACTGAGAGTAAAGTGGATTCCAAGCTTTTCTTCAAGGTTGAAGGAAGAAGACCAGTGATGCTCCTGTTATGTGTCGATGCACTATTTTCTAGGCATGGAGGTGTGGACAAGGGAAGTATGTAGTAGAGATCCTGAAGAGGTTCAGGATGATGGAATGCATGACCACACCTATGGCATCGAACCTGAATCCATTGAGTGTTGCTTCATCAGATTCGATTGATGCCACGATGTATCATCAGATGATTGGGTCCTTGATGTACCTGACAAATACAAAACCAGATATTTGCTTTGATGTGAACACCTTGAGCCAGTTCCTGACAGATCCAAGACATGTTCACTTAATTGTTGCAAAGCATATCCTGAGGTACCTGAAGGGTACAGTTGATTATGGGCTCAAGTATGAGGTGAATCAGAAGATTAACCTAGAGGGTTATGTTGATTTAGATTGGGCAGGCAATGCCATCGATAGGAAGAGCACTTCGAGGTGATGCTTCAGTAGGGGATCAGGTGTGATCTCTTAGTTTAGCAGGAAGCAATCCTGTGTGGCACTGAGTACAGCTGAAGCAGAGTATGTCACAGCATTTTTAGCTAGTTGTGAGGCAGTATGGCTAAGGAAGCTACTGTCTGATTTATTTGATCTCCAGTTGGATGCTACTTGTATATATTGCGACAACCAGAGTTGTGTGATGTTGTCGGAGAACCTAGTGTTCCATGACAATTCGAAGCATATCGAGATCAAGTATCACTATATCAGGGATATGGTGCAGAGAGGAGCAGTGAAGCCCCAGTATGTTGCAATGGACGAACAGATAGTGGATGTGTTGACAAAGCCATTGGTCAGAGTGAAGTTTGAATACTTTAGGGATAAGCTTGGTGGTATCCAGATCAAGGTTCCCTCCAAAGGGAAGTGATGAGTCTGTGAGCCATTCTGACATGGTGAGAGGATTGGTTCCTTCCATGGTCAAATGTAAGGGCTGAGCCATTCTGTCATGGTGAGAGGATTGGTTCCTTCCATGTCAGATATGAGTGCTGAGCCATTCTGATATGACTGTGGGATTGGTTCATACATGATCAGATATAAGGGCTATTGCCATTCTCTAAATGGAGGTGCCTAGTCAGTTACCAAGAATACTCGGTCTAGGACTGAGGGCCATTCTGATATGACTGTGGGATGTGTTTTCACATGATCAGATATGAGTGCATGGCCTTTCTGATGTGATTGAGGGATGTGTTCCCACTTGATCAGATATAAGGGTTGTTTCCATTCTCTGGGAGAATGGAGGCACCTGGTCAGTTACCAAGAACCCTCAGTCTGGGACTGAGTGCCCTTCTGACATGGTGAGAGGATTAAGTTCCTTCCATGGTTAGATGTAAGTGTTGTTCCTTTTCACAGATGGTAGTAGGTGTGTCCTACCATGCTGGTGATTGTAAGTGTTGTGTCTTTTCACAGATGGTAGTAGGTGTTTCCTACCATGCTGGTGATTGTAAGTGTTGTGCCTTTCCACAGATAGTAGTAGGTGTGTCCTACCATGCTGGTGGATGTAAGTGCTGAGCCTTTCCACAGATGATAGTAGGTGTGTCCTATCATGCTGGTGGATGTGAGTGTTGTGCCTTTTCACAGATGATAGTAGGTGTGTCCTATCATGCTGGTGGATGTGAGTGTTGTGCCTTTTCACAGATGATAGTAGGTGTGTCCTATCATGTTGGTGAATGTAAGTGTTGGGCCTTTCTGACAGGGTTGTGGGATGTGCTCCTGCATGGTCAGATGTGAGTGTTGGGCATGCCTTTCTGACATGGTGTTGGATGTGTTTCTCTCATGGTCATATGTAAGTGTTGGGTGGGTTGTTCTGACTTGGGGTCAGATATAAGCATTGAAGAAGACCTACATGGAGGCTAGGCCTACAACCAGCATGAAAAAGGGCTGGCTCTGTAGAACTTCCTGTGACGAGAAGAATCATGAGATAGCACCCATGATGATGATCCAGCAATGATGATCTAGATCGAGTGATGATCCAGATCCAGTGATGATCCAGATCTAGTGATGATGATCCAGATCCAGTGATGATGATCCAGATCCAGTGATGATCTAGATCCAGTGATGATGATCTAGATCGAGTGATGATCTAGATCCAGTGATGATGATCTAGATCTAGTGATGATCCAGATCCAGATGAATATGACTTGAATATGAAGATGATGAGAACTCAATGATGATCCAGATGATACAAAGAAGAAGACTTGTGTTGATAAATTGTGTCGAGAGAATACCTTCCTAGTTAAGAGGGAGTGTTGATGTAATTGTAACTTCGAAATGTATTCACTTGTATATCTTATGTATTGTACCCCGATGTTTATTCCAGGAAGTGTCTATAATGTATTTGAGTCATGTCATGCCCCGATGTTCCAATCAGGAGTTTCTATAATGTAAAAAAGTCATGTCAAGTCATTGTGGGTAACCATCCTATTGGTCAAGGGTTAAAGTCCCCGCAGTTGTGGGGCCCTAGGGTTATTAGACTATCCTAGAGAAGTCAACCCTAGGTGAGTCATTGCAAGTTAGGGCAATAGTCCCCACCTTTGTGTCAAGGATAACCCTCCTTGTTGGTCGAAGGAGGCAAAGTCCCCACAAGTTGTGGCGCACTAGGGTTATTAGACACTCATAGAGATGTCGACTTTACTAAGTAATTGTTAAGTGAGGCTGACATGTTGGAGTGGGATTCAAGTGAACAAAAGAATATAAATAGAGAGTGAGCCTCTCTATTTATAACACACACACTCACTCATTGGGGTGCATGAGTGAGAGAGACAAGTTGCTGGGACAAGAGAGAGACTACTGATATCGGGAGATCATCTTTATGTTTTTGGGTTTTACTTTTGGTGCTGATTCTATCTCTGAGGAAGTTGCGGGGTTTTCTCCTTTATGGTTTCCCTGAGGAAAATTCTTTGTGTCTCTTTTCTCTTGTGTTTTATTGATGTGCATGTTATTCTCTCAGTTAAAGATCATAAGATCATAATGCTAGCTTGAATGATAAAAATCTAACAAGGATGTAGACATAGAGAAACTAGTTCATAAAACATTACTTTTCCTTTAAGAACCAAACTATTTTAGGTATATAAAATATCAAGACAAACTTGCAATGTTAGTCACAAGATATAAATAAAAATGACTTCACTTCCTCATGATATAATCCTTTTGTTCTAATTACATAAAACTTACAATGATTGCCACAAGATACAAAGGTGACGTAATCCTTGTGTTCTAACTACATCTTGTTTGTTCATAAATAAAGTTTATGAGTAATCCTTTTCAAATGGTTGCGAGTAATATTTTCAATGAGATAAGGTTTGACATAGTATCTAGTATCTAACTTGAAAGGAAATGTTCTATCAATAATTGAAAGATGGTTCTAAGCCAGCATGTATTGGTGCATGAAATCTCTTTATTTCCACCATTTCCTCAAGATTCCCATTAGCATTTTCATAGTGGATGTACATTTGTGATTTCCCTATAATAATGAACTCATGAATTGAACAAGATATTGTGGAAAAACCTTGTAACTTACTTCAATAACATTTTTATGATGATTTTGTACAACAAATCTCCAATGTTGAAGCAGTCATATATTGGTCTTAAGTGATGGGAGCTCTATGAATTGATTAAACCACTAGACCCAGTTAAGACCTGCCTAATTGGCCTTTCAAAAAAGTGTTGTGAGTTTTTAATCAAATTATGCTTCAATACAAAATATAACAAATCAACCTGAAGAGGAGAGCTAGCGATAACATTGAATTCCTACACTTCTATAAGGAATGCTAACTAATTTTCCATATGTTGAACAAAAAGAAGTACACACACAGATAGATTTCCCTAAAATTTCTTACAAAATGCTAAAATACCCAAACACATCCAAGAGATTGTACACCTATTGGTCCTGATCTTTATTTGCTAATTGTGTGAAAATAACATAGTATATGGAGTCAGCATATGGCTTGAAATAAAAAATTATGAAATCTAAATTTTTGGACAAATTTCCCTAACTAACTCTTCACAAATCCTCATTTAGCATAAACTATTAATTATGAGTCATGGATAGAGCATTTGACCAACACATGAGCCCTATATTTTTCCCTAAGAAAGAGATATGTGCATAATTTTAAGGGCTAATATATGATGGATTGGTATCGATAACCATCGTCAATATTCCAAACTCAAAATACCATCATATCCTGATAACATGACAAAGATTCCCTTTGAAGGACCTATATGGTGTCCAAGGGACACAAGAATGCATCATAATCCCCATAGACAAATATTATGGTACAATACCTTAGATTTTGCAGGCATTGAACCACATCAAAAGCACCAAGAACCATATCTAGTATTTTAAACTTCAAAATGAGCACTATATCCCACTTGCGGGTCAAATATTCCCTATGAAGGGCCAATGTGGCGGTTTGAGACCCCACACATGGACCATGAGATCCATACTAAAATGTTATGGCATAAGATCCTAAATTTTTCCTTATACCATGGAATGGTCCTTAGGATCCTTCAATCACAATACCGACTTCAAGTGTGTGTGATTTGATTATCTCCTCAAGAGCACTAATCAATATACATAAATCAATTAAGTTCTAGGGAACTTATATGTTTAATGAAAACTTTCCCAAAATCATTGTGGGAGAGCCACACACCATCCAACCTTAGGCAAGCTTTCAATCAATAATATCTCAATGTATATTTCATCGCTAATTGATGCTCTAACATCACAAGGACAAGGGTTCAATATCACACTCTTGGCCATATTCGAGGTAGTCTCCCTAGTCTAAAAATGTCAATATCCACAAGGTTTTACCCTCCTTGTGGTCTCTCCTCTCTCTACCCCTTTAGATTTTGTTCTAGTTAATAATAATCCCCTCCATGAGGAATCCCCCGCCAAGGATTATGAACCCCCTCACATTTGCAAAACATATCTCCTTTGATTTAGGTTTCCTTAAATAGTAAACATTGGGTTTTACCTAAGTTTTACTTAACTATTACAAAATATTCACGATTTGGCATTCCTTTCAAGCACATGGATGATAAAACATGCTTTCCTTCTTATAAGCCAAACTATTTCACTAGTGGGGAGTTGTCTTGAGCTCCACACTATGAATCTTTGTTACATATTTACATCAAATACGACAACACAAGTCCAGGCAAAATTGGAGGAACAAAAATGAATTATGTAAATTTCATAAGTTTGTAGATTTAAAATCAAGTGAAGAAATTGGCCATAATGTTAAAGCATGTGCACATGTTATCCATGAATCTATCCCCAAGAGTTATCTTGATTTGTCATGATCCAAACATGAGATATTAATTCCTCAAAGTTGGGAAGGTCACGAGTTCAAAGCTCTTGATTCCATTATGATTAGGCTTTGTCATCAAAGCTGTCGGTTTACCACATTAACCATCCATGGATCATGATGAAGTACTCAGAGGGTTTTCCATGAGAATTTCCTTAGAAAAGAAATATTATCCATGAAGCTAAATCACAAGCACATCTTGATAGCAATTAGGAAATGTCCATGCACTAATGAAGAAAAACATGACCAAGGAGATGAAGTATAACGGTTTTTGGAATTACACATAAGACAAATAACAAGACAAGTATAATGGCTTCAACAATATTTTAAGGGTGGTTATTATAAAACCACCCCTAAAAACACCTTTCTCATTTGTGCCCTTTCCACTACATCCCAAAGAAATCTAAGATGAAATTGGCAAGTAAAAAGTGGTCACTCAATGAAACCATGTGGACAAGAAGGAAATAGGCATCCCAACACCTTCTAAAGGTGCATAGTGGTACTATGAGAGTTTTATCACACTTCAAAAAATGACAATGAAGGATTAGCCATCAACAATTAACTCCAATATGTGAAGCAAAAAGGTGAGGACATTTCACATCACAATTAAGATGATACTAATTAAGATCATCACCAAATACACACGCTAAACTCAATCACATAATAGATTCACATAAATCACATACACAAGTGACACACCAAACTCATGCACATAATAGATGCACCAATTCTATTGCAATTTGAATTTCACTAGATTAGTGCCAATTCTATTTCAATAATTTTACAAAAAAAAAGTTAGATTAGATTACGAAGATAAAAGATTGCAAACACTAGTTTTATATGCTTATAACCTTTTAGACTACTTAGATCGAAGATTTGATTGTTGATCTTATAAAATATTGTTGTGAATAAAGATGGGAAAATAAAAACTCAAAGCAGTGGTTTCTCTACTTATGACTTAGACAAATTTCAAAAGCATCACAAGACCAAAATGTAAGGATATGTTACACCCTTGGAGAGCAGTGGAAGTCCTAGAAAATCCATCTTTCAACAAGGCTAGATGCTAGTAAAGGAGAGATGAGTTGGCCAGATAATTTGATCCCTAGTCAAATAAGCTTCCTCTACTGCAAATATACGAGAGGGTCCCTCCATATGTTTTTTGTTGTTGAGAGAGGTTCATACAATCAATTTAAAATCAAGCTTTTGAATCTTTGAATCTTAACCACATTCAAAAGGTTTCCTATGAATGGCCTATGTTGTGGCTTAAGGCCCCACACATGGCATGTAAGGCTTAGAGATAGATTATATGGACTTAGATTATGTATTATGGGCATGTGTGATTCTTTGAGTGACAAAGAATGGCATGTGAGGCACATAGAAATATATGTTATGTCCTAGTGCATTTCCTTTTATCCCTAGACCATGGCATGGGCATCAAAAAATAACCTTGGTGTGTTAATTCTCAAAATGATGGACGTATTTCACTCAGATGCCAAATATTTCCTTTGTATGGCATGTGTGGTCATTTGGGGTGCTACACATGAACCATGAGACCTAGAGGAAACTATATGAACTTAGGCCCTAGAAGTTAATCTCAAACCATGGCCTGGTTGTAAAAAATTATTCATGGTGTTATACATCCCAAAATTGCCACCATATCCCACTCATAAGCCAAAAATTCCCTCTATAAATCCTATGTGATGGACTTGAGCATTGCACAAAGTTCGGGGTCATTTATGGGTAATTATGGGTAACTGAAGGGTAATTAGGGGTTAATTAGTGATAATTTAGGGGTAATTTGTGGTCAATTATGGGTAGTTAGGGGTAATTATTGGGTAATGAGCTGTGGTAATTAGGGGTTAATAAGGGGTCAGTTATGGGATAATTAGGGGTTAATTAGAGGTAATTAGGGATCAATTATGGGTTAACTAGGGGAAATTAATGGTACCTATGGATCAATTATAGGCAAGTAGGGGTCATTTAATCCCAAGGGGTTAGCTAAACTAGTGGTTGTTCATGGTGTTGGGAATTTAGTTAGGTTCATGGCAGCATGTGCCCATTTTGAATCCTTGTGTGTGAAGCACACTAGTCTACATCAATGGGTTTACTAGGGAATATGTCATCTATGAATGTTTGGAAAGATCCATTGGGTTTCTCGACGAGGTTTTCTTTAGAAAAAAGTAGGGGTCATTTAGAGGTTATCAAGGGTTAATTATAGGTAAGCATGGATTATTTAGGGGTAATTACCAGTTAATAAGGGGCGAACTATGGGGTAATTAGGAGTCCATTAGTGGTAATTAGGGGTCAATTATGGGTTAACTAGGGGCAACTAAAGGTACCTATGAGTCAATTATGGGTAAGTAGGGGCCATGTAATCCCAAGGGCTTAGCTAAACTAGTGGTTTTCTATCACGATGTTGGACATTTAGTTAGGTTCACGATGGCATGTGCTCATTTCAAATCCTTGTGTGTGAGGCACACTAGTCTACATCGATGGATTTACTGGGGAATATGCCATCTATGAATGTTTGGAAAAATCCAATAGGTTTCTCCACGATGTTTTCCTTGGAGAAAACTAGGGTTGTTTTATTTGTTATCAAGGGTTAATCACTAG
>LPNX010783384.1:0-33809 GCA_001517045.1 Pseudotsuga menziesii | reverse complement strand
TTGGTTATCTGTTACCAGGTTGCACTGTTCAATTGGTTATTCATTACAGTTGCTTATTGGTTATATGATATCTCCATGAGCGTGCAGAGATTTTAAATTAGGAAAGCTTACCTCTATATTTGTTAGGCACCCACGTTCTCATACCTGGTACCTGTTTCATTGATTTGTAATCAAGGTAACAGTGTAGAACAATTATGTTAATCCCAATATTTGTAATATATGTTATTGTTATTCAATGTGTGGTTTGTGTAGATGGAGCAGTGGAGGCAGGGTCCAGTCTTACGCCCTCCTCATCCGGGCAACAACAGTTTTGGAAATCCCTAAATGGAAACTTTTAATTTTGGATTTCACCCAGTTGGAAAAGATGGGTTGTATGTTCTGGGGATTTCAATTAGTGGCACTTCAGACGAAACTCCGTGTGGACTGCAGGGGAGAATGGTGGTATCAGAGTGGGGAACAATGCTTCGTTTACTTTCCAAACTGATGGGAACCTTGTATTGCGCAGTGGATCAAACACCACGGTGTGGCAGTCTAATACTGCAAACCAAAGCGTATCGTCTGCTGTCATGCAGGACGATGGCAATTTTGTAGTGAAGAATAGCGGTTCCAGCAGTGTTTGGGAGAGCTTTGCTAATCCTACGGATACCCTTTTGATTAATCAGAGTTTTGGTGTGGGACGGAGTCTGCACATTTATCCTTATTCATTCACTCTGGAGACCAGTGGGAATTTCACATTGAAATGGAGGAACAACATCACATACTGGAATCAGGGTGCCCCTAATGGCTCCAGAGCACATCTGAGCAGTCAAGGGGGTTTTACACTCTCTAATTCTTCTGGTGATCAGCTGTGGATTGCATACAGCAGCGATTACGCTGATTCCACGATCACATTGCGCAAGATCAGGCTTGAATCAGATGGGAATTTGAGGTCCTATGGGTGGTCTAAAAGCTCTGGATCATAGCAACTGGGTTGGAGTGCAGTAGAAGACCAATGCCAAGTGTATGGATGGTGTGGGAACTCTGGGGTGTGTGTTTACAATGGCACAGCCCCGCACTGCATATGTCCATCTGCAGATTTTGTTCCTGTAGATCCCAAGGATCCCACACAAGGGTGCAGGAGAGAGCAGGACATTAAAGGGTGTAAGAACCAGAGCATGGTTTTTTTGAACAATACTGAATTCTTCTCTTATCCTCCAGAATCAGAATCACAGTCGGAGATATACAATTTGGGCATTAAAGATTGTCAGAATAATTGCCTCATGAATCTACTCTGTGTTGCATCGACAGCCAAGGCGGATGGTTCGGGCACTTGCCGTATAAAGACTCAGAATTTTACAAGTGCCTATCAATCAGCAGCAATTCCAAGTGCTTCTTATGTAAAGGTATGTGGTCAAGGCCATCCTCTAGCACCGCCACCACCTGCAAATATGTTTGTGAGATCAACCAAAGTATCTGTCACTGGAATTGCTGCAGCAATTATAGGACCTATCATTGCCTTGATTACTATCCAGATCTGCCTTTGGTTTACTTTCTCTAGAAATAATCCTAAGTTTAGATTTGGGCAGTTACCATCCCAATACACACTTCTGGAATATGCCTCGGGGGCTCCGGTTCAGTTTTCCTACAAGGAACTTCAGCACTCAACAAGGAATTTTATGGAAAAGTTGGGTTCAGGTGGGTTCGGAACGGTGTACAAGGGAGAATTGTCCAACAAGACAATAGTCGCAGTCAAGCAACTTGAAGGGATTGAACAAGGGGAGAGACAGTTTCGCATGGAGGTGGCAACCATCAGCAGTACTCATCACTTAAACTTGGTTAGGCTAATTGGATTTTGCTCAGAAGGCCGCCATAGATTGCTGGTTTATGAATTCATGAAAAATTCTTCTTTGGACACATTCCTTTTTTCTAGTTCAGAGCAATCTGGGTTGTTAGATTGGGATAAACGCTTCAATATAGCCATTGGAACTGCAAGGGGCATCGCCTACTTGCACGAAGAGTGCAGAGATTGCATTGTTCATTGTGATATTAAACCAGAGAACATACTCCTAGATGATCATTTCAGTGCCAAGGTTTCTGACTTTGGACTCTCTAAGCTCATCAATCACAAAGGTGATCACAAGCGTTCATTGACTAGTCTTCGGGGAACCAGAGGATACTTAGCTCCAGAATGGCTTGCCAATTTACTCATCACTACCAAGTCTGATGTTTTCAGTTATGGCATGGTATTGCTGGAGATCATAAGCGGTAGAAGGAATTTCGATATCTTGACGTCAAGGAGGAAGAAATTCTCAGTATGGGCCTTTGAAGAATTTGAAAGAGGAACCATTCCAAACATCACAGACGAGAAGCTTGGTGCAGATATTAATATTGATCAGGTAAGAAGAGCACTTCAAGTTAGCTTTTGGTGTATTCAGGAGCAACCCTCACAGCGGCCAGACATGGGGAAAGTTGTCCAGATGCTGGAGGGAATTTTATTTATTGACAAACCACCTGCTCCTAAATCTTTGGAATCCTTTCATACCAGTAACAGAGGCAGTGGCAGTGAAATGGAAATCTCAGAGCTTGCAACACCCAGTCATCCAGTTTCTTCTATCTCCTCTCTGAACGCCACTGTGTCTTCAAATCTCTAAAATATCCGAAAGATAGACTCTCCAGCAGCAGGTAGCTACCTTCTAATGGCCACTTAAGTTCTGAAACTTATGACAAGACAGGTTCTCTTTTCATTCCAGTTGCATCTACTCAATGGAATGATCACCATAACTTGGTTTGTAGTGTGTAATTAAGAAAAAATGAATTATTTTGTCAGTTTCATCGTGCCATTGCACGTTTCAAAGGCAACAATGTCATTAACCCCAATATCAAGTCCAGACTTGCCTTGCGAAGGTTGGTAGCATCTTAGATGGATTATGTATACAAAACGGAAAACTGTATATCGCAATGTTACAGAGGCAACTTTGATCTCTCCACTGCATTTCTTCTTGGAGTAGATCATTAAAGCTCAAGGCCATAAATTTTCATTCTCAAAAGTATATTTTAACCAGGACAAGGAAATCTAGGAATGACGAAGGTCTTTGTTTGGCATTAACGACAACCATGACTTATCTCTGCTGGATAACTGATTCTATCAAGATATTCCTATAACTGATTCTAGGAAAATGCTTAGATTAATAATTTGTTCATCCCTTGAGCAGTCTCTGGTTGCAGGCCTTGTTATTTTTTTCTGTTGTGAAAATGCATCTTTATTGGTTTCTTAAACAATGAAAATTAGATCAAGAATTATGCATCTTCTTTATAAAAGAGTTCTTTGGTCACTGTGCTGAATTCTCCAGCACAGTTTTCTTCAGAAATATCATGTTAGAATAGTTTTCAAAAAGTAAACATCTCAAGAAAGTTTCTTATCATACCAAAATATTATCACAAATTTGAGCTAATGCACTCTCTGGTCCACCTTGATGTGATTTATGATTTCATATGAAACATAGTCTGTTTGCAAATGTCCATACTTGTCTTTATAAGTAGCCTTTAAGCAAAAAGTAATCTGATTTATGATCTCATATGAAACATAGCCTTTTTGCAGATGTTCATACTTGTCTTCATAAGTAGCCCTAAAGCAGAAACTAACTCGATAACAATAGAAGCTATTAGACAAGATCGTATCAAAAAACATGAATTGCAAATGTTCATACTCGTCTTCATAAGTAACCCTAAAGCAAAAACTAACTTATAACAATAGAAGTTACTAGACAAGATCGTGCCAAAATAAAACCTCAATTGGTAGTGAACTCTTAACAAAATATTTTATGGAAATCCTTCTGTCCTGTTAGAGTACGTGAAATCTTTTTTTTCCATGTTTGAAAATGTTGAAACTCGAGACAAAACCATTTCTTAATTACTCTAATTTCGCAAGACCTCCATAAAATATATCTTGATAGTTTGTGCCTGCAATCTAGAAAGATGATTCGTCCTCATGCACCACAAATTTTAAATTACAAACACCTATGAATATAAAAATACCTATAACCTTGGTCAACAATTTTTGTTTTTGTTACATAAACAATCTGTTATTCATTAAATAACGTTACGTAACATATTCATAACGTTACGTAACGTTATGAATATGTTACGTAACGTTACGTAACGTTACATAACATTACATGTTACATAACGTTACAATATCTCCCCCATACTTGGCTGTAGAGCGCCTCTCGGTGCAAAAATCAAAGCAACTTGTAATACATTCATAGCTACCCTTCTCTTAAAAAAAATAAAAACAACTTATAATACATTCAATTGAATCTCAAATTGTGTAACAACTTATAATAAGTTCATTAGAATCCCAAGAGTAAAAGTTAAATAATTTGGCAAACTCAGAAAGATCTTTGAAATTTGTATTTCAAGAAAATATATATGAATATAAACCATACCCCTTAAATAAATAAATAACGGGCTTATGAAAAAATTTGAATAAATAGTTTTTGTTTGTAAAATAGCTTTTAATTATTTTTCAAGATAATGATTCCAAATTTAAATTAAAAATAACATATTGAAAAAAATCACATATTCACATATGTTTCTTTCAAATTATAATAAAGGCCTTTAATAAAGCTCAGTTGTCAACTATATTTTATATTGGTGAACATTGAATAAAGCAAAGTGCTTTTATGAATCAAATAGTAAGCTAGTATGTTCACTTTTTATGACATACAACAACATCTAAAGTCTTTTAACATATTTTTGAAAATAAGTATAATCAATTACAAGCTAAAGAACCAAACGAAACTCGTAAGGCAAGCCATTTGAGTTGGGTGATTTACCCTTCATCATATTAGTTAAGGTTTGAAAAGGCACTCTTATCCAAGGACCAAGATTAAAATGACAATTGGACATAAGTAGTTTTGCATGAACATTAATGTTACTAAGAAATTGTTTGGCAATAAGATAATCAACTTCACAAACATAGAAGAAAAACGATTATGAAAATGAACATAAGAGATGTATTTGTTGTTTCCATATCAAATCCTCAAATTTAGATGTTTAATCCTAATAATTTTTCTTAGAGGCTTATTTCTATTTTAGATAGTGAAAGTAAAATAATTTGTAGTCCTATCTCATTATTATGTTCCCCGATTTTAGCTCCCTTGGCTTGATAGTTGTCAATATCATAAAGTAGATTTTCAAGTTTCCCAACATAGGTTTACTTAGACCATTAAAAATGTCATCTTCCAAGTCTTTTTTACCTTAATTGAGTTTTTTCCTACACCGTCACTCCTTTCTTATTCACTCCGCAATAATTTTTCTCAACCACTAGGAAATGTGTCCATCTTCTAAACAAGAATCTCCCACCTTATGATCCACCTTGATTTGTTGCTTAGCTTAGAGACAAGATTATGCAATTGAGCAAAAAGTAGAATATAATTCATGTTGAGCCCTCAACAACCTCCCAAGCCATGTAACTTGGGGCCCCACTTCTAATTTTGGATCAAAGATCAATAACCAAATACTCTCTCTCCTTAGTTATGTTTCTCCTAGTTCAACTTGACTATGGAACATTATTGGTGGGTATGTTTTTATTATGTCCCTGAATAGTCTTTGTATTGTGCTTCAGTTGGGTGCATTTTCAAATAGTTTTTTATTACTTTTCCCCTAATCGATCTTATCATGTTGCATGCATTGAATGACTGAGAGGAACTTAGGTTAAAGAACCATATTTAACTTCCCATACTCGTCTTTTGTCTTAAGGTTTCATCATTGACTTCTAATTTTATCCATTTCAATAAGCCTCTAGAGTAGCCTTGAAGCAAAATGCAAAAACCACTTAAATTTTTTCAAAGAATCGCTCTTAAAGCTTATTTTGCTGGCAACCTTTCGCTAAGAAAAACATTTTTTCTTGTGACCATTTCGCTCCCAACGGGTCTTCTTATGCTAACATGTTGGCAGAGAAAATATTTTCTCTCTCCAACATGTCGCTGAGAAACACATTTTCTTTAGTGAAATGTCTCCTCCCAAAATAAAAGAAAAGGACTTTCCTTGAAGAGGAAATGCCTCTTCCTTGGTGATTTGTCACTGGCCAAAAAGGGAACAAGTGAAATATTTGCTAACTTGCAACAAAAAAAGAGAAATATTTTCCAACCTACAACAAAAAAGACAAAAGTTGGCTAATATGTGACAAAAAGACAAAAGTTGGCTGACATGCAACACATAAAGATGAAGTACACTTGAAAAATAATTTATTGGATGAAATGTCGCACTTGAAATGTCATTTCTTGGTTAAAGAGTTGCATAGGAAAAGTGATTTCTTGGCTAAAGTGTCACACTCAAAATTTCATTTCTTGGTCGAAACTATGAAATTTGACCTCACTATTTTGGCCATAACTTTTGACTTCAACATTCATTTTGGGAATCATTTATACCATTGGAAAGGTATTAGAGACATATACAACTTTTGCATTATACGTTTTCTCATATTACCTACTAAAAAGTTTATAAAGTGAGAAATGAAAGAGGGATACATTGTTGATGACCAAAAATGACCAAGTTGAGTTTTGGAATGACCCATAAACTTGGTAGCACAAAATTCTCATCTAGTATGTCTATGAAACTATTATCAAAGCAACCAAGATCAATGGACTCATAGAAGTAATATTGTAAAAACCTTGTAGTGATAAATTGACTTCTTTAGGTTAAACACAAATTGCTAAAGTATGATTTAAACCTTATATATGTTAAGTATTCTTGATGTGTGGAAGGAAGTATTGTACCACCATTCTTCCAAACATAACCATTTCACCCATTATGTTTGTTTATTAAATGCAAAGAAGAAAATATATCCTTCCAAACATTTGTTCACTATCTCAGTTTACCCATCGGATTGAGGATGATAAGATGAATTGTGATCCAACTAGGTACCAAACAAGAAAATAATTCAATCTAATTTTTTCCAGTGAAAATTGGATCTATATCACTTATAATAATCTTCAGGTTTCCATGTATCTTTTAAAATATATCCATGAATGTTGCAACTATTGTACTTGCATTGAAAGGGGGAGAGAGTGCGCAAAAGAGTGCATACTTGGTGATTCTATAAACAACCACCATAATAACATTCTTCCCTTTTGACTTGGGTAGACCTATGATAAAATCCATTGAGACTTCCTCCCAATGTTGACAAGGTATGTCTGGTTGTAAAAGACCTAAGTTCTTAGTTGTTTCAACCTTATTTTGTTAGAAAACCAAACATTTTACGACAAATCTTTGAACATCAGTTTTAAGACCTTACCAAAAAAATTATTTCTTGACCCTATGGTAGGTCTTTAGGAATCCTAAGTGCTCTATGATAGGATATGTGCATAATTACAAAAGGACATTTTGTTTGAGTTGGGAGTTCTTACATATATATAAGCGATCCTTATATCATAGTGGATCATTTCTCTAGACAAAAGTATCTGACATTGGGATAATTTTGTAGATTTTGAATTAATGTCCACACACTGGATGGGTCATTCTTCCATTCTCCCCTTTCTTCTACTATCCAATCGGGGTGTATAATAGAAATAACACAAATTAAGTAATGCTTCAACATCCTCATCTTTTCTTGAGAGTGCATCTGCCACCATATTTTGTTTCCCTTTTTTGTAGATGATTTCAAAGTCATATCCCAGCATCTTGGTTACCCATTTTTGTTGCTGTTTTGAAGATATTCTATGTTCCAAGAAGTATTTAAGACTATCATGATATGTTTTGACCTTGAAGTGCCTACATATTAGGTAAGGACACCATTGCCTAAGTGTATGTAGTGTTTTCGACATTTCCTTCTCATAAACAGGTTTGTGTGATTTCTTTCCCTTGATTGGCGGACTTTCAAAATCCAAGGGCCTTACTTCTTTCATTAGAACAACACCAACACCATTTCCCGAGGAATCACATTCCATAATAAAGGTTTTTGTAAGTCTAGTGTGATCAAGACAGAGGATTTACACATTGCCTCTTTAAGTTGTTCAAAATCTTGAGTGGCCTTTGGAGTTCAAGAGAATGAATCATTCTTCAATAATGTTGTTAGAGGTGCTACTATTCTCTATGAACAAACTTGTGGTAGTACCTTGTCAAACCTAAGAATCCTATAATATTCTTCAAGGTTTTGGGAATGGCCCATTCCATCATGACTTTAAATTTTTTAGGGTTTACCTTGACAGCTTCATGAGATATAATATGACCCAAATAATCTATCTTCTGTACCCCAAGGAAACATTTGGAAGATTTTGCATATAGTTTTTGCTCCTTTAGTAATTGTAGCACCTTGTCAACATGTTGAACATGTTAAATCTAAGACTTGCTATATATTAGTATATCATAAAAAAATACTAAAAAAATATTTCTAAGCAAGGGCTTGAAAATTGAATTCATCAAACCTTGAAATGTGGAAGGTGCAGTCATTAGGCCAAAAGACATGACCATAAATTCATAATGACCTTCATGTGAACACTATTTTTGGGATGTTTTCTTCCTCCATTCTAATCTAATGATACCTTGAGGCTTGAACTTTGATCCAACTCTGTTAAGTAAACTGCTCCATGTAGTTCATCTAACAATTCATCAATGGCCAGAATGGGAAACTTATCTTTAATGGTGAGATTGTTGAGTTCTCTATACTCTAGACACTTATGACATGATCCCTCCTCCTTGTGTACCATTACCATTGGTACAGAGTAAGAACTTTGTCTAGGCCTAATTATGATAGCCTCTAACATTTCTTCAAGGTACAAAGTAAGAACTTTGTCTAGGCCTAATTATGATATGCTCAATTTCTCTCTCTAGACATAAGGGTATCTATAAGGTCTGATGTTAGGAGGAACACTTCCTATAATCAAGTGAATAACATGATCATGATCTCGAGTAGGTTGGATACCTTTTGGAATATATTCAATACCTTGGAATGATTGTTAATGACTCTTTGGAGATCTAAGGGAATATGAGGCTTAGATGTTTGAACCTCTAGTGAGCATAATTGTGAAATTGCACCTCGATGTCCCCTTTTCAACAAATTTTTCATTCTATTAGAGCTTATCACCTTGCTTGGTTTCCTTGTGATACCCCTTAACTCAAGTTCTTTTCCTTCCGAGGAAAATTTCATGAACATTTCTTGAAAATTAAAAGCCAATGTTACCAATTATTGTAACCATTGAACCCCTAAGAAAACATCAATGCCACCCATTGGGATAGCAATCATTAACTATTCAATACATATTTTCCCATAGTAAGATTGATATTATGGAATTTTTGTAAGCAATTAATAATTCCTCCATTTGCAATCATTACTTGAAACTCTGGTGCTGGATATATAAAGCAATTGAGATCTTTGTCTAATTTATATTGAATGCAATTATGAGTACTAATAGAATCAATCAACCTTGATACCTTTTTTGTTTTGATATCCTTTGATCTTGAAAGTTTGAGGAGTGATAATTCCATAGAATGCATGACAAGATGTGGTGGGAGTAATCTCTTCTATTTCTTAATCTTGAGATTTTTCTCGTTCTTTTGCTTCTTCCTCTTCACAATATTTGTAGAATAATCTCTTATCACCGCACTTCTGTCCCTTACTATACTTTCTCTCACAATTAAATGATATACCTTTTTCTCTTATTTCATCCATTTTTTGAGGTGTCAACCTTGTAGGTTAAGGTGCATTAGAACAAGGAACATCATTCTCTCTAGAGGTGTTAGAGGTGGTCCTTTTAGTAGCCATCACCATGTTTTTGTTGTCAACCTTCCTTTCCAACATGAAAGACTTATATAAGGATGTTGTTTCAAAGAGGCACACCTCATGTTGAATGTTATCCTTCAAAGTTACCATAAAGAGATTCAACAAATTATATTATGGAATAATCTTCACTCTAAGGATTAACTTTTGAAACTTCTTGATGTGTTATACAACTGAACCTTTTTGTTTGATATAATTTATCAACTGGATAAAGAATTTGTTTCTCTTAATATCCCCATAATGTGCAATCAATTCATACATGAATATATACCAAAGATAATATATTACTTTTTATTGCCACAAATCCATTGGTACCATACAAATTGATCAGGATCTAAATACAAGGACGCAATAATAACCTTTTGCAAAGTTGGCACTTGGTGTAGATAAACAAATTGCTCCATAGGGAATATCCATGTTATCGGATCATTTCCATCAAACTTTATCATTTCAATATTAGGAATGATTTAATTCCTTGGTCCTCAATTGAACCCATGCAGATGCAGTGGATCATCAAATTTCGAGGACTCGAACCTCTTATTCTCTAACTGATTGTCAAATTTCTAAATACGTGACTAGAATAAGTCCCTCTTTGAGTATATAAACCCAGTTAAATTAGAAATGAAGTTGCGAAACCGCAGCTCCCCTCTTCTTCTCTATTCCCACCCAACTGGATGCGCCTTAATGCTTGACCAAAGGGCGAGGAAATAAGTGAGTAAGTCCTGAGCTGAGTGATTGATTGATTTCCTTCTTATCCTCTTCTTGAGTAGAAGAATGAGGAATAAAACTATGTTTTATATCATTCATCTATTCCTTCAACTCTTGAAGATCGTCTTTACTAGCCATGTCATTGGCCATCTTTACTAGATCCTAGTTGGTAGCCATCATCTTGAGGTCCTCTTTACAGGCCATCGTTTTTATAATATTTTTCATTTCCTTCTCTCTATATTTTTTTTGGTTTATCAATTGAGTAGATGGCACTTCCCTTTCACTCCATTCATCAAAATTTTCACTCAACTTGGTCAAGTTGTGTCTCAATTCTCCATTTGCTTCATAAGTCATGGTTGAACTTTCAGGAGGTTTACTAGGTGTAACATTTTTTTATGCACCTTTTTATATTTGATCCCAATGATGCTTACTATAATTATTATCTATTTACTCTTTATCACTCCTTTTAAATACCCAAAACAGATATTCCAATAAAAAATTATGGAATTCTAAAATAACATACATTTTAAAGCCTCACTTTGAAGATTGTTTGATGGTCAACCTTGGAATAAGATAACTTTGAAATTTCATGGAAATTTCAACCCCTCTAAGTTGGAATTTTTTTATGCACTATTTGAGATGTCTTCTTTGCAATTCCATAGGTTTGACCTAATTCTAATGTTACAATAAAAATGTATGGTAATTTTCCCAAAGCTTGTTATTTTTCCCTTTCAGGAGAGCAAAAGTGTACAACCTTCCACATTCCCAAATTTTAGGATCCGATTCTGAAAATTATACCATAGATACTATGTTATGTCTTATTTTTTATGTAATTGGTTTCACTCAATTCAGATCTTGCATGCTCTAAATATAGCAGTTTTCCGTAGAACACCTATTTGAGAATAGTTTTTGGGCTAATGAGAAACCCTAACTTCTTGAGGGTATAATTCCAAACCTGTAATGAGTTAGATCTAAAACTCAAATCCAAGATAACTCAATATGTCCTTAGTATCCCTTGCAAGTTGTTCTCTCTAAAATGTCCTAGAAAAAAGTTATAGAAAAAATTCCATTATGACTCGCTTTGGAAGCATCCAAGCTCTAATACTAAATGATAAGCAACAAATTACCAAAAAGAGCATAAACCATCAAGAAAGAGTAGTCCACACCTCAATAATGAAGAAAATATATGAATATACAACCTCTTCAATGGGGAAACCTCTTTATACAATGTACTAAGTACATAAGACAAGACAAGACAAGATGATTCAAATGAAAAGGTCTCCTTGATATATATATATATAGGAGACAAAGAGGCACAATTATCACTAATGGACTCAATCGACATCAATAATATAAAAATATTAATATAAAATGCCCAATTTAAAATGGAATGAAGCATCATTTAACGCTTAGCCGTATATGTGGTGAACTTATATATATTGTGGTAATGTCCAAGTACCAATGCCAAAGAAGATATTTGACATTTTATTAAGTGATGGAACCACAAACACTAAACTTCACGGCAATGAAGTATACGAAGCATGTGGCCAATGCCCTTAGGAAATGCAAAAACCATTATATACCAGCAATATTAATAATTAGAAGACTTATGCAAAATATAGGATCATTCAACATTGAAGTTGTTTAAGGAAACCTAGCTAGCCACCAACCCACGTGAAGAATCAAAATAATCACTTTTCTCCAATGAGGGACAATTGTCTTATCATATGTTTATATTTATAATTGTTTCTTTGCAACCTTTAATATTTATAAAGGACAAATGTAAAAGGTGGATAAGGTGGATATTCCTCTTTAGTAAAAGTCAAATTACCAACGGGTATGACATGTGGATTAAATGGAGCATTTATTTATATTAAAATAAAGACATTTTCTTAGGAAAAGAAAGACATCTTAGGAAAGATGGAGAAATGAAACGTTTTTGGAAGAGGAAACACTTTGATAGTTACTTAAATGAACCTTTCTTGTGGGAAGAAAAATGTTAAATATATTGGCGAGATTTTGCTATGATGGAGATTATTTGTAAAAACCTTTTTACAAATTTCTAATAAGATTAAGCCATTTTTGGTATTGCTATTTTGGAGACGAATTTCAAGTATGGGACCTCAATATATGGAACCTTTTTATGCTAATTGGTTGCATTCTAGAATTGTTCTAAGAATATTTTTGTATACTTAAGTCAAAACACAAAAACTCGGTGGACCGGGCCGCAACCGGTAAAGCCTTTGTTTTGTTACTTGACCTACGGTAGCCGGACCGCAAACCGGACGGATTCCCTATACCAAACAATCAACGGGCTAGTTGGGAACGTTGATTGGGGAGAATCCCTTACTGTTGCCGCCTGCGATTTTCCAGGTCTCAACAGTTTTGGCGCTAGAAGGAGGGTCGCCAGTGCATGGCTGGCCGAGGAAGCCCGTTTTCCCGATATTATTTCACTGGTTACAGTTCTGAAAGTAGTGGACCACGTAATCCAATTCCAGAAGAAGTAAATAGAGAACATCTATATCCTGTTCGCAACGAGATCGTTAATGACCTAAGAAGACACACCAGGGCATACGTAAAGAAGATTGGAGGATTGCCGATTATCCCTGAGTTGCCCAGGAGAGAATATAAAAGAAAAGACCGTCCTATAACAGAAGACTCAGTGCTGGTTGGAGACTGGGAAGAACTTGTGGAAACTGCCTTGCAAGAAGTTGAGCTACCTTTGAATCGAGAAGGCCTAGAAACCCCTTACATTTCTCCTGTTCACACCCCTGTTGGTTCACCTCTTCATTCTCCAACTCAACTCATGGCTGGTGTTAACGTCAACCAACCTCCTCCCAATCCACCAAATCCACCACCTGCATGGAAAGCCAGGTCACCCCTAAACCTGACTCCTCCTTTGCATGACCTACCTTAGGCCTTTGAAAAGTTATTGCCTAAGTTCGATCCAAATGAGAAGATATTAGTGGATGATCATTTGCAGAGTTTTTACTTGGCAATAGAAGGATTGAGAGCTGGGGAACATGAAGATGTAGTGTGCAGACTTTTCCTGCATGCCCTCAAAGGAGCTGCTGCATCTTGGTACTTTGGGTTGCCTGCTAATTCTATCCCAGATTGGGATACTTTCGAGAGAATTTTCAGAAGTAAGTATGCAGTTCAAAAGACTCACGCAGCCCTTATGAAAGGACTATGTGCACTGAAGAAAGAGAAAAAGGAAAAAGTGCACAGTTTCACACAAAGGTTCGCAGCATATCTTAAGAACTCTTCTGAAACAGATAAGCCTTCAGACAAAGTACTAATTGAGTACTATACTTCAGCTTTGGGTCCTGATCTGGCCATGTTTGCGAAAGGTAGGGCCAAGCCTACTCTGGCAGAAACCTATGAAGAAGCAGAAGTGGTGGAGGCCGAAAGGGAGAGTATTGAAGATTACCCCGAACAATCAGGAGAGAGAAGGAAAACTTTATTGTTCACTAAGCCTAAAGAGGAGAAAGCACCAGATTATGAAAGTATGGCCAAAATGATGCAAAAGCTGTCTAATAAGATCATAGACTTGGAGAAAGAGAAGGAAAAACAGAAGTTCTACAGGCCTTATTATAAGAAAAGGGAGGAAAACAGTCAGTCCCAACCTCCTCCTCACAATACTGCGTCTATGAATCTGACGGAGATAGGGATGGAAAATTTCTGCACCTTTCACCAGCAGCCTCACTCCGAAAAGAATTGTCTGCAATGGATAAATTCAATGACACTAGTCATGAATCAAATGTTGGATTCAAGATTAACAGAGGAAGGCGATGAAGAAAGAAAAGAGAATTCTGCTGCTACTACCACTAAAGAGAAGGAAGAGGAAACCATGGCTGTATGGAATTCTGTTGTTTTATTCGATGCTGAAGAGGAAAGGAGTCAAGGATACAAGGAAGTTGTGGATGCCAACGTAACGACAAGAAGTCAAGGGACGGTTAAAGATGATAGTATGATGCTCCCAAAGATCAGGAGGCTGCAGAGAAACGTTAAGAAGAAATTCCAACATAAACCCGTGGCTGATATAATTCCTGAATTTACTATTACTAGCCAAGATCCTGAGCAGAACAAAACACTGCCCAAGCCAAACGAAGAAAAGGTGAATGCTGATAACTATAACTCTACTAGACAGCAGATGAATTATGACATTGTGGAAGATTTAAAAAAGATAAAAGCAAACGTCCCACTATTCGAAATGTGCAAAGTACCTCAACAGAAAGAAAGATTATTGAGAGCACTTGAGGAATCGGATGAGAAGCCGCCTACCGATAATCAACCTCAGAGCGAAGAAGAAATTGGAGAAACCAGCGTTGGAGGTGAGTCTAAATGCAAACATCCACCTTTTCTCCTAACATTTGAAATTTTTAATCATAACGTGCACAATTGTTTGGTAGACTCAGGGGCGTCAATAAATGTCATGCCCATATCAGTATGTAAGAAAATAAATGGGCAGCCTAAGCCAACCACGTGGAGGGTGGTTCAATTGGATAGGACAGACGTTAAGGTAATTGGTCAAATGGAAGACGTCCTAATCCATCTGGCATCCAATGACAAAGTATGCCAAGTCATTAATATAGTGGTGGCTGACATACCAGACGCTTACGGTCTGGTCTTGAGCAGAGATTGGTCAGCTAAATTAAATGGATATTTCGCCTCAGATTGGTCACATCTGTGGTTTCCTTACAAGGGGAGTCCAAAGGGAAATTTTTAAGAGAGCCTCACATGAAGTACAATGTTACTCAACTAAATGAGAAGAATGTATCAGTCGATTCTGTGTTGGGCAACTATTTTCTCGAATTGGAACTAGGAAATTATCAAGCAGAAGAGGCCAACGACACATCTGACACCCAGCTTGATCTCCTTCGATTTTCTCAGGCTGATGAGATTGATTGTAACATAGTAGATTTAGCAGTAGGAATAGATTCACGTTTAGTAGATGGTGTTTTTTGGACTTTGTTTTTTGATGGCTCAAAGACATTAGAAGGGTCAGGGGCTGGTCGTGTCCTTATTGATCCACAAAAGAATAAACATTTCCTGTCATGTAGATTAGAGTTTGAATGTACTAACAATACAGCTAAATATGAAGCACTGGTGCAGGGACTCAAGAAAACGATTGAATTGAAGGTAAGTAATTTGAAAGTTTTTGGGGATTCTGAAATTATTATGAAACAAATTCGGAATCAAATCCACTGCATTTCTCCTCACTTGAAAGCTTACCAAAATGAGGTATGGGAACTACTTAAATGTTTTAATGCATTTAACATTATTTCAATCCCAAGAATAAAAAATGCAGCTGCTGATCTATTGGCCACATTAGCTGCTAGACTCGTACCTACTAACAATCATTGTTCTGTTGAACTCCTTTTCAGGCCCTCTGTACCGGATATGATCACCAACCTGCGAGTATTTGATGATGATCAGCAAATAATAGAATGCTTGACGAATGAAGAGGTGTTCAAAGGAGCAATCACAGATGATGAGGAACATCAAGCTGAGATGAAATATGACAATTTCATTCCGAAAGGGGTCCAAATGTTAGAAAAAATGTTTGACTTGAATGAAAAGTTCAGAAGACCCGCTAACGTGAAGACGCACAACTCAACTCTGCAGTTCGAGCTGATAAATTTGGGGACTGAGAACAATCCTAAGTTCATGAATCTCGGTAAATGTTGCTCACCGGCCGAAAGGGAAAGGTTCGTCAGTCTGTTTAAACAGTACAAGGACGTATTCGCATGGACGTACGAAGAAACCTATGACACCAGCATCATCAAGCATATCATCCCTATTAAAGCAGGCGTCAAGCCCTATCAGCAGCCATTGAGGAAGATGCACCCAAAGTTGGAACCACTAATCCAGAGCGAAGTGAAGAAATTGTTAGATGCTAGGATTATTTTTAAAGTCAGGCATTCCGAGTGGGTGTCAAATTTGGTACCGGTCAGAAAAAAGTCGGGAGAAATCAGACTGTGCGTGGACTTCAGAAACTTAAACCGCGCCTCGGATAAAGACAACTATCCGGTGCCCCCCATGGAGCAATTGCTACAGATGGTTTCTGGTTCTGAATTGTTTTCATTATTGGACGGGTTCTCTGGCTACAACCAGGTGTTAGTAGCTGAGGAAGATAGATTGAAGACAACGTTCAGAACTAAATGGGGAACTTTTGCTTACAGAAGGATGCCCTTTGGACTGATTAACGCTGGAGCGACGTTTCAGAGAGCTATGGACATAGCTTTCCGCGGACTGATTGGACGAAGTGTCATGGTATACCTTGATGACATCACAATATTCTCAATGAAAAGAGGGGAGCACGCGTTCCACCTAAGGCAAATTTTCGAACGTTGTCGGAAATATGGTATTTCCCTCAACCCTAAGAAGTGCGTATTCGCCGTCACAGAAGGCAAGTTACTGGGGCATATAGTTTTAAAGAAAGGTATATCTATAGACCCAGAAAGAATTAAGGCCATTGAACAAATCCCTATGCCACATAATAAAAAGGGAATGCAATCCTTCATGGGAACAATAAATTTCGTACGTAGGTTTGTGCCTGATTTTGCCCAGACTGTTAAGCCACTGCAGCAGATGATCAAGCAAAATGCACAATTTAAGTGGACTGATATTGAGAAAGACGCTTTCAGCAAAATTAAAACTACTGTTGCACATGCGCCCTCCTTGAAAAGTCCAGACTTTGATAAAGACTTTGTTATGTATACATTTGCATCCGATGATTCATTGGCAGCTGTGCTTACGCAAAAGGAGGATGGGGGTGATGAATTCCCAATCTCTTTTATGAGAACTGGGCTACAAGGGTCTGAATTAAATTACCTAGCCATTGATAAGCAAGCTTACGCAGTATTTAAGGTAGTGAAGCAATTCAGGCCTTACATATTAAAAAATCGAACCAAGGTAATAGTCCCTTACCCAGCTGTAAGATCCCTTCTCATTCAGAAAGAGTTAGGAGAAAGAAGGGGCAACTGGGTAACAGCCCTTCAAGAATATGACCTTGAATTCAAACCAGCCACTATAGTGAAAGGTCAAGGGTTATGCAGATTGATGACTAAAAACAGAAACAACGAAGAACAAGCATGCGAAGATGAAGCCGAATTGCATGCAATGGATGTATGTCCTCTGTTTACAGCTCCTGAGTCTTGGTATAGAGACCTTGTGCATTACTTGCAGTCAGGGCTATTGCCAGATCATTGGAATTCCAAACAGAGAAGAGCTCTGCGTTTGAAATCAGCTCCCTACCAAGTCATAAAAGGCGTATTATTCAGAAGAAATTACGATGGAGTCCTCCTGAGATGATTGGAGAAAGAAGATGCTGAGAAAGTAATGTCTAAATTGCACGATGGTCCATCTGGGGGACATTATTTAGGGGACACTACAGCCCACAAAATCCTTAGAGCCGGTTATTATTGGCCTACACTCTTCAGGGATGCACATGCACACGTCAGGAGATGCGATATCTATCAAAGGTGTGGTGGAAGACAGCCTAAAGCAGCAGCGCCCCTAAAGCCTGTGATGATCATAGAACCATTTGAGCAATGGGGGTTGGACATTATTGTAGAAATAAAACCGAATTCTTCCCTGCTGCACAAGTACATTCTTACTGCGACTGACTATTTCACTCGCTGGGTCGAAGCTATCCCACTGCGCAAGATAAACGAAGACGAAGTCATTAGCTTTCTACAAGATCATATCATGACCAGGTTTGGAGTTCCAATTTTGTTAGTTTTTGATAATGCTAAATAATTTTCATCAATTAAATTGACTGCATTTTCTCATGATAAAGGGATAAAATTACATTATTCTGCTAACTACTATCCACAAGGGAATGGCCTGGCTGAATCCTCTAATAAAAACCTCATTAGAATTCTGAAGAAGACTGTAATCGAAAACCAGAGAAGTTGGCACTCAGCCTTACCCAACGCCCTGTGGGCTGACAAAGTCACCCCCAAGTCTGCAATAGGAGTGTCACCCTATACCCTTGTGTACGGTAAGGAAGCCATCCTGCCTCCCAATATCATGCTACCGTCTTCTATTTTAGCTCAAGAGTCTAGTGGGTCGGAGAGTGAAGTTTTACAAATGAGAATATATAATCTCCTAAAGGCAGAGGAGGCTAGATCCAAGGCCAAAGAATGTTTTAAACAACAGCAGGATGTAGTAAAAAGATGGTTTGACAAACATAAAGCTGGGAAAAAGGACTTGGAAGTGGGAGACTTAGTTCTCAAGTGGGATCATCCCCATGATGAGAAGGGAAAGCATACTAAGTTCCAGCAGTTGTGGGTAGGCCCATTTCAAATCTCAGCAAAACTTGGCCCTGCTACTTATAATCTGCAAGATTTACAAGGATGGGAGGAGAACTTACCAGTTAATGGTTTGGTTCTCAAGCCTTATTTTTCTTGAGTTTCCCTTGAGTTTTTCTGTCTTGTATATAAATAAGCTGTTTGTTTGTTTTCGAGTCATGCTTTCTTTTGGTTTAAATTTGAGTTGTTGGTTTTCAATAAGGGGGACGAACTTGCGGTTGTTGGAGGATATTTAGATCTTTTCTGGGAATAGCAAATATGTTGAGTGTCAGCCTGTGTATTACTAAATGAATGCTTCCAGCCTAACAGTTTTCTCGAATAAAATTCTGTGTGCATTGAAGTCCTATTTAACCCCTGTGAAATAAACCGGATTCGAGGGGTCTGGAGTACTATGTCGGGGCTCCATCCACATTACATTTAAAATGTTCTAAGGAGCAATAGTAAAGGACCCATGGAAAGAAGCAAGGTGAACAGTGTATTAAACATAAATGATCCCATGCTAAGAAACTAATGCCAAAAGGCAAATAAAGAGTCGAAACTTCTATGAAAGCATCATGAATCAAAGCGGGTGCTAAATCATAAGTACTAAATTGCCAAAACATCCTCTCCGTCCGTGAGCTGAAACTTGAAGTATACCACTCACACAAAAGGACACTATGGGATAGAGGATCTTGAATTAAAATTCAGTAAGGAAGGCGTACAGAAGGTTTCAGATGAAAGGGACGAAAGTCCAAAAGCACACAAGTGTAAAATGGCATGGGAACGAGGAACAAACGAATATTATTGTTTACTATCTGCTACAATCCTGTGGTGTCCACGCTGTTAGTTACCTGAAGGCATAGGTAATAATGAAACTCATTCTCTGGCCTCAACAGAGTTATCTGGATTTGAAGGTCTTGGTTTCCACTTTCCCCAAATTGGACTAGCATCATTGATTAAGGTACACACTTCGGTCATTTGAGAAATTCGGAGAGCTGGAAGAATTCAAAAGGATGCATTTGTCGTTAAACAGTCTGTCACTCAAAGAAAAATCACCCAGAGATCTAGGTTCACCAGGTAATCGCCAGTTGTTGTAGCTGCAACTTTTCTCCCCAAATTTCTTAATTTTGGGACCCTCCTCATGATTTTGTTTTGATCGTTGAATTCTTTTGAGTGTTGATCTATGTTTTATTTTTTAATGACTACAAAGCTCGATTCTTGACCAAGGCTCAGATTCTGATTGCGATGAAGTTTATGGTGAGCCGTAACTTTTATTTTGTTTTGCGGGTGGATCAAACCAATTGACTCTACTGTGGTCGCCGTTACAGAGGGATGACAGTTTTCTCGTTAAATGTTGGTGGCTGACTGAAACACTTAGTTTTCGTTGGATCAGGAGTTTTCTTTCCTTGGTCGGAAGTTTAACCTTTGTCCCGTCCGTCGTTGCGGCTTCTGAAGTTGTTTTTCCATCTGAAGTCAAATCGTGCCGACGTCCGATTCGTTTTGTCTTTAATCGCTTGTCGTTGCGGCTGAGAAGAGCTAGAGAGCGTCCGAAGTCTAAATCCCCTCGACGGCCGTTTCGTATTAACCTTCAACCGCTTGCCCATAGCCCTGACTCGTCCGCCATTGCGGCTGGGAGAAACCTTTAACTTCCGATTCTAATGTCTGCTGACATCTGACGTAGCCTCCTCCTGCCCTCTTCGTTTTTCTTTAGCCTTTCTCTCGTCCGCCATTTCGGATGAAACAACCGTTTAGCCTCCAATGTACTATCCGTCCGATGTCCGATTAATGGTGTTTCCCGCCTGACTGGTCCGCTCTTCAGACATAAATATTGTTGAACCACCAGTAAGTTTCCCGCTATGGTCGAGGTAGTGGTATCAACGCCTGGTGATTTCCTTGCGAGATGGTTGTTTCATGAGTAGATCTTGTTATGTTGTTTTATAACGTCATCCTAGTGAATGATGCTTGTCAATCGATTGCAGGAGAGAGCAGGAGATCGGTCAAAATGACACGGCGTGGAAGAATACAGACGGTTTAACAGCAAACGCGGAGTTCTGAAGGGCCCGGCAGTTACCCAGCCAATCATGAATGTGCGCTAAAAGATGGAGGACCGGAACGTTTGGGGAACTAGAAAGTCACAAGTCGGGGGGAGCCCGAAGGGTCGGCTGTTGTAGTTTAAATATTCAAAAGTAGGAATGAGCAAAGGGCTTTTTCCCTGGAAAATTTTGTAATTGTTTGCTTGTAAGAGGAACTACTTTGTTTTGCAAAGGAAACTGCAATTTTTCCTGTTGGAGAGAGTGAGGAGTGGAATGTATCAATACAACTCAATGAATAATGTTGAAGAGGAACTATTTCATTTTCAGCTGGGTTTCATTTACTGTAAGAGTGTTTAATTTCCTGAACCTATGTTCTTGTTGAATGCTTTTCGGTATCTTTTGGGATATTTTCCACTGTGAGTAATAAAGGTTGTTTCATAAAATAATCGGCTAACTGGTTATTTAAATATCTGTGAGTGTTCATGTGTCTTGAAAGAAGTATCAGCTATCTGTGATTCTTCATTATGCATGTGCAAAATGTGTTACTCACCAATAAACGCTGATTTTGCTCGCTAGGGATAGTTTAGATAGTCATTTTGCTTTTCTTGTATGCGATTTGGATGCCCATGAGCCATAAGACGAGAGGTAAGAATTTCATATCTTAAGTCAAATCACGAAAACTCGGTGGACCGGGCCACAACCGGTAAAGCCTTTGTTTTGTTACTTGACCTACGATAGCCGGACCGCAAACTGGATGGATTCCCTATACCAAACAATCAACGAGCTAGTTGGGAACGTTGATTGGGGAGAATCCCTTACTGTTGCCGCCTGTGATTTTCCAGGTCTCAACACATAGTTAATTGCGTGGTTAAGTATATTGTCATCCCTACATAAGCATATAGTTCCTGCATTAATGAAATAGCTTAGTTGATTTGTTGCCTATTTTGAATAGTTAAATTTACTTTCATTAGATTAGATTGCTTTCGGACCAAGTGACCGCTTTCCTAGATTAGTTGTTGCAGTTTTATTCCATAAAATAGATTAGCATAACAGTAGATTATATTTAAATTCCAGTTGTTAAATAGTTTCCCTACTTTCGTAAGAATAGATTGGATTCCTGCATTTAACTCATGATATTCATGCATTTAGTTTAACATCATGTAGTTGCATGATTAGTGCATTTGCATATTTAGTTAGCTAAGGTTAGTTCAATCCTACAATCTTGCACATATAGTGTTTTCATCTCACAAGCTCCTCGGGTTGACAATTAAGTGTTGAATTAGATAGTGCATATTTTACCCAACACCAAGACACACACACACACACACAGACAACTTCATTGTTGGATTTGATTAAAAGGATGCACATCATGCTACTATAAGAGACTAGGGTTCCTTAGAGCTGAACATCATGTTACTACTGAAAATATATCACATTGAAGTTGTTACAAAACCTTCCAAATATACATAATAAATATTATTTTTACAAGGTAAATGGAGGTGGAGTTGCTGCCTCACATATTTCCGTATTTACCTCAAAATCTCAATAGAAATTAAGTGTTGATAAATCATCATCCCCCAAAGGTAGACACTGTTCTTATCCTTTTCCTTTTGTTTGTAAATTCTTCTGAAAACAAGCACCTAGAACAACCCTTAATTCCTTCTCCATTGTTGATTCCAGATTATGTCGATAACCTGAGAGTTCATTGGACTTCTTTTCACAATTTTGGCATCATGGCTATGTAAAATTTCACAATCTCCATCTGTCCCAAAGTTGTCTTCATTTAAGGCTTCAAGGAAAATCTAAAGGACTTCCAATTTGTGAAAGATCTATGACCAAATTTCCTAATGCTAATGCTGGTTTAATTTATGGAAACATCCATAAGAGCACCTAAAGGATTGTCATGGATCTGCTCCGATTTTGCAATAAAAACCTCTACCAAAATCAACAACATCACTATATTGGGCATCCAAGGTCAGATTCGATCATCAATCGAATCTTTCACCAAGATTTTAGCGAATTCTCCAAAATTGCTGGGCACCCCAAAATGTGAGACATATTGGGTGTCAACACTAGCAATCGATGATATGACAAATAATACAATGTCAATTCCATTTCCTTGAAATACTAGTGGAGCAACTGGGGATAGTGGCTAGGGGATGATTGAAGAAGATACAAACACATGTTATGTAAAAGATTGCACAATCTACAATTTTGATGTAAACGTATGTGCTAAAAAGTGTGTCAACTTTTTTAGTGACCAATGTGAAAATTAACATAATGCCAATGAACAAAAAAACTAGTCAAAATAGAAGCACTATAAATCTAATTTTGGAAACATTGTGTAACCTAACAAAAAAATCTTATCTAGATAGAATAGGGTCACATAAGTTGATTCCAACAAAAAAATAAAAGTGACTTTGGTAAGTGGCTGAAAGATATAATATATCTAACCATGACAACAATAAATGTTGTGTGCACAATGATATTAATGTTCCATTGGCACATGAATTTCCTTCATTGTTAGAGCTAGAACCTCATATCATTGATGTTGGTCTAGAAATCCCCCCTTCAACAATATTAACTTTTCAACTTTGGGAATTTTATAGATAAAAATGAGGAGAAAAAATAGGTGCTCTTACATTCATAGACATGGCTCAAAGGTTGGCCTCTTTATTTCATCATTAAGAATGATAATCATATGCATATCATCACACCAACTATACTTAAATCATTCAACTTGGATAAGACACCCTATCCATGACCCTACACCATGATTGGCTATGAAAATTCAAACCCTTACACATCCCAATACAATGAAGATTTAGTGTGTACTCAACCCCTTATAAAATAAGGCTCTAGATAACATAGTGCTGATAGTCTACCTATTTGACATACTATTAGGTCAACCATTCTTTTGGTATCTATCCATTATGAAGCATGAATATGAACAAATTCCTTGTAATCCAAGATCAACGTTATGGAATTATATAATTTCGTTCAAAGATCATTGTTGTCACTTAAAGGTTGTAAGATCATAGTACATTTATATAAAATCAATGTTGTGACAATTCCATATCATTCGATACCTTAAAATACTCAAACCCTTAAGTAAATCACTACCACAAGGATGGATATCCAAATGGTAGTGACCCAAAATTCATCACATCGATACCTTTCGTGCTCACCAAACTTGGGTTGTGCAACTGGACACCCAAGTTTTGTCATGTCATGCTCCTTCACAAACCAAGTAAATATTATCAATGCATACAACTGATGCTTGTACATACTAGATAGATCATGTATTCCACCCCCTTGATTATATTGTTGTGTATAATCCATTGTTACATACGTCCATCTATGGGGCATGATCTCTACTTTTTTCTACATGTCATTGCTTAGTTAGATATTTGTAACATGAGTAAATAAAGAAAGTATGAGAAAAAGGTCTATGTTCTATCCAAGCATCTATATGAGAAAGTGGCTTCTCTACACGTGCCTATCCTATTAATAGGCGCCTTAATGATTCACTAGAACACTCATGTTGTTGCTAAAACAACTCACCTAGTGAAATGTGATAGGCTTGTGTGAAACAAATCCTTAACCATAGTCAAGCATAGCTAACCAAGCCAACCAAACCATGACCTTATGAGACAAGATGAGCCAACATAGATTATATCTCAATTTTATTTCCAATTTAGGGTTCTAAATATAAGTAACAAGACAATTTGATATGGATGAAATGAGATTATTCAACCAATACATGCAAATGAAAAATGAGAAGATACGGTGAATCAACATAAGCAATAAAATTAGTCCAACAAAATTGTATCGATAAAAGGAGATATATTTAAGATATTTCCAATGCAAGTGGCAATCATTCCTAATGTTATATACAACAACATAGTGCAATGCCCTTAGAAACTACAATATGCTAAGATTCCACCTCAACAAGGCAATGTTTAACATGCTATAACATTGGTGTTTCATAAGATTCTCATCTAATTTTGTGCGCAAATGTTGTATTTAGTTCCCTGGGTATATTTTCTTATTACATGTTAAATTGATTATGCTATAGTAGGTGCTAAAATATACATTTTTTGTTGACGTCAAGTTACAGGTTTCAAGCATTGGATCGAAAGCTCAACAACGGACTTCTTTGAACTTCCAGTGTTCGGAGAAAATATTCCTATGGCACGGCGTGGACCACAACAAAAATTATGACACTAGAAATTAAATCCATTCTTAAGCATTCTAGATAAATAAAAGAAACTAACCACTAAGGGATAAGAACCGTACCTCAACTGGATGTCCAAAGATGACCACCATTGAGCACTCGCTCAAAAACTTGTACCAACAATTTGTCCTCAACAATGAAGAGATATACAAGCATAATATATTAAGTGTTAAAATTCAATCTAGCATATTCCATTTAAACATGTATAAATCCATTAAACCCATGGATACAAATATTCATAATTGCACATGAAATTGGATGAGAAATGGATATTTCTATTAATATAAAACATATATACAATGTGACAACCTCTATCGACACCTCGCAGGAACCGAGAAACTGAGTCCCTCCACTTGGGCCTCCACCACTTAAATCCTCCACAATAAGGCAAGCTCACAAAGACAATGACAAGCTTGGGAAATGAGTACAAATGGATTTCTCAAAGGACAAAGGGATGCATACTCAAGCATATAATGATGGGGAAAAATTTCTGATATAGTCTCTTTTCTCTCCAAGTTTCTCTCTCCTCTAATGCTTCACAATGGCTCAATATATTGACCTCCAATGGGAAATGGAGGGTCGAATCAGAGTGTTTCCTAGCATATGGAAGGCCAAGGATCAATGCATTCATTACTTGATGGGGAAAACTCCAAATATTTTTGTTTTGTTTTTGAGCATAAAACCTGATGTATACAGGTGACAATGGTGCAAGATGCGTATATGCAAGTTGTAAACTAGTGACCTGCGTATGTCTTCAAAATTATTTTTTGAAAGGTTATACTATAGAATCAGGGATAAAGCGAGTAAATGGGGTATAGTGAGTTAGCATAGGGATGAGGGAAGGCAATCAAGGAACGATGGATGAGGTGATAACTTATCACCCCTAATGTGTGAGGTTATAGGGGTGCATGATGGCCAGAATACATTATAATGTTCCCAAGAGTGGTGTAGTGAAGAACTAGGTGGAAGAACTAGCCACACGTAAGCATAATACAATGATAACTCTCTACATATGACTGCAGCTATGGAGTATATATAGCAGTCCTAGATACATATAAGTACAATGGTCATGAATAGGAATAATATACATATGTCATAAGTGGTCACAGTCACATACATTAATACATAGTGGTGTATGGTCTCCATACTAAATTAAGACATCTGGTACATAACAAGGTACACTGCTCTAGTATGGGAACCAAAATCCCATAAGTACTGTCATGATCATGGAAGTATCATATATGAAATGACATCATACTCTGAGGTCTTCTACACAAACCGCCGATGGTACATGTCCCATCACATAAAAAAAGGTGTTGAGGACGAACATGATGAAACATCGTCTGATTACTGGTAATTGATTTGTATCGTTAACATGTGTGATACATCACACCGATAATGAAAATGGGTGTCAAGGTACTGAGTGCATTAAAAAAGTGTGAATAAATGTGTTGAGGTTGAATACTTAAAAAACTCCATCGATCAGGGGGCATTGATGTATTCCCAAATATGTCGATGGCCAGAGAACCTACCACTAATAACTGCAAGTCTCAAGGCACTTAATGAACTCTAGATCCCAATTCTAGAATAAATAATTTGAAGTCTATAGAATTGAATCCACTGTAAGGAGGGAATTAGAGAATCCCCCATCAACCAATAGGAGGTACTCCACAAGGCTAGATAATTTTGAAGAACTCAGACAAATAAGATGTACATGAACTAGTAACCATGTGTGTCTCTCGCGCATACTAGATGCAAGTAGCATGCAAAAGAGACACTATGAATAAAATCCAATGATGAAAACTACTGACATAGGAAAGGAAACCACCAATAGGGTCTAATGAAATCCAAGACACGGTAGGAATCCCTATGTGTGAATATGTCAAAACCCCAAATTTTCACCAAAAAATAAAATTTTTGAGATAACATAAAATGTTTACAGTTGCAGTTAGATAACCACTAGCAGCTAATAGGAGAAAGGAAACAGATAATAAAAGTGTTCGTTAACTTTAACACATATAGATTAATGTTGTTTAAATTTGATATGTGATGTGAGTAATCTGCATTCAAATATTTAGCTGTACTGATGGTTTGAATGTCAAGTAGGTGAGGGGTCATTTTCTAGTTGGGGCTTACTTAGCGATTGCTAATGTATTTGGATTTTCTGAATCTTTACAGGCTTGACAGGTAAATTTTGACCCAGTAAAATTTTATTAAGGCGATATATCAGATATAGTTTCTTTTAGCATAGACTGCTAGAGTAAAAGTTCTGTTTAGAAGACTCAAGAATCTGAAAGGTAAAGTAATGTTTATTTTACTTGTAAAACCATATTATTTTACTTCATCCTTGTTTCGTATAGGTTATTAATGTCACCCTACTATTTGTCTATTGTCAGTACGAATCTTTATGATAGATAGAAACTTTCCTTTTATCTTTACTCTAATTGATTTCTAGTTTTCGAAGAGCTTAAGATACTATTTCATAACTCTTTCTTAAATAAGAGTCTATTGCTATTACCATCATAATAAATTAAGCACTACTTATCATTTTATAAATGGACCTAAGTCTTTCAGAACATAATCCTAAAGTATTCTTCTTAATTTTGTTTCAATTAGGACTCACCATGGTAAATTATAAGCTTAACATCGCTTGTAGTTTATGAGATATCCTCAACATGTAAATCGTCAAGATCGTGGTTGGAAATCCCATTATCGTCATGAACGACATAATATGGAAATTTCACATTGCCCTAATATTTGTTTATATGTGAATACGATGCAATACAATCCTAAAGAGTTTACTATTCTAACTCCAAATTTTTAACTTCATCTTAGAACTTGACAAATACTACAAAGTTCCATGATCATGTACTTATAGATTTATATCCTACATCTAGTATTGTAGATTCCTTTTTGAGTGAAGGAACTATTTTTGTGTATAAGTGTTATTATATCTTTATACACCATATTAATTACTCGATCAGTTCAATTTTGTTTAATATTAATGCTTCAAATACTAGATTTATAACTTACTATTTTCATGTTATTAAAATAAAGAAATTAATAAAGGGTTTCGACCCTGTAGATACTCTTTTACATGTATATCCTATTTGTAAAATTTAAAAGAAATAGTTTGTTTATAAATATACATTTATGTATAAGTTGATTATTATCGTATTCTTGTTGTTTATCTATTGAAAAGATAAAAAGAAATTGATAGTTGAACTTAGATATTTTAAATAAGTTCTTCTTAATACCACAATTATTTTTCATATCATCTCCCGAGTTAATAGTATCTGTTAGTCTTAGACTATTATGATTACTAAATAAACTATATACTTATTAATTTATACTTTTATTGAACTAAAAGTAAATAAGTAGTTGAGCTGTATTTCTTCTACTACATAAGCATCAGGTTATTAAGTAAAATACAGAGAAGATATGTATAAAGCATAACACAGTTTGCCCTTCTGCATGTTTTAAATTCAATAAAAAGAATAATGTACTGTGTAAAAGCATAACCTATTTTCTATTAGAGTATTTTTACTAAAATAATGATCCTTCTACCTGTGCTGAGTTATTGCTCTTTCTTTTCCAGTATACTTACATAAATAAGCTAGTTAAACGATAAACATGGATAAACAGGTCATTATTCTTTTCTGATAAAAAATCTACATATAGAAATAAAACACTCTGATATTATGAATTTTATAATACACCTATTCATTTCAGATTCCTATCATGTCCTTCATCTATTTTAAATACACTGCCTGTGCTGGAGTACGGTCCCGTCCTTCCAGATGTGGAAAAACACAGGTTAGAATTATTTTTCATCTATTTTAGATTCTTTCCTTCAATATACTAAAAGATTACTAACTATGATAGTTCACCACTATACATTTGACATTCATTAATCTGTTAGACTCACATTTAACCATTTAACACAGTAAAACAAAAAGACTGTAGAACCTGATTAAGCTGGACAACAATAGCATTAGGAGGCCTTTCCTCCCTACCAACTCCTCGAGAGCGCTCAAACAACGTCTCCTCAGGACCCTCGAGCCTGTTCCTAGTCTCCTTGGCTGAGAACTGGTGGAGCAAGAAAACAATAGACTAGTCCAATGACTTAATAATCACTCTGCACTCAGCAGTAAGATCCTTTAGCTGAAAAGCTGCACTAGATCACTTAGCAGTTAACCCCTCAAAATCTTTCCACAAATTCCCTCAAGATTGAATTTCTCTGAAGTACATTCACCTGAATGAATACTTATCTAGAAAATGAGAAACCTCAACTCTCTTCAATGGGAATTTTTATAAATATTGCCTAGGTCTTTTGGGTCAGTTGTCATTAATTGAGCCACCTGCTCTGATCCCACTTTCTTGGGAGATCATGACCCCAAATGTAGGGAGGTTGCCACCTGCAACAATTGGATGAGGTTTGAGGATGCTGCCACTTGTCTGTTTTCTCTTCACCCAGTATCCTCCACCAACTTGACCAGTAAACACTCTTTTAACAGCTCTCCTAAGCTGTTGTCTCCACTTTTATTTATTTATAATTAAAATATTCAGAATTACATTCCATATCCTTGACTCTGCCAAGTCATCAATTACAACTTAGTATAAAATTTAACATAATGTCTTAAATAACATCAAATAAGATAATATTATTTTTGCAAAATTGGGGCATGTGACATACACACTCCCTTAGAACATAACATCGCCCTCGATGTTATTTATTCTTCATCCTCAGAATTCCCCTGGAATAGAATTAGATATGCATCTCACATATTGCTTTCAAATTCCTAGGTGGCTTCCTCTGGACTAAGGTGCTTCCATTGCACCTTCACTTGTCTAATGGTGTGGTTCCAAAGTGTGATCTCCCTCCGCCTGAGGATACAGTCCGGTTCCACCAGAAAATCTCCTTTTGGTTCCACCTGTACATCATTCCAGTTAACAACATGAATAGCATCATGAACATATTTCTTTAATTCAGAAATTTGAAAAACATTATGTACTCTTAAATTAGGTGGTAATGCTAATTGATAAGCTACTTGTCCAATCTTGGACAAAATTTCAAATGGACCACAGTAACAAGGTGCTAACTTTGCACAACTCCCCAATATCAGAGAGCTATTTTTGGGCCTCACCTTGATGAACACATGTTCACCTACCTAAAACTCCTTTGGAGTTCTTTTTAAGTCTGCTTGACTTTTCTGCCGATCATGCGTAACCTTCAGATTACCTTGCACCTGTTTTACAATTTCCTCCATTTCCTTTAACAATTCAGGACCTAATACTAGTCTATCCACCGGATTACTCCAAGAGATAGGAGTATTACATTTCCTTCCATACAAAATTTCAAAAGGACTAAATCTGGATGATGCCTGATAATTATTATTACAAGTAAATTCTACCAGATGCAAATAATCCTTCCATTTACCTGGCTGGTCTTTTACATACATTCTTAATAAATCTTCCAGTACTTGGTTTACCCTTTCAGTTTGTCCATCTGTTTGAGGATGGAAAGAAGTACTAAAATTTAATGTAGTATTTAACCCTTTAAACAAAGACTTTCAAAAGTTTCCTGTAAATTTAGGATCTCTATCTGAGATTATTACTTTCGGTATTCCATGCAATCGAAAAATCTGTTTTAGAAAAATATTAGCTATGCTTGCAGCTTTATATGTAGTTTTAACAGGTATAAAGTGAGCTGCTTTACTTTACTTATCAACTACTACCATGATGGAATCATTCAAATTCTGATTTCTAGGAAGTCCAGTAATAAAATCGAGACTAATTATCTCCAATTTCCAACTAGGAATGGGTAATGGCTGAAGTAATCCAGCTAGGTGTTGATGTTCAGTTTTCACCTGCTGACATTCAAAACACTTAGCAATATATTCTGCTACTTTAGTATTCATATTTGGATAAAAATATTCTTTTCTTAACATATTTATAATCTTTTGATAGCTTGGATGACCTGAGTATGGAGTTTTATGAATTTCATCCAGAATTAACAGCTTAACTTTAGGTACGTTAGGTACATACATTTTGTCTTTATACAGTAAAAATTCTTTTGCATTTAAACTATATCCTTTACTTAAGCTTTCTGTTGGATTTTCTTTAGTTTTAGCTTGTAATCTTTGGTAAATTTCATCTTGTTCTATTCCTTCTTTAAGTTGTTAATCCAAATCTGTAGCATAAGTACTGATAGCTGCTGCAAAATTAAGCCTTGCATTCCTACTGAATGCATCAACAACTTTATTTTTTTTACCTTTAATGTGCTGAATTTCGAAATCATACTCGCTTAAGAAAGCTAACCACCTAGCTTGTTTGGCATTTAGATTAGGCTGATCTAACAGATACTTCAATCCTTTATTATCAGTCATTAAAATAAATTTTCTGTCAATTAGGTGATGTCGCCACATTTTTAAAGCATGTATAACAGCTGCTAATTCTAGATCGTAAGTTGCATAATTATTTTCATGAATTTTTAACTTTCTTGACTCATAGGCAATAACATACCCTTCTTGAGTGAGAACACCGCCTAAGCCATCATTGGAGGCATTAGTGCACACTACAAATTCTTTATTAGGATCAGCTATTCTTAAAATAGGTGCATTGGTTAATAATTTTTTTTAATTTTTAAATCTTTCCTCACATTTTTGGTTCCAATCAAACTTCTTTCCTTTCTTCTGTAAAGAAGTTATCGGATTCGCGATTCTCGAAAAACCTTCAATGAATCTCCGGTAGTAACCGGTAATTACCATGAAAGATCGAACATCCGTTACATCCTTAGGAACCGGCCAATCTTTGATTGCTTTTATCTTTTCGGGATCTACTGAAATCCCTTCCTTGGTCACCACATGACCTAAATACTGAATCTTATACTTGAAGAAATCACATTTACTAAACTTTGCAAAGAGTTGATGATATCGTAACTCTTGCAAAACAATTTTTAAATGTTCTTTATGTTCTTCTTCAGTTTTTGAATAGATTAATATATCGTATATAAACATGACTACAAACTTATCAAGATACTTGTGCATGACATTGTTCATTAAACACATGAAAACAACTGGGGCATTAGTAAGCCTAAATGGCATAACGACAAACTCGTAATGGCCATATCTGGTTTTGAAAGCTGTCTTAAAGATGTCTTCATCTTTAATCGTAACTTGATGATATCCAGACTTTAAATCTATTTTTGAAAACACCGTGGCTCCACATAGTTGATCAAACAGATCATCTATGCAGGGCAACGGATATCCATTTTTAATGGTCATCTTATTCAACTGACAGTAATCTATGCAAAGTCGCATGGTTCCGTCCTTTTTCTTAACGAAGATGACAGGTGCCCCCCAGGGAGACACACTAGGTTGAATATACTTTTTATCAATTAGTTCTTTTAATTGACACTTTAATTCATTAAGTTCAAGTATGTTCATTCGATAAGGGTCCTTTGAGCTAGGTACTGCACCAGCTACCAGCTCAATGGTGAAATCCAATTCCCTTTTCGGAGGTAGTCCTCGAATTTATTCAGGGAATACATCAACATATTCTCTTAAGACTGGTATGTCTTCCACTTTTAACTTATCTGTCTTAATTAGGCTCTCCTCATCAATTATTTTTACTGCATAGGATTTACATCCCTTCCTAACAGCTCTCTTAAGCTGTAGAGCAGGAATCTGCCTTATGGTGGTTTTTCTAGGGATTCATTTTACACTTACTGGTTTTCCATCACTATTTAAACATGTGAAGGTTTTATCATAAAAATTTAAAATTAACCTATGTTGTTCTAACCATTCCATATCAATCAGTAAATCATAAGAACCAATAGGCAATACATTAAGTTTTACAATAGTTTCAAAATGATCCATAACTACAACACATTCTTTTACAAAACAAGTTACCTTTATTTTATCACCATTGGCTAACTGAACCAACCAAGAATTCTTAAATTTTTCAACAGGTAACTTACATTTTTCTACCATTTTAGGTGCAATATAACTGAGACTAGCTCCAAGATCAATTAAAATAGTTACAGGGGTTTGATTTATCATACCTTCTACTGCCACCATGGAATTTTGATATTCTGCTTGTCGATTCTCCAAGGCTGCGTTGATTCTGGGCATCGTCCTTGCTAATTCTCCAACAGTCATCTCCTCCTGTATGGTATGAATATTACTGACAGTGTTTTTTCGATTAGGACATACTGAAGCATAGTGTGGGCCCTTACACTCCCAACACTTTATAGGTTCTTTGCACCCAAATTTCTTTGTATAATTACCATGATTATTAACCAATTCTTTACCCTTGCAATTATTCTAATTGTTTGGAGGATTATTCCTATTTCCTTGGAAATTTTTATTATTAGGATAATATCTGGCCTTATTGTTCTTAGAATTTCTGTTGGGCACAAAATCCTTTTTTTTTCATATTGATTATTATTTTTCTTGGCTTTCCAGTTGGCCAAACTTTCCTTCTTTCGATTCTGTTCAAAACAGAAATTTGCTTTCCTCATAGCTTCTTCCAAAGTCTTTGGATTGTCATATTCAATCATGTCCTTAATATGATATGGTAGACAGCTGAGGAATCAATGTACCTTTGGTTTCTTGTCTACAAGGTATGGAGCATACCTAAGTAGACTTAAGAATTTGCTATTCAGATCTTTCATTGTCATTGATCCTAATTTCAGCTCATAAAATTCTTTTGCTCTTTCTTCAAAGTATTGCTCAGACATAAATTTCTTTTTAAAGTACCTCTTGAAGGTACTC
>LPNX010783363.1:127263-157127 GCA_001517045.1 Pseudotsuga menziesii | reverse complement strand
TAAATATTTGGCAGGACTAAGGTTTGTCATTGGGTTTGGAAGCAGCTTCGGAATACCGAACCCAATGGCTAGGACAAATCAACCAGGGCTATTGCTCAAGTCTTTTAGAACACTAGATCAATATGCTCAGATTAGATCCCTATTTTTATATGACATACACAATATTTTTTTATGAAAATGTACGATATTGTAGAGTAAGAAATGACGATTCTGAATATATAATTTTTTCCTACAAAACTATGTTTTATTTATTTATAATTATTTTTCTAAATGACACACGTTAGTTTTCGAGAATACATACATCGATTGTTTCTTATATAACTTTCGATTTCCATCACCATTTCCCATAAAAACTATATGGTGCACTAGACGAGAACAATCTCTGTGATCTTATATTAAGAAATCAAGGATTTCATTAATTTTTGCCCCTAAAGTGTTGCACCCACACATAAGGTTTTAATTTCAAGCTTTTCTGACTTCAATAATTAATAATAAAAAAAATAATTCATGAAAATTTCTGAATAAATAGTGTTGCACTAGGCCCATATGTCCTTTATATGTCTGCAAGATTTTATCTCAAATGGACATCATTTACCTCATATATTGCTGCACCCGCACAAACATATATGTTAAGATGTGCTGAAAATTTGAAAACCCACTTTCACGGAAAGTAATTTTATAATCATTTGCACACACTTTCTCTACATAAACCCTATATATTATGAAAGCTGATTCAATTACCTATCTTTTCTCTTTTTACTTCATCTTCAAATAAGTTAGGGAAGTACCCCTAATTGTCACCTAAAATCAGAGTTTTCCGTTTATTTCAGTATTATGTGGCATCTAAAGTGTCCTTAAAGGAGTCCATGATTGTGCATCAGCCCATGAATAATTTCAATCATTGTTCAATTGGTCAATCCATGGCTAAGATTGCCTCATTGTTTATATAGATTGCTTTCGAAACCTGTCACTGTGCTACTTCAGCCACTGTCTCTTCGATTCTAACAATGTCTTGATTTCAAAGATGATTGAAGGTCTAATATCTCCTCAAATCCTTTCCTGTGCACAATTTCGTTTGTAAAACAACTTCAACCCCAGGGCGAGTGTTTTCTTATTTACTTTACACATAAGATATACAAATGCAGCAAATCGCAAATCATTTCCATCAGACATGTTTGACACATTTACTCAATACATAAAATACAAGAATATAATTAATATAATACAATTTTAACACTCTATTTTAAGGTTTATAATACTTAAATATACAAACTAAAATATTAATTATAAATAATCAATTCAATTTTGTAAGGTTTATAATACTAAAGATTTTAATTAATTAAAAGAAAAAATACAAACCAAAATATTAATTAAAAATAATTAAATTTATTTTTTTTAATTAATCAACTAAAAAAAATAGGTAAAACTAAATTACTTTGTAAGCCTTTTCAAGATGTAATTCTACTAATGATTTTATTTCCCAAACTTTTTGTAAATGAAAAACCCCAATTCTACATGTTAAGTGTGCAATTAGTGCCCAATGCACTATCTCCTAAATATATATATTTTTGTTGGTATCATAGTACCATATTTAGATCATATTAAACTTCTAAAAAGTTTAAAGCTTTAAAATTTATAATATATATATATATTTATATTTTAGTTATAAATATTTAGAATTAGTTTTAGATTTTAAAAGTATAAAGTTTTAAAATATAAATTATATATTTTGTTGTATACTTTAGTTATAAATATTAGATTAGTTTGGGTAATTTTTTTGAAATAGCTTATTAGAAATTGGTTTTATTTGTTTTATAACTTAATTTTGGTATTTGAATTATTTCATATTTTTATAATTAAATTTATAAATACATTATTAGATAAATTATGGCCCTTCTTCAGCAATATATACAAAAGTTTTAATGTTTTCTTTGATTTTTTTATTTTTTGTGACGAAAGGTATAAAATACATATTGTATTTTATGGGCCTTTTGCTAGTCAAATTCTATTACTTATGTAAATATTGAATGGTTTATGTGTATTTAAAAATTTTTAAAACTTTGAATAATAAGTTTTTTAAATCTAGAAGCAACCTACTCTAGAATTATGTTACTATGGTTCCTATTATGCATTAGCATCACACTTATGGAGTCCTAAGTGTGGGTTGTTTACCTTTGGTTTATTTTTAGCTTTCAACGTGTACAGTAAACTTTGGTTCAATTTGAATTGTTAATAATAAAATTGTTTCTTTTCACTAATTTTTTAATCAAATTTAAAAAAATAGGTAAAACTAAATTACTTTGTAAGCCTTTTCAAGATGTAATTCTACTAATGATTTTATTTCCCAAATCTTTTGTAATTGAAAAACCCCAATTCTACATGTTAAGTGTGCAATTAGTGCCCAATGCACTATCTCCTAAATATATATATTTTTGGTGGTATCATAGTACCATATTTAGATCATATTAAACTTCTAAAAAGTTTAAAGCTTTAAAATATATATATATATATATATATATATATTTTAGTTATAAATATTTAGAATGAGTTTTAGATTTTAAAAGTATAAAGTTTTAAAATATAAATTATATATTTTGTTGTATACTTTAGTTATAAATATTAGATTAGTTTGGGTAATTTTTTTGAAATATCTTATTAGAAATTGGTTTTATTTGTTTTATAATTTAATTTTGGTATTTGAATTATTTCATATTTTTATAATTAAATTTATAAATACATTATTAGATAAATTATGGCCCTTCTTCAGCAATATATACAAAAGTTTTAATGTTTTCTTTGATTTTTTTTATTTTTTGTGACGAAAGGTATAAAATACATACTGTATTTTATGGGCCTTTTGCTAGTCAAATTCTATTACTTATGTAAATATTGAATGGTTTATGTGTATTTAAAATTTTTTAAAACTTTGAATAATAAGTTTTTTAAATCTAGAAGCAACCTACTCTAGAATTATGTTACTATGGTTCCTATTATGCATTAGCATCACACTTATGGAGTCTTAAGTGTGGGTTGTTTACCTTTGGTTTATTTTTAGCTTTCAACGTGTACAGTAAACTTTGGTTCAATTTGAATTGTTAATAATAAAATTGTTTCTTTTCACTAATTTTTTAATCAATAATTGAATACCAAGAAATAATTCTTTAATAGTTACATTGAGACATGACATAAAAGACATGAATGGGCACAAGAGATGGAACTAGGGACTTCCCTTAAAAACAAGTCTCACATATATTAGAGTCGGTTGAGATTTTAGGTTAGATTTCTTGCAATAACTAATAACTAACTAATTAATGCTTATGACTTATTGTGGTAAGATAAGTAAAGTGTTTTAAAAAAAATATATAAAATAAAAGAGATGGACACTCAACTATTCTTCATGGTAGGGTTCTTGTTAAGGAAATATCTTCATGGTAGGGTTATTGTTAAGGAAATCTAATGCGTTCAAGGCCACTCTTGGTGAATAGTTTGGGAGACTTACCAAATTCTAGGGCAAAAATCATTAATTGAATAATCTGGTAATTGAGAACTTATGAATTGATTCCATTGGTTAGGAACAACTTATTGCATTGGTTGATGTGTGAAATGAAATGTTCACCTTGAAAGTAAAAGAGTTCAATGTGAGAGATTCCATGAAAGCATGGATCAACAAAGCTTTCGAGAAGGATACCAAGACCTCATAAAATTAAGTATAGATGGTAGTTGGGGTTCATGGGGCACATGAACCAAAAGAACAGGGGCATGTGTACAAAGTTGGTGAATTTTTTAGGTGCCACCAAGTTGGATATTCTGATCCTAAATTCTAATCTATTTAAAAAAGATATGTTAATTTTTTTAATTATTTTCTTTATTGATACTAATTTAATTTAGTGATAAAAATATTATTTTTTGTTCACTAAAACTTACAGTACATTAAGTTTACATTAAATAGAATATTATTTGATTATGTATATATAATTTATCCACTTGAAATTGTATGCCATATGGACCATCTTTATGTGTTGGTAGTGAAGTTTGAGATTCTATTTATTTATGTATTCAATGTAATAATGACCTAAATGATGATTTATGAGTAACTTAATGACTCATTTAGTGTATTTAAGAGATCCGTGGGAAATCAGGTGAAGAAGAAGTTATGGTTGTGATCACCTTATAATTATTTATATTGTTTTCTCATGGAGATGCGTAAATCAAATTTAGATTGCATTGACGGATATTGTCTTCTTATTGAGAGATGGGACGTGTAAAGCAAATTTGAGATTGCATTGAGGGATATTGTAAATTTGAGATTGCATTAAGGGATATTGTCCTATGATTGAGCGCTGAGATAGGGTTTTGAGTCTTTTCCTCCTTGTCTTAGGGAAACTAGGGATATATACAACTTTGTTTCATATGAGTAAATAATACAGACTACTTTATTTTGTTATACATTGTATTTGTTTTTTTATATGAATAAAGGTTTATATCTATATCTTCTTGTTGGATGAAAATGGCCAACAATTTGCACTGGTTGAGAACATGGCCAACAATGTGCAAGGCAAGCATTTTTATGTGGATAATTCAATTTTTTATTTTTTATTATTTTGTTAGGTAGGAACATTACAACATCTCCCCCATATTGTATTCTTTTCCTGATCCACATTTTTTACCGATAATTAAATTTTCACTTTCTTATTGTTTTGTTAGGTAGGAATATTACAACATCTTCCATTTTTTTACAGATAATTAATTTTTTACTTTTTTATTGTTTTGTTAGGTAAGAATATTACAACATCTTCCCCATATTAAGTAGTTTTTATAGCCGACATTTATTTTGGCCTATAATTAAAAAAAATATTTGTTATTATTAATCTGGGGTGTAGTTCTCTATCGGGTTATTTGTTTAATTTAAGTGGGTTTTTCTTAGTTTATTGGCTGGCTAAATATTACTATACAATACTAAATACTAAAAATTTTAACTTTCTACAAGGTGAATAAGCAATTGGCTGACTTGGGATTTAGTCTTGGATTAGGTATATGTTCAATTTTTTTTTCACCATAAAAAGTTTAACCTTTCTAATGATCCACCCTGACGCCTTGCAATGCAACAATTAATGATGGGACAAGTGCATTACTGCCTTTGACAATTTTTTTGTGAGGTAAGTTTAGTACTGGAAGTTATTAAGCCATTGTTGTGGTGGCTCACTATTTCTACAATATTTTGACAGCCAAATCCAAAGGGAAGTGGAGATGGTTTTTGCTAGAATCAAGCTTAAAAGGAGAGATCCTAGTGATAATGAACCTTTTATCCAAAGTCGTCCATCCATTATGCGTGTCAAGCTATGTGGGCTGCTATATTGAAATCTGGATAGACGCCTCTTAGCGCCTCCCGTACACTGCCAGATCGAGGAAAAGAGTCTCGCCTTCGACTCTGCCATATTGAAGTTTGACAGCGAAGGCAATGGAGGCACCATACACCAAGGTTGTCACACTGATTTACACTGCAATCCTCGATTCTTTCATAAAGTAGTGAAGGCGAGGAACATCATGCGTGTGGTCTCCGTAAATCCTTTCGGTGCTTGCTTCGATGCCAAAACTGTGTTGTCCACAAGAATTGGACCCTCAGTGCCCACGATTGGTCTAGTTTTGTAGAACAGTAATACAACGTGGAGCATTTTTGCAGCGAATTCCATGGTTGAGGTGAGCAATGGAGCCGTACTATGTCTTGGAATGGTAACGCGGGTACCGATCCCACTACTTCCATTGTGATCGGAACCCATCAGATGCAGGATAACCTTATCCAGTTCGATCTCGCAGCCTCTAGACTGGGTTTCTCCTCCACCTTGCTCGGCCGGCAGACGACTTGTTCAAACTTCAGCTTCACCTCCACCGCTTAATAATGCTGCCATGGATATCTTACAATGAAAATAAATGAACTTCTTATTGTTGTGATGAGGGATCTCATGGTTGTTTATCTCATGAATACATATTTTATGTATTCGAATGGATTCAATAATATTGAAGGATTATCGTCTCTTGTTTTCGTTTATTTCGTTAATAAAAAGAGACCCTCGCGAGTTTGATTGTTTAAACTGCTTCATTCGAGTTCGCAAGTTCATTGCGTCTGAGGCAATGCTGTCAATTTTGGATCTAGATCATGTAGATTTTTTTTTTACGAAATTGTGAGTACAAAATGTATATATCGCACGACTTGGGTACAGTCGGAGGCTTTGTAGCTGTTGATATTTGGAATTTTGATGAATTTGAAAACCAATTTCAACACAAAATACATTGCAAAATTCCAGTAAAAACAAATCATAAAATCATTACGCAAATCATAAAATAATAATTAAAACATTTAGAATGGTTACCATTCGAATGTTTTAAAGACGTAGGAAATATGTAATAGTTTTTATATTTTCACAAATGCCATATTTTATATTTATTGTGAAATGTTATATCTCACTCTGTACGAGATATTAATTATAGGAACCAATGGATAAATAATTTCAATCATTGTTCAATCGGTCAATCCATGGCTAAGATTGCCTCATTGTTTATATAGATTGCTTTCGAAACCTGTCACCGTGCTACTTCAGCCACTTTCTCTTCGATTCTAACAATGTCTTCATTTCAAAGATGATTGAAGGTCTAATATCTCCTCAAATCCTTTCGTGTGCACAATTTCGTTTGTAAAACAACTTCAACCCCAGCAGCATACACAGGCACAGGTGAGTGTTTTATTATTTACTTTACACATAAGATATACAAATGCATCAAATCATTTCCATCAGACATGTTTGACACATTTACTTAATACGTAAAATACAAGAATATAATTAATATAATACAATTTTAACACTCTATTTTAAGGTTTATAATACTTAAATACACAAACTAAAATATTAATTATAAATAATCAATTCAATTTTTTAAGGTTTATAATACTAAGATTTTAATTAATTAAAAGAAAAAATAGAAACCAAAATATTAATTAAAAATAATTAATTTTTTTTTTTAATTAATCAACTAAAAAAAATAGGTAAAACTAAATTACTTTGTAAGCCTTTTCAAGATGTAATTCTACTAATGATTTTATTTCCCAAATCTTTTGTAATTGAAAGACCCCAATTCTACATGTTAAGTGTGCAATTAGTGCCCAATGCACTATCTCCTAAATATATATATTTTTGTTGGTATCATAGTACCATATTTAGATCATATTAAACTTCTAAAAAGTTTAAAGCTTTAAAATTTATAATATATATATATTTTAAATATATATATATTTTAGTTATAAATATTTAGAATTAGTTTTAGATTTTAAAAGTATAAAGTTTTAAAATATAAATTATATATTTTGTTGTATACTTCAGTTATAAATATTAGATTAGTTTAGGTAATTTTTTTGAAATATCTTATTAGAAATTGGTTTTATTGTTTTATAACTTAATTTTGGTATTTGAATTATTTAATATTTTTATAATTAAATTTATAAATACATTATTAGATAAATTATGGCCCTTCTTCAGCATATATACAAAAGTTTTAATGTTTTCTCTGATTTTTTTATTTTTTGTGACGAAAGGTATAAAATACATACTGTATTTTATGGGCCATTTGCTAGTCAAATTCCATTACTTATGTAAATATTGAATGGTTTATGTGTATTTAAAAAAATTTAAAACTTTGAATAATAAGTTTTTTAAATCTAGAAGCAACCTACTCTAGAATTATGTTACTATGGTTCCTATTATGCATTAGCATCACACTTATGGAGTCCTAAGTGTGGGTTGTTTACCTTTGGTTTATTTTTAGCTTTCAACGTGTACAGTAAACTTTGGTTTAATTTGAATTGTTAATAATAAAATTGTTTCTTTTCACTAATTTTTTAATCAATAATTGAATACCAAGAAATAATTCTTTAATAGTTACATTGAGACATGACATAAAAGACATGAATGAGCACAAGAGATGGAACTAGGGACTTCCCTTAAAAACAAGTCTCACATATATTAGAGTCGGTTGAGATTTTAGGTTAGATTTCTTGCAATAACTAATAACTAACTAATTAATGCTTATGACTTATTGTGGTAAGATAAGTAAAGTGTTTTTAAAAAATATTTATAAAATAAAAGAGATGGACCCTCAACTATTTTTCATGGTAGGGTTCTTGTTAAGGAAATATTTTCATGGTAGGGTTATTGTTAAGGAAATCTAATGCGTTCAAGGCCACTCTTGGTGAATAGTTTGGGAGACTTACCAAATTCTAGGGAAAAAAGCATTAATTGAATAATCTGGTAATTGAGAACTTATGAATTGATTCCATTGGTTAGGAACAACTTATTGAATTGATTGATGTGTGAAATGAAATGTTCACTTTGAAAGTAAAAGAGTTCAATGTGAGAGATTCCATGAAAGCATGGATCAACAAAGCTTTCGAGAAGGATACCAAGACCTCATAAAATTAACTATAGATGGTAGTTGGGGTTCATGAGGCACATGAACCAAAAGAACAGGGGCATGTGTACAAAGTTGGTGAATTTTTTAGGTGCCACCAAGTTGGATATTCTGATCCTAAATTCTAATCTATTTAAAAAAGATATGTTAATTTTTTTAAATTATTTTCTTTATTGATACTAATTTAATTTAGTGATAAAAATATTATTTTGTGTTCACTAAAACTTACATTACATTAAGTTTACATTAAATAGAATATTATTTGATTATGTATATATAATTTATCCACTTGAAATTGTATGCCATATGGACCATCTTTATGTGTTGGTAGTGAAGTTTGAGATTCTATTTATTTATGTATTCAATGTAATAATGACCTAAATGATGATTTATGAGTAACTTAATGACTCATTTAGTGTATTTAAGAGATCCGTGGGAAATTAGGTGAAGAAGAATTTATGGTTGTAATCACCTTATAATTATTTATATTGTTTTCTCATGGAGATGCGTAAATCAAATTTAGATTGCATTGACGGATATTGTCTTCTTATTGAGATATGGGATGTGTAAAGCAAATTTGAGATTGCATTGAGGGATATTGTAAATTTGAGATTGCATTAAGGGATATTGTCCTATGATTGAGCATTGAGATAGGGTTTTGAGTCTTTTCCTCCTTGTCTTAGGGAAACTAGGGATATATACAACTTTGTTCCATATGAGTAAATAATACAGACTACTTTATTTTGTTATACATTGTATTTGGTTTTTTTATATGGATAAAGGTTTATATCTATATATTCTTGTTGGATGAAAATGGCCAACAATTTGCACTGGTAGAGAACATGGCCAACAATTTGCACCAGTAGAGAACAACAGGGTTTCCCCTCTCTCTATCCAAGTGGAAGCAGTGACAAGCAAGGGAGATCACTTGGAGTAATTTGTGGTCTGAAATCTTCCATATCTATGTTTGAATGGTGCACAACATGATGGTAGAGGGTATGGTGGAAGGCCCACTGCAAAAAAAATGGATTGTTCCCATTGATGAGCAAAGAGGCAAAGTTGTGATTGCTAATTGGTATGAAATTAGTTTGGAAGTTGGATTTTGTTATAAATGAGACATTTTTTCTTGTATAGATTTGTGACAACGTAAATGGAGTTGGAAAATATTTCTAGTGTGTGCTAGATTTTATACATACACTCCAAGGTGTATTTTAATCTTACAAGGATTATCTTGATATGGGAACATGGAGAATAAAGAGTAACGATCATTGTTTGTCAACATGATGGTATGGGATTGTTGTAGGATATTAATTACTCCACCACCCTATTTTGGCCGCCAAGATTCTAAAAATCCAACACCGCCACACCGACTTATCCATCGAATGTTGAAGAGGCACTCATAGCCCAGTTTTGTCATATGGATTTTTGAAAGGGTATGATCTTCAAAGGGACAAAGTATTTATTATTAGAGTAATTTTTTGAAGTAGTAAAGGGTCAAAATAATTAATCAGATGATCTCACAAACATGTATATATATGTAACCTTGGATTTGAAGTTCAATCAATCGATTAGAAGGATTTCAATAGAAATAATAGTTTTTACACCACAACCTTATGATGGTCTATTTTTTTATGAGTTTGTAAACTCGGTGTGAAAATGTAAATAGTTATGCTTTTGTTTTGTAGCAAGTTAAATTTATGAGTTTATATTTGATTGTGGAGGTGTTAAGATTAACCTTATTGCTAGAATGTGGGTAGAACAAATTATTGTGATAATTTTATGAATACAAGGATGATCAAATTTTGTTGAAGTCGCTTGATGTTATACATTCGTGTAGGTGATTTTTTGTTGTTATAGCATTTAGATGTTATTGCGGTTGTTATAGAAGTGTTAAAAATGGAGCTATTGACTGTATAGAAGCACTCCCCTCAAAGTAGGATTGATCCCTTTCTCTCCATTTTATTTAGAGATTTTAAATTTTATTTGTGATGGATATTAAGAGCAGTGTAGTGCAGCCACCATTTCCTATGTTGATAGAGAGAAATTATGATACGTGGTTTATAAAGATGAGAAAAATTATGCATGCTCAACATCTTTGGGAGTTTGTTATGATTGGTTACCCAAAACTTAGTGATCAAGCTGTAGAATTGGCTTTGTCAAATGATGAGCATGTTCTCTTGAAGGAAAACATGAAAAAGGACAACATAACTCTTGGCCTTTTTTAGCAAGGCCTAAGTGAATATATATTTATGAAGATATCTAGTATTGATTCTTCAAAGCAAGATTGGGACACTATTGAAACCTTCTATCAAGGTGTGACTAAGGTGAAGAATGTCAAGTTGCAGAACATGAGAAGGGAATTTCAGAATTCGAAGATGAAAGACAATGAGACTGTTGATAATTTCATGATTTAAGTGATGAACATTGTGAATTAGCTGGGACAATATGGTGAAAACCTTTCAAGACAACGAATGATTGATAAATTGTTGAAACGTTTTCCAAATAAATTTGAAGTTGGGGTTGTTCCTATAGAAGAGTTTGAAGACATTAGTCAAATGCACATTGATGAGATGATTGGTTCAATGATTGCACATGAATCAAGGATGAACGAGTATGATGATATGTGTTTAACCTATTTGGAGGAGCTATCAGTTAGATGAGTAAGAGATAAGCTGTAGTTGCACTCTCAACTACAGAATCTGAATACATGGCAGCCACTCATGCAAGCAAAGAAGCTGTGTGGTTGCAAAGATTGTGTTCAAGTATTGGGTTTGTACAGAAAGGTGTAAGTTTAGAATGTGATAGCCAAAGTGCAATCTTCCTAGCAAAGAACCCTGCTTATCATGCTAAGATAAAGCATATTTATGTGCAATATCACTTTGTGAGAGATATGGTTGAAGACAAGAAGGTGCTGCTGGAGAAGGTTGGCACCGTGAAAAATGTTGCAGACTCATTAACAAAGTCTGTTAGTACAGAGAAGTTCTCTTGGTGTAGAGAATCTATGGGCATTGATGCCTTGAACTTGTGACTTTATGAGTACATGACTCATTGCTATGCAAAGGAAACAACAAGTGGGAGAATGTTGGGTATATGTTATATTCTTTGCATGTGTGTATGGAGGGGAGGTGCGCATGTCAACACTACAGCTCGACAATCCCAAAGGAACTTTTGACAAAAATGGTCGTTAGGCTATTTTCGATCGAGCGCAGCGAGCAAATTTGTTGGGCTATTTATAGATTTTATAGCTAATTATAACTATTTGTGGATATTTTTAGAATTTGTCTAAAAATATGTAACTTAATCCCAGTTAAGGGATTGGAGGCTTTTTTTCACCCGGGTTAACGGATTAGGGTATTTGGATGTTGCGGAATACCTATATTTTGTATTGTGAGGATTTCATAATGTAATGAAGAGAAAATAGGAGGTGTGGCTCCATGGTTTTCTGGTTTTCCCGGTTAAGGGTTTTCAGGGTAAATCTCTGTGTTTATGTGTAAATGATGTGTTGTGATCTCTATTTTGCTTAAAAGAATCTGTATGCTTTGCTTCTCTGCACAGGTTTAAAACTTACATTGTCCTCATCCCACACTTCCACAAACTATTTAATCTAACAATCAAGCAAGGGTTTCCTACACCTTGGACTCAAAGCCTCATTATTCTTATTTTCAAAAGTGGTGATAAAGATAACCCCTCTAATTATCATACTATTATTATTATCCCTCTCTTAGCTAAGTTATATGGTATTATCTTATAAAAGAAGATCAATGAATGGATATAAATTGAAAGTAAACAGGCTAAAGGCCAAGCAATCTTTAGAAGGAATCATTCAACCACGGACCACCTCCTTACACTTAGGATCACTGCAAAGGAATGTCGCAATAATAAGTCTGGCCTATATTTTTTATTTGTGTATTTTAGAAAAGCTTTTGATACAATGCCTAGAAATAACATGTGGAATAGGCTAGAGGAGCTTAAGGCTCCTTTTGAGTTGAGAGCTATCGCGATAAGGTTATATAAAAAGGTCATTGCCAAGTTTAAGAATAATGAGGGGTGGATAAAAGATATAAATTGTAATATTGGAGTTAAACAAGGTTTCCCCCTCTCCCCTACCCTTTTTGGCATTTACATTGATAAGCTATAAAAATGTTTAGAGGGAAGCAGGTTGTGCTGGTACAATCTTAGCTGGGATAGTTAGCATCCTCCTACTTTATGCTAATGTTATTGTTCTTATCGCAAGGTGTCCTTCAAATCTGGATAAGCAATTAAGAATTCTTAAATATTTTTTCTCTAACATGGGTATGATTGTTAACACTAACAAGACAAAAATCTTGATTATAAAATATAGCAAACTCACCTATGAAAATTGTATTTATGATAATAGAAATCTAAAGGAAGTGACTTCTTACAATTACCTCGGAATTAATATTCATCACAAGCTCAATTGGAACTATAGCATTGAGAAAAACGATTAATGGAGGGTGGAAAACTTATTTTGTTCTTGAAAATAACTGTAAATCAGTCAATTTGGTAATGTGGTATAAAAAAAAGTTCCTCTTTGAAACTCTTGTCATCTTTGTTATCTTGTATGGTCATGAAGTATGGGGGTGCAACATTGCTAGAGAATCTTGGAGGAAGATTGAGCAATTCCAGAAGTGGTTTATAACTTATAACCTCAAAATTAAAAGCAATACACCTTATCCCATTCTCCTCATAGAAGTGAGTCTTTCCCCCATCGAGAGCATTGCTATGACTAGGTACTTGATGTACAAGGATAAGATAAATAAATATAAGATAAATAACATGGGAAACAAGAGACTTCTTAAAATTGCTTTAAACTCAAGTCAAAACCAACTATGCCTCAAGTGGTGTTGGTGTAAATATACCATGGCTTGGTTAAACCATTGGGGCATTAATGAAAATGACATTTTGCATAACATTGATAATGTCAAAAATATTATTACTTCTAAGTTTAAAGAGAAATTCAGTGTGAGGAAAATTTAGACATTAAGAGAAAATTAAGATACTATAAGGAGGTCATTAATCCTAGCTTGGAAGATCAAAAGTATCTCTCAGTAGTAACTAGCTCACGAAAAAAAATTAATATAGTCAAGATTAAAACAAACTCCCATGAACTCCATAGCAAAATAGGGCATTGGTCTATTTCTAAAACTCCATGGGCGGAAAGGGTTTGTCATATGTGTAAGTCTATGAGCGTAGATGATGAAAATCACTTTCTCTTCGAGTGCCTTGCTTACACCCACATTAGATCTAAGTTTCATAGTATTTGCTACAATACAAACCTTTATAACCTCCTAACTCGTCAAAACTATAGTGAGCTTGGAAAGCTTCTTGACAAGATTTTTGAGCACGGGAACAAGATTTTAAAGTAAACCAAGTATTATCTTTCTCAAGGTTTGATAGACCAAAGTTGGTCTTAGAGAGCCGTTGCCGCCGCCGCCTCCTCCTCCTCCTCGACCAAAGTTGGTCTTAGAGAACCCCCCACCTCCCCGTACCCCTCCACCCTCTCCCTGTCCCCTCTCATTAAATTCATATGGTTTTATTTATAATAATTAGTGAGAAAATTAATTTTAAAAACCAATAAAAAAAGACTAAATTCATATGGTTTTATTTATAATGGTTAGTGAGAAAATTAATTTTAAAAACAAATAAAATCTATAAATAAATCAATGTCTATCCATATGCATATTCAATTGTAATAACTTACTAATAAACTTTTTAATATTAAATAATGTTTATTATTAATAGAATTCACTCGATTACATAACAGAACACAATTTCCGAAAATGTCATTCCCCGTTTAAATGTATACAATTATTAATTGATTAAAATGTAATGGTAAGAAGCAAATTTAATAGAAATATAATATAATAGATGATAAAAATAATGTATTTCTTTGTACAGGTAGGCACTTATAGAAATAAATTTTTATATAATGTGGTACAAGTATTTGCAAAGTACTGTAAAGTTATCATTGCAAAATAAATTTTTTAAATATATACATATAAGCATTGCATAGTTGTGCAGAAAATTGATATATATTGTGACATAAGTATCTATGGATGGCAAAGTTATCTTCAAAATATGATATATATAGTGAAATAGATAAAAAAAAAAATTATATAAATTTAAGTTTAAAGTAGATATATATTAAAAATGTTTTTTTCTTTTAAAATGAATATAATTACATGTTATATATATTATCTTTTTTTTTTTTCAAAAGTTGATGTTCATTATATATTCAAAAATTGATACATGTAATATTTGTTAATATGCTAATTGAGTTATATATAAAATACTAATTATATTTTATGATGGGGAATATATATAAAAATACTAATTTTATATAATTTTATTTATCATTATTCATTAAAATAATAATTTTAATAACTAAATATTTTAAAAATTTATAAATAAAACAATGTCTATCCATATTTTTTAATGTATTTTTTGGTTTTAGCAGTTTAATACAAATGCAGACTTTAAAAAAAATGTTTATGTATATTCAATTGTAATAATTAATTTTATTAATAAATATATTTAATATTAATTTTTTTTTAATTAATATAATTCATTCAATACTTGACAACATAACACTCTTCAAAAATGTCATTCCCATTTAAATGTATATTAATTGCTAACATATGTAATTGTAAGAAGCAAATTTAATAGAAATAAAATTACATATAATGTGGTACAATTACTTTAAGCGATGATGGTGGTTAACGTCGGAGACCAAACTTTGGTTTATTGGACTTAAAGAAACAAATTATTTAGTTTGTTTTAAAATTCTATTTCTATGCTTAAAAAGCTTGGGCAAAAGCATCACAAGCTCACTATAATTTTGACAAGTTAAAAGGCTAGAAAGATTGATATTGCAACAAATATTATGAAATTGAGATCTAATGTGGGTGTACGGAGGGCACTCTAAGGGGACGTGCAAAGTACTATAAAGTTATTATTACAGAATAAAAATTTTAATTATTTAGCTAACTAATAAAAATATAATTCAATTATATAATATATGTGTGTGTGTAATGTTAAACTTTTGGCAAATTAAAAATATTTTTAATCAAATATTTTTAAGTCAATGCATTATAGAATATAATATACCTCAATAATATAATATAACTTTCTCTAGGGAACTGAAAATACTGAACATTCATGAAATCAAAGCAATGCAACAAACTTCTATGACCAAATTCCCACATTAAAAAATTAGATACCCATATATAGTCAAATTAGAGTTTCAACTATTTAACTATTGTGATTCTATCTACTCAACTAACTGTTGTAACTCAATCAAATTATAATGGATGGATCAACAACTAGGTTTTTGGCTCCAACAATGACATAATCAATAGATCACAAATGGCATTCTACTTAGCTAACTATGGTGATCCTATATTTTCAACTAGCTATGGATCATATTAAGGTTTCAACTATTTAACCAAATGATATGATACAAAATGTAAAAAATAAATGCATATTAACATTACTATTAGATATTGCATTTCCCCATGTGTGGATTTCAAATTAGATCTCCATCTATAAAAGTAGATCAATATATTATTTAAGAGTGTTGGTTCTATCTAGAATCTATTAGGGGTTTGGACTACTTAAGTCAATGCTATCAAGAGATCAATCAAAATATTTTGCTTAACTACATGATTCTATTACACTTTAAGTAGTTCTTTAGATTCCTTTCAATCTATACGTCATGAAGACACAAAACGACAATTTAACTATTTTGTTGTTTCTATCCACTTAGCTAACTACATTAGGGTTTTGTCTATTGAATGAATGATATCTTACAAAGTGTAATATCATTGAAATCAATGCACCTTAACAATACTATTAAATCATATTTCATTTCCCAATACATCTTATCAATATTCTTAAATCAAGTTTCATTTCGCAATGAATACATTTCAAATTAGAGACACATTAGATTATAGCATAAATCTCCGTGAAATTACATAGATTAATAGATCATAGATGCCTTTGAGTGTAAGAAATACATATATATCTTTCCTTCACCTAATTGTACCTAGCATTTTATTCATTGTTATATTCTAATTCTATTATCAACTTAACAATACCTAATCCAATGTATTTTCCATTATAATTGTGGGTGGATGAGATTTAGAATTGTGATGTAGATAACAACATATAAATTCCACAAATAGGTAAAAGTTTGATTCATTGATTAATTATGAAGTAAAATGGCCCCAATTTACCCAATTATTGAGTAATTTGCAATTATTAAAAAACTAATATTTAAATCATTGTTATATTATTAGCTTAACAATACATAATCCAATATATTTGGTGCCAACTATTCCAATTTAGAATTATGTTGTAAATGATAACACATAAACTCTACAAATAGGAAAAAGTTGCATTCATTAATTAATTATCAAGTAAAATAGTTATTTACCAAAAAATAATCTTGTAGTCTAAGCATTCAACAATCTAGGTACCTTATAGTCTAAATATTCAACAATTTGGGTTTTTTCTTGCATGATTTTGAATCAAAAAATTTCAAAATCTAGGTTAAGTGTCAAGTTTTGGAATTTTGGGTGCCTAAGAGGTTTTCGAGGGCACTAAGTCCATTTATACCATTAAAATTGTGATTAAATCATAGTTAAATTCTTATTTTGCAAAATAAAAAACATGAATTCCTTAAAAAAATAGTCATCTAGTCCAAATCGTTTAATTTTTAGATGTCTCCAAAACTAATATCTAGCTCATTGTTATATTATTAACTTTAAAGTAATTAATCCACTATTTTTTTATTATAATTGTCCACACACCAATTCGTCTAAAACCCAAATTTCACTAAAGATAGATTACCGACTAAGAATATGGACTTACAACATGTTCTGAAAGCATGACTATTGGTTTTCCATAGTGTGATTATAGATTTTCAATAATGGGATTATAGTTTCCAGAAGTGTGAACCTCACTTTCCAAAAGTGTTATTAATCATTTTTTAAAGTGTCATTATGAGTTTCGAGTAGTGTGAATACTTATTTCTAATGTTGTGATCGATTTCCAAAGATTTTAGTATCATTTTAATATCTGTAAATACTTGAATTACGTGTTTTTTTTAATATTCATATAATTAATTCACATGTAATACTAAAGTATCTTGCACGATAAGAAATTACACGTGCTCTTTATTCTCATAACTAAGGTTCCTAAATTTTATTCTCAAACACATGAATTACTAAATTGTGAAAAAGGTATTTTTCTCTTTCTCCTCATCATCCTAGTGCCGAAATTTTGACATGTGAATCGAGAAATGGATTGTGCTCTTTCTTCTCTTTATCCGAGTTCCCACGTTTTTCTATATGGCAGGTTTTGCGTCGATCTTCTCAAAATCAGCTTCTACATTTCTCTCGCCTGATCTGGACCGTCCACGTTGTTAATTATTTCTTAATGAAATTTCACTCCCATCTCAGCAGTTAACTCGCTTCTAGTTGAATCTGTGAAATCCATGAGGACCGTCAGATCTAGATCGACGATGAACTCCAAATGCCATAAAGTGGATTTTAAGGAAATTTCATGCATGTTAGAATTTTATTTGTCTACGCTAGTTATCCCAATGAAATCCCTGACAACCATTGATCTTCATCCATGATCAACCTCATCGGTTGATCTCGATCTCCTTCTTAGTGATTAATTTTTTATTTCGCAGTCCAAATCCCTTGTTATCCTGCTCGCTATTAAATGAGTGAAATCCTTATTAGTCATAGATCTTATTCCACCTTTAATATCCACCACATGATATTCTAGTATATGAATAAGAATTATCAAATTATATCATTCGCAACTCTAACTTGTGAAATTTAACCACATTCGTGGATTTTCTCTTACCACGATCTCAACCATTAATACCTGCATAGACTTAGTCCTATAGGTTCACCATCGATCCTTACAATGATCAATCAATCAATCTTTGTCTTCCCTAACTCTCAGAATCCCTAATTCCTCAGTACTGACTTTCCTTTGTGTCATTGTTGAATTCATCCTGCTACCATATCTACTGGTTATTCCTTTGTCATACATGAAACCCTTTGAAATCAATGACAACTTATATTCTCAACAAGCTACCGTGATAAGGTTATACGAAAAGGTCATTGCCAAGTTTAAGAATAATGAGGGGTGGAAAAAAGACATAAATTGTAATATTGGAGTTAAACAAGGTTTCCCCCTCTCCCTTACCCTGTTTGGCATTTACATTGATAAGCTAGAAAAGTGTTTAGAAGAAGCAGGTTGCGCCAGTACAATCTTAGCTGGGATAGTTATCATCCTCCTACTTTATGTTGATGATATTGTTCTTATGGAAAGGTGTCCTTCTGATCTCGATAAGAAATTAAGAATTCTTAAATATTTTTTCTCTAACATGTGTATGACTGTTAACACTGACAAGACAAAAATCATGATTATAAAATCTAAGAAAGACACCTATGCAAATTTTATTTATGATAATGGAAAACTAGAGGAAGTGACTTCTTACAAGTATATCGGAATTGATATTCATCACTGTTAAAAAAAATGTTGTGCCATTTATATCATCAATCAATGAGTCCAATATTATTGATGTAGTAAAAGAGGAATGAAGATACACACTAAAAAAATGAAACCACATAGGAAACAAATGAGTATAGCTCATATAATTACAGTATCATTCTCATTAATTAATATGGTGTTACAGTAGTATTACATAAGGAAGAATTCAAATTCATTAGGGAGAAATTCGATTCTACCAACTAGATATGACTGTATCCGGCTAGCTATATAACTAATGGTGTCTTAATCAATATCGAAGTCCAAATGGTTAACTCCAAATGTCTAATCCAGTCACACAATTAGTAATAAACAGTTAACTCACTCTAACTGAAGTGGTAGGTGAGAAAATGCGCCTTATCCACATGCAGCTATGCATAACTAGCGCTAATTGAACTGATTGTGATCTAACTAAATGTAACTAGAAAATAACTAATATTAGCTATTTCCAACTCCAACTGACTGAAGGAGGTTGGTGCTGGGACTCCCAGTGGATCCTAAAATGTAGGGATTGGTCTAGGGAGTGCCTAAATTGATTCATGCAAGTGAAGTCAGTGGAAGTTATCCTCTAGCAATGTTCCTCACACTCTAGTATCTGGTACATGTGGCCCCATTAGGCCAACTGGACCCAATGGTACTAGTGGACACAATTAATTAAATAAAACTCTGAAGTTATGCTAAAATAATCTAATAGACAGTTTGTTCAAGGGAGGATTATAAATCCTAATACCCTCCTGAATCCTAACTTGGACAACTGTGGGACCTAGTAACAAGGCCATAAGTCACCCATGTACCGTATCTAAAAGATAGAAATGTTGCTTAATAAACCGAGGTAATAGGGGAAAACCTCATGGGAGAAAACCCCCTCAAAATAAGCAGAAATAGGAAAATGCAAGTTATTTTTAGAAGAAAGAAGCTTCCTCCTTAGAAAATTAACTTGAACAAAACATTGTTGCAAAATTTCATCTCTATGCAGCAACATGGTCCATTTGAATGTCTCGTTATTCTAAATTGATGACTCTATGAGTTTCTTCTTGATGGTGAGGTAGGGAATGATTAAGTTTCTTCTTCTGTGGGCCATGTAGTTGATCATCCGCCATCATCAAGTAGCACCGATTTGGAATTTTATTGCACCACTCTGTAGGGAGTGAATTCGTGAGAGACAGTACAACATGTTCATTCTGATACTTGGACCTAGTTTTTCTTCTATCTTTTGGATTTCCAGCGCCATTTCCAACTGCATTTAGGAGCTTTTGAGCCCATCTGGGCTTAGGATTTTGGTTTGGAATGGATACTGGATCTATATCTAGAATATCATGAGATTTAGTCTCAATAAAATGATCATGCTAGATTTGATATTCTTTATCTAAATCTGAAACCTGTAGCAAATAATCATCATCAAAAAATGGTGGAGAAATGGTTATACCTTCTTGTGTTACAGATGGTGGTGTGTCATACAACTCATCTTCTTCAAACTGAAAACTCCGTTCAATGAAGCATATCCTGGTTGCAACCTCCATCAATTTGTAAGCTTTTGCATCTTCTGCATATCCCAGTAAAATGCATTCACTACTTTGGGCTCAGAAGGCTGATGGTGGTGTGTCATACAACTCATCTTCTTCAAACTGAAAACTTCGTTCAATGAATCATATCCTAGTTGCAACCTCCATCAATTTGTAAGCTTTTGCATCTTCTACATATCCCAGCAAAATGCATTCACTACTTTGGCCTCGGAAGGCCTTCCTCTTGTCAAGTCGTATTCTGGCCCAAGCTTTGGAACCAAAACCTCTCAGATGAGAGACATTGGGCTTATGCCCATGCACTGCTTCAAATGGAGTGGCCCCAACCACTTATTTATGAGGCACTCAATTCTGCAAATAAGAAGCACAATTTACAGCTTCAACCCAAAGAGAAGGAGGGATATTTTTTCATGGATAAGGCATGTTTCCATCTCCTTTAGTGATCTATTCTTCCTCTCAGCCACACCATTCTATTGTGGTGAGTTCCCTCCATTACTCTCTCTCTATTTCTCACCCATCCCCCTCTCCCTCTATTGCTCACCCATCCCTCTCTCTCCCACACAATCTTTGTGTGTGTGTGTGTGCCCCCAATTTTCTCGCAAACTCCCGCTTCCTCTCCCTCTCTTTCCACCTTATATTTACCTCCCTCTATCAATATCTCCCTCCCTTCTCCCTTAATTACCATCCCTCTATGCTAGTGTCCCTCTCTCTCTCTCTCTCAAATTTTATCCCTCCCTGCCTATCTCTTTTCACCTTCCCTCTCCATGTTTCTCTCTTTAAAAATCTCCCTCTCTTTCCATCTCTCTCTCTCTCTCTCTCTCTCTCTCTCTCTCTCTCTACATGTGTGAACCTGCCCCTTTCCCTCTTTGTGTCCATCCCCCTGTAACCCCTCTCTCACACACACACACCTTCTATCACTCCCTCAATATCTCTTTCCTTCACTCTATCTCCATCCCTCCCTCACCCCCTGTCCTCCCTCTCTATCTTATTCTCTCTCACACTCTATCCACATCATTCTCTCTCTCTCTCTCTCTCTCTCTCTCTCTCTCTATGTTTTCAACTTATCCCTTCTCCTAAACCCCCTATCTCATTATCACCCTTATTCTTTGTTTTATCGCATCTCATTCCCATCTCTTCAATTTCCCCCTCCTTCTCTTCTCTCCTCCAACACATCCTATTCATCCTCTAATACTCCATATCCAATTTTCCATTCACCAATAATATCTCTCATCAAACCATCACCCACTTCCTCCCCTCCACCTTATCCCCCTCTGTCACTCAATTCTCATGTACTGCTTCTAACCCTATACATCGTCAACATGTTGATGTATTTGTAACTTCATAATGTATTTACTTATGTATTTCATATATTGTATTTGATTGATCCTCGATGTTCCTATTGAGAGAATCAATAATGTAAACAATTCATGTAATGCCATAGAGGTTAACCCTTCTTGTTGATTAGGGGGCAAAGTCCCCACAGTTGTGGGGAACTAGGGTTATTAGACTCTCCTAGAGAAGTCAGCCCCGGTGAGTTAATGTCAAGTTGAAAACTAGTATAAATGGAGAGTGAACCTCTCTATTCAGAAGATACACTCACCTAGCTAGAGCGCATAGGTGAGAGAGAAGAAGCTCGCTCAAGTGAGAGAGAGAACACCTGTTGGATATCATCTTTCTATCTTTGGGTTTTACTGTTGCCATTAGCGCTCATTCTATCTCTGAGGAAGTTGTGGGGTTTTTTCCTTTATGGTTTCCCGAAGGAAAATCTTTGTGTCTATTGTCTCTTGTGACTAATTTATGTGCATGTTATTCTCTCAGATAAGAGCCTAAGATAATATTGTCTAATAGATAAAAATTTAACATGGTATCAGAGCTAACCTAAGAAGAAGACATTGTGTAGCTACGGAAGCTAGGGCACTCCAAGAAAAGAAGAAGGGACAATCATCATCACCAACGTAAGCATTCTCACTAGAGAGATAACTCTGGAAGATCAAGCAAGGATCTATCCAAACTTATATGCTATACATGTGATGAGAGAGGGCACTTTGCCAAAAATTGTCCTAAAAATAAGAATGGCTCTCAAAAGAAGAAGAACTACAAAAGAAAACATTATGCTCACACTGCAGAGGATGATGATCCTCCCAGGAAGAGAGTCAAACAAGAAAGTGAATATTCTTCAAGTGATGAAGAATATGTTATGATCTCTGCTCTCACAAGAACTGTCACACATGGAAGCAATGATTGGATTATTGATAGTGGGGCTTCCAAGCACATGAAGGGATTCAAGGAATATTTTGTGAAACTATCCAAACATGATTCACCCCACAAAGTAAAACTTGGGGATGACTACCAATATCCCATAAAAGGTAGTGGTGAATCCTCATATAAGCTAGACTCTGGAAAATCTATGAAGATGAAGGATGTTTTGTTTGTACCAAGATTAAACAAGAATATTATATCTATATCAGCATTGGATGCAAAAGGAATAAGGGTTGCATTTATAGATGGCCAAGTACTCATGTGGCCAAAAGGAAAGACTATAGATCATGCAGTTTTAATTGGAGAGCAAGAAGGAGGACTATACAAATTGAAGGGCCAACCTGAACAAGCCTTGGTCCATGACTCGGTAGATCCAAATGAATTTTGGCATAGAAGGCTTGCACATGTGCACTATAGGGAACTACCACTCACAAGCAAAGCTGTTGAAGGAATTCCAAAAATGTAGGAAAAACATGAAGGATTTTGCAAGGGATGTGCGAAAGGAAAGAACACAAAGAAAACATATCCAAGTAGCAAGAGCAAGGCAAAAGGAATCTTGAAAATAATTTGCTCCGATGTATGCGGTCTAATGTCATCCAGCTCATTAAGTGGGTATGTATACTATGTTTATTTCATTGACGATTTTTCTAGGTATACATGGATATACTTCACGGAAAGCAAGGATGAAGTATTCAGCAAGTTCAAAGAATTCAAAGCCCTGATCGAGAACCACACAGAAAAGAAAATCAAGACCTTTCGATTAGATAATGGCGGAGAATTCACTTCAAATGAATTCAAATATTTATGCAGAGATTTAGGGATCAAGAGGGATTTGACCACTCCATATAATCCACAACATAATGGGGTTGCAGAAAGGAAGAATAAAACAATCATGGAAGCATCAAGGGAAACAAGATCAGGATCTTCCTATGCATATGTGGGAAGAATTTGCCAGGACAACTATGTATATATAGAACCGTACTCCACATAGAGTACTCGAGAACAAGACACCTGAAGAAGTCTTTTCCGGTAGGAAACCAGAAGTCAGTCATCTCATAATATTTGGTTGTCCAGTGTACATAAACATTCTGAAAGAAAAGAAGACAAAGTTAGATCCTTCACGAAAGAAGGGTATATTTGTGGGATATACTGAAAGCTCGAAGGTTTATAGAATATACTTCCTAGAATTCAAGAAGATCGACATCAACAGAGACGTAACATTTGACGAAGACTCATCTTACAACAAATCCAGAAAGATACCTGTTGAAACCTTGAAGAAACAGACGTACCCAAGATTCAAGATACAACTATAAACAATGCAACTCAAGAAGAAGATTGAGAAATAGAAGAACCCCATGAACCTGTACATCCACCCCAAGAGAATAATCCTCACAAGAGGAAACTTGCATGGGTACGAGAGGCTGTCCAAGGTGTAAAAAGATATGGGGCTCTAGAAGAAATACACAAAGAAAGGAATAAAACTAGGTCATATTCCGGGTATGTATCCTTATTATGTGACATCATTGATAGAGAACCTTCCACCTATGTAGAAGCGATAGAGAAGAAAGAATGGAAGGATGCTATGATCAAGGAGTACTAGTCCATCATGAAGAATGATGTATGGGATGTTGTCCCAAGACCAGAGGGGAAGTTTAATGTGACTTCCAAGTGGATCTACAAGATCAATCATGTTGCAGATGGTGGCATAGAGAAATATAAAGCAAGATTTGTGGCTCGTGGCTTCTCCCAGAAAGAAGGAATAGATTATGAAGAAAATTTTGCATCTGTAGCCAGATACACTTCCATCAGATCAGTACTTTCTCTGGATGTAGTGATGAAATGGAAGATACACCAAATGGAGGTCAAGACTACTTTCTTGAATGGTGTAATAGAAGAGGAAGTTTATGTGGAGTAGCCACTCATTTTTGAGACACATGACAAGGAGACTCATGTGTGCAAATTGAAGAAGGCCCTGTACGGTTTGAAATAGGCACCCAGGACATGCTACGGAAAAATTGGTAGCTTCCTAACTAGTTTGTTCTTTACCAAAAGTAAAGCAGATTCCAACCTTTACTACAAGGTTGAGGAAGGGAACCCAATAATACTCTTACTATATGTAGATGACCTTCTTGTAATAGGTGAGGATGGGTTGATTGCTGACACGAAGAGGAAGCTTGTTGCTGAGTTTGAGATGAAGGACTTGGGTATGATGCATTACTTTCTTGGAATGGAGGTGTGGCAGAATGCGGATGGAATATCCCTGATACAAGGGAAGTATGCAGTAGAGATCCTGAAGTGGTTCGAGATGATGGATTACAAGGCCATGACCACACCTATGGCATCAAACCTAAAGATGTTGAGTTATGCTTCATCATAGTCGGTTGATGTTACGATGTATCATCAGATGATTGGGTCCTTGATGTACCTGACGAACACGAGACCATATATTTGCTTTGCTATGAACACATTGAGCCAGTTCCTGACAGATTCGAGACATGTTGACTTGATTGCTGCAAAGCACATTCTGAGGTACTTGAAGGGTATATTTGATTGTGGGATCACGTATGAGGCGAATCAGAAGATTAACCTGGAAGGTTATGTGGATTCGGATTGGGCAGGGAGTGCCATTGATAAAAAGAGCACTTCAAGGTGCTGCTTCAGTATGGGATTAGGTGCAATCTCTTGGTTTAGCAGGAAGCAATCCTACATGGCAGTGAGTATAGCCGAAACAAAGTATGTTGTATCTTGTTCGGCTAGTTGTAAGGTAGTGTGGCTTAAGAAGCTACTATCTGATTTGTTTGATCTCCAGTTGGATGCTACTTGTATATATTGCGACAACCAGAGTTGTGTGAAGTTGTTAGAGAACCCGATGTTCCATGACAAGTCAAATCATATCGAGATCAAATATCACTATATCAGGGATATGGTTCAAAAAGGAGTAGTGAATCTCCAAGTATGTTGCAACGGATGAACATATAGTTGATGTGTTGACCAAGCCATTAGCCAGGGTGAAGTTTGAGTACTTCAGGGAGAAGCTTGGTGTTCTCTAGATCGAGGTTTTCTCCAAAGGGAAGTGATGTGTCCATGAGACCTTTTGACATGAATGTTGGATGTGTTCCTCTCATGGTCAGATGTAAGTGCAGATATTTTCTGACATGAATGTTGGATGTGTTCCTCTCATGGCCAGATGTAAGTGTGGAGCCCCTCTGACATGAATGATGGATGTGTTCCTCTCATGGTCAGATGTAAGTGTATATCCCTTTTGACATGAATGTGGATGTGTTCCTCCCATGTTCAGATGTAAGTGTAGGGACTTTTTGACATGGATGTAGGATTGGTTCCTCCCATGGTCAGATGTAAGTGTTGAGCCTTTCTGACATGGATGCAGGATTGGTTCCTCCCATGGTCAGATGTGAGTGTTGTGCCCTTTTGACATGGATGCAGGATGTGTTCCTTCCATGGTCAGATGTGAGTGTTGGGTGGGCCTTTCTGACATGGATGTAGGATGTGTTCCTCCCATGGTCAGATATAAGCACCGAAGAAGAAAAAGACCTGCATGGAGGCTAGGCATACAACCAACATGAAAAAGGGTTGGATCTGTATAACTTCTTGTGATGAGTAGAATTGAGAGATATCACCATTTGTTTGAGATAGAAAAAGCAGTGATGATGATGATGATCCAGTGATGAAGACTTGTGTTGATTATTTGTGTCGAGAGAATACCTTCCTAGTCAATAGGGAGTGTTGATGTATTTGTAACTTCAGAATGTATTCACTTATTTATTTCATATATTGTATTTTATTGGTCCTCGATGTTCCTATCGAGAGAATCATTAATGTAAACAATTCATGTAAATTCATAGAGGTTAACCCTCCTTGTTGATCAGGGGGAAAATTCCCCGCAGTTGTGGGGCACTAGGATTATTAGACTCTCCTAGAGAGTCGGCCCTGGTGAGTTAATGTCAAGTCAGAAACTACTATAAATAGAGAGTGAACCTCTCTATTTAGAACACGCACTCACCCAACTATAGTGCATAGGTGAGAGAGAAGAATCTCTCTCAAGTGAGAGAGAGATCAACTATTGGAGATCATCTTTCTATCTTTGGGTTTTACTGCTGCCATTGGTGCTCATTCTATCTCTAAGGAATTTACGGGGTTTTCTCCTTTATGGTTTCCCCGAGGAAAATCGTTTTGTCTATTGTCTCTTGTGATTGATTGCTATGCATGTTATTCTCTCAGATAAGATCCTGAGATAATACTGTCTAATAGATAAAAATCTAACACAACACCTATTTTTCTCCTAATAATTCTCTCAATCCCCACTCCCCTTCACCCTTGTAACCCATAATGTTCCCATTCCATTCATCTTTCTCCACTTGAATTTACAACATCCTCCTAGAACCTTGACCCTTCCCCGCCCCCTCTCAGCTATTAACCATCCCCACTTGAACTTTCAACATCTTCCTAGGCCCTTGACCATTCCCCACCCCATATCAACTATTAACCTTCCCCACATGAACTTCCAACATCCTCCTAGGCCCTTGACCCTTCCATTCCCCCTCTAAACTATTATCCATACATTTGATATATTACATATAGTGCTATATTTTTAGCTCTACAAAACACGTGCATGTTATAGAACTACATAACCTGCACACGTTTTGTAGTTCTATAAAATGCACACGTTTTCCAATTCTACAAGGGCGGGAGATGTAATTTGAATTTAAACATGCCAATTCACTTGCTCACATGTCACCAATAGTCCTATGTGTATGGTTTGGAGTTTGCTTCAGTAATACCAAACCTATGCTATGGTATATGATAAACCATAACTAATTGGACATTTATTCCATTTTAAGAAGAAGTCGTTGTTTACGCACTCGTAACAATATGGTACACACAATCATTTTTGTCGAAATCTTAGACATAAACAACATTTTTTTTGTAGATTCTAAATATGTATTTTTTATAAAAAAATATTATATTTTCCTTTTTTTTTAATTTCTATTATGTCCTAATTCCTTAATTCAAAAAACATGTTGTTGGTGTTTTTTTCCATAAATTTTTCTACCTCTACATTCTATAAAAAACACATTTCATGATTATTTCATTAAGATCTTCAAAGACTGCACCCAAAATAGATGTACCATTTTTTAGGATTGATCACTTATATAATTATTAAGAAAATAAAAAATTACTAATTTTATTTTTGAAAAATAGCACTGCACTAGTTCTATATGTTTTTTACATGCCTGAAATTTTTTGTATCCCGAAAGCATCATTTAGGCCCTCAAAGGATGCACCCACAAAAACATATACCTTATTATTTTCCTAAAAAATAAAAAGTGACTCTTAGAAAAAATGAAACTTGACATAGTTATTCAAATTTTCAATACATAAACCTTATATATTTGGAAATGTGATTTAATTTCCTACATTTAATCTTATTTACTCCAAGCAAGATATTTTGTGTAAGTATCTCAAAAAATACAATTAAGTTGAGGTATGCTAGATTTTTTAGTTTTATATTGCATCTAACATGCCAAAAGTGACCCTCATTAGCTTGCACTCACCCGTAACCATCTCATAATAATTGTTCATTAGATTGGTGACCTTATAATTCCTCATAGTGACCACAAAATTTTAACCAATATGAAATACAATCTTAAGAAGAACTTTGAAATGATAGAACTAACACATTTGCCTTATTTTCTTGATCTCTAAGTATTGAAAATCTAGGAAGGAACTCCCATCTCCCAATCAAGTATGCATGTGAAATATTTCATCTTTTTCACATGGAAGATTGTAAATCAACTCACCTTATTTTCAATCCCTATATTCAAACTTGCTACCACCTATATTACACACAAAGTAGATGCCAATTTGTACCACCAATATTCAAACACGGAGAACCATCATGGAAAGAAACAAAAATGATATTTTGGCATATTCTAGGTATAATTCGGTTTGAGATATTCTAGGGGCACTCCTTCGTTAATAGGTTTCATTTATTCTAATTAGGCTAGTTAGGCTAGTGACCCTAATAATCAGAAGGAGGGGAAATTTTAGGGGTAAAATTTAACACATAAGCTACTTTTTTACCTTTTTTTCCAAATATATATTCACCTATTTCCTTTTTTTGGTAAATTGATTAGCCCAAATTCCATGGGATAAACTTTTTAATCTACAAATAGTCAAAATTGCCTAGAAACTATATAATCCATAAATGGTCAAAATTGTCTAGAAATTTAATGGTCAAAATTGTCTATAAACTTGTAGAAATTTGAATAATTTTAGATAAATATGGCCCAACATTTTATGGTTGGAAATTTAAGAATTATTAATATTTTCCAAGGTTTCTATACTTTCAAAAAAATATGGACCCTTAAAATTTTGAGTGATTAAAAGTTTATTGTAGGTTATGTTTTTAGTCTTGGTTTTGGATGTGTCACTAAGTTGTACTTGTAAGAAGAAATAAACTCTTTCTCTTTCTTTATCAAAAACAAAGTATCAAGAAACAATTAATAAAAAATCAAGAAGCCTTATGGCTTATCCAAATCCTTTCAGCCCATTTCAACAACAACTATATCCAATCACACTATGGTTGGACAATCACATTGCCATGAAGCTCACCAAAGATCATGTCCAACATCAACTTAGTAATCCCCCTTGAGATTGCACTTTATCAAAAAGATGATTCATAATTACACTCTTGAAATGATATTTTGCCCTACAAAAGATCAAGTTGTAGACATTTTAAGGATGCATTTTTTTAGAAGCAAAGCCTTCTAAACTTTGATCTATTTTAGGATTTTAGTAATTTGTCATTAAGGGGTGTAGACTCAAATGCCCACTTCCTTTTCTTATTATGTTATTTTGGTAAATTGAGTATCCTAACTCAATCGATGATGTTAGGATATTTAGATGCCTAAAATTTAATTAAGATCAATTCATAGTAATATGTTTTTAATCATAGTTATATTGGTTCATGGATTAACACTTCATTGGTCCATTATCTCTACACAAAAAGTCACATTG
>LPNX010783363.1:97835-127222 GCA_001517045.1 Pseudotsuga menziesii | reverse complement strand
TATATATATATATATATATATATATATATATATATATATATATATATATATACACATAAGATTATTAGTATATAAATTTAAATTTATTTAGAGTTCAACTGAACCATTTATAAAGTTTTTATTTTTATTTTTATTTTTATAATCTCTTAATCAACAACCAAACCTACACACCCATTTAAAAAATTCTATTTTTTTTTTATAAATTACAAATAAAATGACAACTTATTTTATTAATATCCATATAAATATAAATACAAAACCAAACCACAATCAGACACCGTTATATTTACACAATATCAAACATTACATACATTTAAATTCATGAACACTGGAGTTAATGTCAAGTCGAAAACTAGTATAAATAGAGAGTGAACCTCTCTATTCAGAACGCACACTCACCCAGCTATAGTGCATAGGTGAGAGAGAAGAATCTTGCTCAAGTGAGAGAGATAACAACTGTTGGAGATCATCTTTCTATCTTTGTGTTTTACTACTGCCATTGGTGCTTATTCTATCTCTGAGGAACTTTCTGGGTTTTCTCCTTTATGGTTTCCCCAAGGAAAAACTTTATGTCTATTGTCTCTTGTGATTGATTGATGTGCATGTTATTCTCTCAGATAAGATCCTAAGATAATACTGTCTAATAGATAAAAATCTAACATGGTATCAGAGCTAACCTGGTAAAAAGACATTGTGTAGCTGCGAAAGCTAGGGCTTATTAATTTATGGGTCTCTCTCCACAATCCATCAGCAAAAGGAGGCTAGGATACCTCTCCATTGAAGGGCGCATCTTTCTGTCGAAGAAGAATTTGATTCTGAGCCTTTTTAGTTTTTGACCTACCACTACATCAGGAAATTAGAGATTTTCACAAAAGTGGAATTTTTGAGTTAGCCCAACCTAGGATTGATCTCCTCATCAAAATCAAAGTTTAGAGACAAAAATCGAGGTTTTTGGTTGGGTATAAATCCACGAAATTCAAACCCTAATTTTCTCTAGAACGAGAAAACCAACACTGCAGAAGATCAGCTCCAGATCCAGTTTTCAGCTTCTCAAATTGGTAATATCTAAATCTTTTGTAATTCCATTTGAGGTTCTCTGTTAATATGTTTCATCACACCAAGCTTGATAAAAAGCTTGACGGAGCTAACAACTTCCGAGCCTAGAAGTATAGGATCTCCCTGGTCCTGGAAGAAAATGAATTGGACTCCTACATAAGTGGAGAGGTTCTCATTCCAGAGGGAGATGAGGCTAAGGAATTACACAATAAGAACTTGATCAAGGGTAATAGGATCATTGTTGATTCAATCAAGGATCACCTCATACCACAGGTGTCCTCCCTAAAGACACCTAAAGAGATGTTTGATGCCTTGACCAAGATATTTGAAGGGAAGAACATTAATCAGAAGATGAATTTGAGGAACCAATTGAAGAATGTAAATATCCAGAATGAAGAGACCGTACAATCATAATTTACAAGGGTCTCTCAAATCAAGGAACAACTTGAAGCAGTAAATGAAGAAGTAGAGAATGCATAATTGTGATGACCACCTTCAATAATCTCCCTAGGTCACGGGATTCTTTCATTCAAGGGATCTGTGCTAGAAAAAAGATAATCAAGTTTAGTAGGATGTGGGAAGAATGCTCACAAGAAGAAGCTCAAATAGTAGCTCAAGAAGAAAAGATGGGAAATGAAGATCAAGCTCTCACAGCACACTCCAAGAAAAGCAAAAGGGACAATCATCATCACCAAGGTAAGCATTCTCATGAGAGAGAAGTGATGAGAGAGGACACTTTGCCAGAAATTTTCCTAAAAATAAGAATGGCTCTCAAAAGAAGAAGAACTAAAAAAGAAAACATCATGCTCACACTACAGAGAATGATGATCCTCCCAGGAAGAGAGTCAAACAAGAAAGTGAATATTCTTCAAGTTATGAAGAATATGTTATGATCTTTGCTCTCATGGGAACTGTCACACATGGAAGCAATGATTGGATTATTGATAGTGGGGCTTCCAAGCACATGACAGGATTCAAGGAATCTTTTGTGAAACTATCCAAACATGATTCACCCCACAAATTAAAACTTGGGGATGACTACCAATATCCCATAAAAGGTAGTGGTGAATCCTCATATAAGCTAGACTCTGGAAAATCTATGAATATTAAGGATGTTTTGTTTGTACCAGGGCTAAAGAATAATCTTCTCTCTATATTGGCATTGGATGCAAAAGGAATGAGGGTTGCATTTATAGATGGCCAAGTCCTCATGTTTCCAAAAGGAAAGACTATAGATGATGCAGTTGTAATTGGACAGCAAGAAGGAGGGCTATACAAATTGAAGGGCCAACCTGAACAAGCCTTGGTCCGTGACTCGATACATCCAAATGAACTTTGGCATAGAAGGCTTGCACATGTGCACTATAGGGAACTACCACTCGCAAGCAAAGCTGTTGAAGGACTTCCAGAAATGTAGGAAAAACATGAAGGAGTTTGCAAGGGATGTGCGAAAGGAAAGAACACAAAGAAAACATTTCCAAGTAGCAAGAGCAATGCAAAAGGAATCTTGGAAATCATTCACTCTGATGTATGAGGTCTGATGTCATCCAGCTCATTAAGCAGGTATGTATACTATGTTTATTTCTTTGATGATTTTTCTGGAAGACATGGATACACTTCACGAAAATCAAGGATGAAGTATTCAGCAAGTTCAAAGAATTCAAACCCCTGATCTAGAACCACACAGAAAACAAAATCAAGACCTTTCGATCAGATAATGGTGGAGAGTTCACATCAAATGAATTCAAATATTTATGTAGAGATTTAGGGATTAAGAGGGAGTTGACCACTCCACATAATCCAAAACAAAGTGGGGCTGCAAAAAGGAAGAATAGAACAATCATGGAAGCATCAAGGGAAACGTGATCATGGTCTTCCTATGCATATGTGGGGAGAAGCTGCCAGGAAAGCTGTGTATGCACAGAACCGTACTCCACATAGGGTACTCGAGAACAAGACACCTGAAGAAGTATTTTTCGGCAAGAAACCAAAAGTTAGTCATCTCAGAATATTTGGTTGTCCAGTGTACATACACATTCCAAAAGAAAAGAGGATAAAGTTAGATCCTTCAGGAAAAAAGGGTATATCCGTGGCATATAGTGAAAGATCAAAGGATTATAGAATATACTTCCTAGGATTCAAGAAGATCGACATCAGTAGAGACGTAACATTTAATGAAGACTCAGCTTACAACAAATGCAGAAAGAGACCAGCTTGAAGAAACAGAAGTACCCAGGTTTTAAGATACAACTATAAACAATGGAACTCAAGAAGAAGATCAAGAAATAGAAGAACCCCAGGAACTTGTAGATCCACCCCAAGAGAAGAATCCTCACAAGAGGAAACCTGCATGGATATGAGAGGCTATCCAAGGTGTATAAAGATATGGGGCTCCAGAAGAAATACACAAAGAAAGGAATAGAACTAGGTCATACTCTAGGAATGTAGCATTATTATGTGACATCATTGATAGAGAACCTTCCAACTATGAAGAAGTGGCAGAGAAGAAAGAATGGAAGGATGCTATGATCAAGGAGTACTCATCAATCATGAAGAATGATGTCTAGGATGTTGTCCCAATACCAAAGGGGAAGTCTGTTGTGACTTCCAAGTGGATCGACAAGATCAATCATGTTAAAAATGGTAGCATAGATAAATATAAAGCAATATTTGTGGCTCGTGGCTTCTCCCAGAAAGAAGGAATAGAATATGAAGAAACTTTTGCACATGTAGCCAAATACACTTCCATCAAATCAGTACTTTCTCTAGCTACAGTGATGAAATGGAAGATACACCAGATGGATGTCAATATTGCTTTCTTGAATGGTGTAATAGAAGAGGAAGTTTATGTGGAGAAGCCACTCGGTTTTCAGACACACGAAAGGGAGAATCATGTTTGCAACCTTAAGAAGGCCCTGTACGGTTTAAAACACGCACCTAGGACATGCTATGGCAAAACTGGCAGCTTCCTGACTACACTAGTGGAAAATGAGAGATTAGTGACTAGGAGACCAAAACATTTCGTCAGTATAGATTTTTTCAAGGGATAAATGACCAAAATTGATAAATTTAAGTGAGTTAACTAAAAAAGACCAAGATAAATGACCACTTTTGGTCACGGGATAAAACTAAACTCAAAAGGACCAAGATAAATGACCACTTTTGGTCACGGGATAAAACTAAACTAAAAAGGACCAAGATAAATGACCAAAATTGGTCATGGGATGTCTAGACTTAAAATGAGCACATAATAATTGGTCATTTTTTTGGTCATGTATAGTTGTGTCACTCCGGCAATGGAGAATTACATTTTTGACAACGAATTTGTATAATTTACTAAATTCTAACATATCTACTCAACGATTTGACTACAAAAGTCTATGGAGGTGTACATACTCTAACCCCCTTTGAATTTGAACCCATGACCTCCTAGGATTAAACACATGTTATTAACCATCAATCGCACTTACATTTCACTTACCCAAAAAAAGAGAGCATTAAAAGGCCATGAAAACTAGGAATTTAATTTATGACATGTGTGCTAGGATATCTTGTAGATAAATGGAAATATTGCACTATAGTTAGGATCAAATCCAAGTCTTTACCCTATCAAAGTTGTATATGTGAATCAATCTAATTTCTATTCAATATTCTTATAGAAGTATCCCATAAGATAAGAAATCATACATGTCCATATTTGGGCATGTGTCTCATGTCCCAATGTTTGACATCTGGACTTGTGGAATGTGCATGAACTTCATTTGACGTAAAATAGACACATATTTTAAAATTTTCTCGCATGTTTCAAACACATGGTTTGCACATATCCCAATACATCAAACACATAAAGGGTCATAAAGTTGGATTAGTGGTTGTTTTGATGCTCTAAAAGAGAAATTAAAGCCTCTTTTTATTTTCTCATTATTAAAAAGTTAAATAACCTTTGTAGAAAAGGAAAACAAGCTTAAGTGTGGGTCTCATATCTTTATTGTGAGAGGAATTACGATACATACAAAACATGCCCACTTCAAAGAAGAGTAGGATTGAGAAATTTTGAGTAACAAGTAAAAATATAGGTTAAATATAAATTCCTTTATTTCATCATAAATTGTAACACATACATAAATAAGCGCACTTTAAAGAAGATAAAAATTTATCCGTTTGTATTGAAAACATTAATGTGTATTCATGCCAACTTATATGTTTACTATATAACAAAAACAGATAATTGGAAGAAAAAGATATATAATATGTGAGATGCATTTATTAATCACATTGATTTGGTCATCACCTTTGAGTTAGCATTAACCAATTTATATCTCAATACATAGGCCTAAAGTAAATCACTTTCAATGATAGTGATTTTTCGAGGAGTGATCCTCTATACCTTTAGTTGATGCAACACTAACAACGAATATGTAGAAATAAGAGGAAACTTATGGGGACAATGGCACTATCACTCGCGATAACCATGGTGCTATTGATGGGAGATATTGTGTTTGTCATCCGTATTGAATGAAAAAACTTTCATAATTGAGATTGCATTACAAAAGCATCGCTTGTAACCTACAAGTGATATGGGTTGGAGGTATTTACATGATTTTTTTAATCTCTCAACCTTATTTATAAACATATAAACCCAAAACTAATGGGGTAAGAGAGAACTTGGAAATGTGTGGTGAAATCATCTTCTCTCTATTTTAGTTTGTTGTGATTCCTACCCACATACAAATGCAAAAAAACAACTAAGAAAGTAATAATTTTATTTTAGCAAGTGACTGAAGAAGCGCACAGACCCTCGCTGAAGAACAAGTGCATAGACCCTCACCAAAGAACAAAGAAAACAAGAATAATCGGAGCAAGGAGAGATTAATAACAGAAAGACATACCACACCAGTGTGCACTGTGGAAAGGGTTGCGGAATTTCTCCTTATTATGATTGATGGATGCATTCATGGTGATTATCAAAGAGGAGGAAAGGAGTAGGGCAAGTTCCTTCCAAAGGAAATAGGGTAAATTTTGATCGTGAATGCTTAATTAATTTTCTTTTTTACTGATTCTGAATGCTAGTGAACTAGGGTTTGATTGCGTTATTCCATTGTTGGTTTTACTTGGCGCAGAGGCAGGAGGTGGAGGCATTAGAAGTAGATAAATTTAATGTTTTTCTAGAAGATCATATATCACAAGCGAATGGTGAGCTACATGAAAATCGAGGAGATTTTTTTAACACGCTATTTCGTTAAAAATCTACAACTCCTGTAAGTGCTCTGGATACCCATTTTATCAATTGTCAAATTTTGCTAAAAAATTTAAACTCGATATAGGGATTTGATTGAATGCCCTCCATTGTATTCATTTCTTGTTCCAATGATGGCTTTGAAGACACCTATTAGCCTTAACTCGTGGAGCCTCCTTAAGATCATCCAGAAGTGTAGAAGACAATTTCTTTCTCTATATGTCTCCTTAATTTGACCTTAATTGGTATCTTAACCTGGAGACCTATATGCACCCATGATTTAGCAGTTGTATGATATAATTATATGTGCCTAGTCAACAAGCAATGGGGAGGTTTTAGATATAATTTAAAAAATGAAACAGAGAAATCATTTGGGAATCAATTGTGTTTCCCCTCCAAGTGCATCATATGGCTTGGATTTACTTTATTTATTTGTTCAACACCATTATTCCCAGATGAGGAGGAATGCATCATGTGGCTCTTCCTATTGGGGTCCCAATTGACACTTTTCTTTTTAAACCTCTATCTAGATCTAAGGTAAATTCCACATTCCACAAAAACACGCCAGCAAATCAGAGGCCTAGAGCCACGAGACCCTTTATGATATGTTTGTGGCATCACAGAATTGTTTCTTGAACCATGAATTTACCTCTAACCAAACTTGTGTTGCTTTCATTCATATGCACTAGTCTCTTATCTTCTTGATTTTAAACTGGTGGAAATACTGTCTAGTGAATCCCCTGATGTATCTTGTACTTACGCTGCATAATGCAAATTCCAAAGCACATATTCCATTGAAAGATGAGATGTTGACTCTTTTGAAATAAATTTAAAACTTTAAAAGTGATTTCTATCATGTTCCAATCCCTTATCCCATTACATGAGCATGAGAGTATGTTACAGTCAAGGATTTAGGCATACAATAAAGAATATTATGCATACTGCAATTTCCAGAACACATATTCCATTTAAGGATGAGATGTTCACTATTTTGTAATAAATTTAAAACTTTAAAAGTGATTTCTATCATGTGCCAGGAAAATTTATACACGGGGTAAATTTTTCTGTAGAAAGACAGTGCAAGAAACAGTTGAAGGAGTGTTGGGGTCATGTTTTATTTCTCCTATTAGGTCTTGAATCCAAGGTGTAGATTCAATGATACAGGTGGTCTAGAATGCCCCGTATCCTCATATTTGGGCAAAACCTTGTGCTATCTTAATTATTGTTGCGCATAGGTTTCATTTGAAAGTTAGTATGTAAACATATTTTAAAACCAACCTTTCAAGGAAGAAAAGATAATAATTCATACTCGCAAGGCCCAAGGGGATGCTAAGTTTATCAAAGCTAGTCAACTGTTAAAGGTAATTATTCTGCAATTATTTCTTTTTTGTTATGGGTTTTATTGTCATCTGATTTGATTCAGATTCTCTCTCCAAGATCTTCTCTAAAATTCCGTCTCATCTTTGTTCCTTGTTCATATTTGGAGTCTTAAATACTCTCAGATATCTACCTTCCACCTCAATTTCCTAATTTGCCACCCAATCTGTTCCTGTGATAGCAGTGCTTCTAATATGATGAAATTCACTATTTTTGAATGAGTAGCCAGCCTGTTTTAATGATTTCAATTGTTTAAAGAGTTGATTTTGGGGATAAGCCTTGCTTTTTATTATGTTTATGATTATTTAAGAGTTCTTCTACCACAATATCTTGAAACCAAGCATTTACAAAATTTCATCCCTGCAGTCAAGGCATTGGCTTTGTCTTGCTTGTTTGTATAGTCCCCTATTCCTTTCTCTTAGATTGTTTTGAACTCATCTTTTTTTGATCTAGAAGAAAGTCTCCTCCACGGCATGATTTCTGGGGTTTCTTTTGTTACCCCATTGAAGTTGATCTTTATCTGGCCTTCCTTTGGAGGTTTCCAAGATTCTTCTGGAGTAGTCAGCTTTCCTTCATCAAGAACCTGTAGGCATAACACAAATTTCTTGGGAATCCATGTCTGAACCTGGCCTTTGGCTAAGGCAACTTGTATTTTTTAGGTAGATCACTCATGGAATTAAATTAGTCAACCTGTGTAGATATTGCCAATAGGTCCTACTGGCAAATGTTTGATCCTGTTAATTTTCCGCTAGAATCCATTGTTCATGCCAATCAACTATAGTCTGTTTGACTGCATTTCTTACAAGTCTTTGATTTATATGGTCCTTTTCTTAATAAACTTACAGGATTTCCCCAACAAGTAGTTCATTCCATTCAAATCATATCGATAAAACCAAAGTTTGAGAAGCATTTTGCAATTCCTCTGAATTAACATCAACGTATTTGAATACTGGTTCCCTTAAATTGAACGAGTGTTAGCATTATTATGTCGAAGCTACCTAGGAATGTGGACCTTCCAAGACTTTTTAAGGTGATATTTAACTTCCTAAAACCTAGAAAATGAAACTTTTAAGGTGATATCACCTTACTCTTCATTTTCTTGAGAGTGTAATTTTGGAAGGTGCCATATCTATTTACTATGTGAACCACTTGTTATTAAAGTCAGGTATATGTGATATTTGTCAGTTAGACCACTCTTGGGAATAAATTAGTGAACCCGTGTAAATATTGCTAACAGGTCATGGTGGAAAATGTTTGATCATGTTAATTTTATGCTAGAATCCATGGTTCATGCCTTTGAAATGTAGTCTATTTGATTTCCATTCTTACAAGGCTTTGATTTATATGGTCCTTGTACTAATAAAGCTATAGACATTTTCCAGCAAGAAGTTCATTCTATTTAAATCAGATCAAATGAAACAAAAAATTGAGAAGCATTTTGGAATGCCTTTGAATTAACAACAACGAATTTGAATATCGGTTCCCTTGAATTGAATGAGGATTAGCATTTTATTGCGAAGCTACCAAGGAATGTTAATATTTCCAAGCCTTATAAATTTGATATTGACCTTCATAAAACTTAGAAATTTCATCAGCCTTGAATATAAGTTGTGGTTTATCTCCTTGTCATTTCTTGTATAGTCTAATTAGGGGTACGTAGCATCTAGATTGTGGGTTTCAGTAGGGGATATGGCCCATGGGTCTTTGTTTTTAATTCTTGTAATTTTTGTAGCCACCATTTCTATTTACAATATGAGCCCCTTGGTATTAAAATCTAGTATGTGTGATGCTATCTAGGATGGATCTTTTATTCTAGCTGACAACGGTATTTGCTGTATATATGAATTTGATAAAATGCACATAAAAGATCATGTATATTCTAGTGAATGCTATGGAATTTGTATTGCACTTGGCCTTTTCAATTACATTTTGATTATATTGGAATGCCATTGATCCAAACCTCTAACGAGATCTACACTTTTACTATTAAAGGTTGCAATTCATGAGGCTATGGAGCAACAGACAATAAGCATTACAAAAGCTGGCATTCAAGCAAATCTCAATGATCGTTCCTCTATCTTAGCAGTTGCAAATCCTACTGGTGGGCATTATGATAAATCAAAGCTGCTAAAGGTTATGTCTACAGGTCATTTTAAATCCAAAGCATCATTCAAACTTGATTGATATTTGCAGCATGTCTTTTTGGTCTTTCTCATAATGTTGTTTGGTTTTGCAGTACAATGTGGGACTTCCTCCTACGATTCTCTCCAGGTTTGACCTTGTGTATGTCATGATAGATGAGCCACATGATCAGACAGATCACCATATTGCAGATCATATTGTTTGAGTTCACCAAAAGCATGCAGAGGCATTATCTCCATCTTTAACTACTGCTCAAATCCAGCATTACATTGCTTACACAAAAACCCTTAAGCCAAAGGTTGTTTCTCTGTCCCATTTTTAACTGCTCTTCCAATTTCCAAAATAACTTTTAGCATTCTTTGCCTCTTTTCAGGAGCCCTTGACATTGCTTTTCACAATTGATTGTTTAATTCCTTAATTGGAATTATGATTGAATGGAGTACAGCTAGGTACTAAAGCCAAAAAGGTTCTAGTTGATGCATATGTATCCTTACGGCGAGGTGATGCTGCACAAGAAGATAGCTATTTTCAAGATCCAAAAGTTTGAAAGTCTTGACTTGGATGCTGTATATACCATCTGTGCATGATAAATTTACATTAGCAATAATTTGAACTTGAAACCAGCTCTAGTTTAGCAGATATATTTTTATGAAACTGGTTTAAATCCAATAGCTCAGTTGCAGTGTGTTTTCGCTGTGACTCAGTCACTAATTCGATTCTTATGGTACTACCATGTACACAAGTCTCATATTACAACTCAACTATTGTTCTTTTAAAACTAATACAGATTGTAATCCGAGCCGAATCTTTAGGATGTTTCTATTCTAATTACATTATTTACTCCACTTTACATTGCCTGTAAACTAGATTGAAGGTTTGAAAGTGAAAATCCTTTACTGTATGCTTCAGGTTATGTGAGGGTGGTGAGCTGTTAGAACGAATCCTTTCAAGGTATGTGAATTCAGAGTTGCATTTTAATTTTCAAGGCATGTGCTATTGCATGTTTTCTTTCGGTTTGGGTTCCATTTCTCTATGCCTTTACTTTAAACATGTTCATTTTTTGGCTCCTAAGGTTTAGGTTTATTGGTGCCAAACTACATTGAAAGTTAAGCAGATATTTGCATTCCCTTTTGTGGTCAGTTGTTGGAAATTAATAAAATTATCTTATCATATCTGACTGCTCGAAGTAATATGGGGTTATGATAAAAGTTGGATGATTCATTTTTATTTTTTCCCTTTTGTGGTCATTTAGTTTTTCTACTGCTTGTACTAACTAGAAATTTTGAGAAAACTACTAACAAAGGAAAACAGGATGCATGAGTCCTTTCTGAGGGATCCCGTTGAAGAAGGCTTACCACCTTTTTTCTCTTATAGTTGTTAAGATTGGTGTACTCCACTGACATGGTCATAACAGTATGTTTCCAATTGCAATTGCTTTATTAGATTTTTCTTTTTCCTTTCCAACAACTCACAGTTATCCTTCCTCTAATCCTAAATGGAGTCAGACTGGTCTATTGGCTACTTGTTAAGCTTTCCATTCATTTATCCAAGCTCCTGCTCAATCCCATAGAAATCCCACATAAATATTGAATTTCATGGTTTATACATGGGGTAATTTTTTCTGTAGAAAGACAGTGCAGGAAACAGCTGAAGGAGTGTCAGGGTCATGCTTTATTTCTCATATTAGGCCTTGAATCGAAGGTGCAGAGTCAATGATACAGGTGGTTTAGTTAATGCCCTGTATCCTCAGATTTGGGCCAAACCTTGTGCTATCTTAATTATTGTTGCGCATAGGTTTCATTTGAAAGTTTGTACGTAAACATATTTTGAAACCAATCTTTCAAGGAAGACAAGATAATATTTCATACTTGCAAGGGGATGCTAAGTTTATCAAAGCTAGTCAACTGTTAAAGGTAATTATTCTGCAATTATTTATTTTTTGTTATGGGTTTTATTGTCATTTGATTTGATTCAGATTCTATCTCTAAGAGCTTCTCTAAAATTCCGTCTCAACTTTGTTCCTTATTCATATCTGGAGTTTTAAATACTCTCATATCTCTATCTTCCATCTCGAGTGCCTGATTTGCCACCTAATCTGTTCCTCTGATGGCAGTGCTTCTAATCTATTGAAATTCACTATTTTTGAATGAGCAGCTGGTCTGTTTTAATGATTTCAATTGTTTTAAGAGATGATTTTGGGGATAAGCCTTTCTTTTCATTGTGTTCATGATTATTTAAGAGTTCTTCTACCACAATATCTTGAAACCAAGCATTTGCAAACTTTCATCCCTGCAGTCAAGGCATTGGATTTTTCTTGCTTGTTTGTATAGTCCCCTATTCCTTTCGCTTAGATTGTTTTGAACTAGTATTTTTTTTATCTAGAAGGAAGTCTCCTCCACATCATGCTTTCTGGGGTTTCTTTTGTTACCCCATTGAAGTTGATCTTTATCTGGCCTTCCTTTGGAGGTTTCCAAGATTCTTCTGGAGTAGTCAGCTTTCCTTCATCAAGAACCTACAGGCATAACATGACTTTCTTGGGAATCCATGTCTGAACCTGGCCTTTGGCTAAGGAAACTTGTATTTGTCAAGTAGATCACTCCTAGGAATAAATTAGTCAACCTGTGTAGATATCGCCAATAGGTCCTGCTGGAAAATGTTTGATCCCGTTGATTTTTTGCTAGAATCCATTGCTCATGCCAATCAAATATAGTCTGTTTGACTGCCTTTCTTACAAGTATTTGATTTATATGGTCCTTGTTTTAATAAACTTACAAGTGTTCCCCAACAAGTAGTTCATTCCATTCAAATCAGATCAATGAAACCAAAATTTGAAAAGCATTTTGGAATGCCTCTGAATTAACAACAACGCATTTGAATACTGGTTCCCTTAAATTGAACAAGTGTTAGCATTATTATGTCGAAGCTACCTAGGAATGTGGACCTTCCAAGACTTTTTAAGGTGATATTTAACTTCCTAAAACCTAGAAAATGAAACTTTTAAGGTGATATCACCTTACTCTTCATTTTCTTTAGAGTGTAATTTTGGAAGGTGCCATATCTATTTACAATGTGAACCACTTGTTATTAAAGTCAGGTATATGTGATATTTGTCAGTTATACCACTCTTGGGAATAAATTAGTGAACCTGTGTAAATATTGCTAACAGGTCATGCTGGCAAATGTTTGATCATGTTAATTTTATGGTAGAATCAATGGTTGATGTCTTTGAACTATAGTGTATTTGATTTCCATTCTTATAAGGCTTTGATTTATATGGTCCTTGTGCTAGTAAAGCTATAGAATTTTCTGAGCAAGAAGTTCATTCTATTCAAATTAGATCAAATGAAACAAAAAATTGAGAAGCATTTTGGAATTCCTTTGAATTAACAGCAGCAGATTTGAATATCGGTTCCCTTGAATTGAATGAGGATTAGCATTTTATTCCGAAGCTACCAAGGAATGTTAATATTTCCAAGCCTTATAAATGTGATATTAACCTTCATAAAACTTAGAAATTTCATCAGCCTTGAATATAAGTTGTGATTTATCTCCTTGTCATTTCCTGTATAGTCTAATTAGGGGTAACTAGCATCCAGATTGCAGGTTTCAGTATGGGATATGGCCCATGGGTCTTTGTTTTTTATTATTGTAATTTTGGTAGCCACCATTTCTATTTACAATATGAGCCATTTGGTATTAAAATATGGTATGTGTGATGCTATCCAGACTGGAGCTTTGATGTTGGCTGACAACGGTATTTGCTATATAGATGAATTTGATAAAATGGATGTAAAAGATCATGTATATTCTAGTGAATGCTATGGACTTTGTATTGCACTTGGCCTTTTCAATTACATTTTGATTTGATTGGCATGTCATTGATCCACACTTCTAACAAGATCTACACATTTGCTATTAAAGGTTGCAATTAGTGAGGATATGGAGCAATAGACAATAAGAATTACAAAAGATGGCATTCAAGCAATTCTCAATGCTTGTACCTCTATCTCAGCAATTGCAAATCCTACTGGTGGGCATTATGATAAATCAAATCCTCTAAAGGTAATGTCTGCAGGTCATTTTAAATCCAAAGCATCATTCAAACTTGATTGATATTTGCAACATATTTTTTTAGTCCTTCTCATCATGTTGTTTGGTTTTGCAGTAAAATGTGGCACTTCCTCCTGCGATTCTCTCCAGGTTTGACCTCGTTTATGTCATGATAGATGAGCCAGATGATCAAACCGATCACCACATTGCAGATCATATTGTTAGAGTTCACCAAAAGCATGAAGATGCATTATCTCCATCTTTTACTACTGCTCAAATTCAGTGTTACATTGCTTACGCAAAATCCATTAAGCCAAAGGTTGTTTCTCTGTCCCATTTTGAACTGGTCTTCCAATTTCCAAAATAACTTTTAGCATTCTTTGCCTCTTTTCAGGAGCCCTTGACATTTCTTTTCACAATTGATTGTTTAATTCCTTAATTGATAATTATGCTTGAATGGAGTACAGCTAGGTACTGAATCTAGAAAGGTTCTAGTTGATGCATATGTATCCTTATGGTGAGGTGATGCTGCACAAGAAGATAGCTATTTTCAAGCTCCAAAAGTTTGAAAGTCTTGACTTGGATGCTGCATATACCATCTGTGCATGATAAATTTACATTAGAAAGAACTTGAACTTGAAACCAGCTCTTGTTTAGCAGATATATTTTTATGAAATTGGTTTAAATCCAGTAGCTCAGTTGCAGTGTGTTTTCATTGTGATTCAGTCACTAATTCAATTCTTATGGTACTAGCATGTACACAAGTCTCATATTACAACTCAACTATTGTTCTTTTAAAATTGATACATATTGTAATCCAGGCTGGATGTTTATGATGTTTCTATTCTAATTACATTATTTAATCACTTTACATTGCATGTGAACTAGATTGAAGGTTTGAAAGTGAAAATCCTTTACTGTATGCTTCAGGTTATGTGAGGGTGGTGAGCTGTTAGAATGGATCCTTTCAAGGTATGTGAATTCAGAGTTGCATTTTAATTTTCAAAGCATGTGCTATTGCATGTTTTTCTTTGGGTTTGGGTTCCATTTCTCTATTCCTTTACTTTAAACAAGTTCATTTTTTGGCTTCTAAGGTTTAGGTTTATTGGTGCTAAACTACATTGAAAGTTATGAAAATATTTGAATTCCCTTTTGTGGTCATTTGTTGGACATTAATAAAATTATCTTATCTTATCTGACTGCTCGAAGTAATATGGGGTTATGATAAAACTTGGATGATTCATTTTTATTTTTCCCCTTTTGTGGTCATTTATTTTTTCTACTGCTTGTACTAACTAGAAATTCTGAGAAAACTACTAACAAAGGAAAACAGGATGCATGAGTCCTTTCTGAGGGATCCCGTTGAAGAAGGTTTATCACCTTTTTTCTCTTATAGTTGTTAAGATTGGTGTACTCCACTAACAGGGTCATAACAGTAGGTTTCCAATTGCAATTGCTTTATTATATTTTGGTTTTTCCTTTCCAACAGCTCACAATTATCCTTTCTCAAGGCTTGAATGGGGTCAGACTGGTCTGTTGGCTGCTTGTTATGCTTTCCATTCATTTAGACAATATTCTGCTCAATCCCATAGAAATCCCACATAAATCCCTAATTTCATGGTCTATACATACGTTAAATTTCTCTATAGAAAGACAGTGCAGGAAATAACTAAAGGAGTGTTGGGGTCATGTTTTATTTCTCATATTAGGCCTTGAATCCAAGGTGTAGAGTCAATGATATAGGTGGTCTAGTTAATTCCTTGTATCCTCATATTTGGGCTAAGCCTTGTGCTATCTTAATTATTGTTGCGCATAGGTTTCATTTGAAATTTAGTACCTAAACATATTCTGAAACCAATCTTTCAAGGAAGACAAGACACTATTTCATACTCGCAAGGGGATGCTAAGTTTATCAAAGGTAGTGAACTGTTAAAGGTAATTATTCTGCAATTATTTCTTTTTTGTTATGGGTTTTATTGTGATCTGATTTGATTCAGATTTTGTCTCCAATATCTTCTCTAAAATTTCATCTCCGCTTTGTTCCTTGTTCATATATGGAGTCTTAAATACTCTCAGATATCTATCTTCCACCTCGAGTGCCTGATTTGCCACCCAATCTGTTCCTCTTATGGAAGTGCTTCTAATTTGATGAAATTCACTATTTTTAAATGAGCAGTTGGCCTGTTTAAATGATTTCAATTGTTTTAAGAGATGATTTTGGGGATAAGCCTTACTTTTCATTGTGTTTATGATTATTTAAGAGTTCTTCTACCACAATATCTTGAAACCAAGCATTCGCAAACTTTCATCCCTGCAGTCAAGGCATTGGCTTTGCCTTGCTTGTTTGTATAGTCCCCTATTCCTTTCTCTTAGATTGTTTTGAACTGATCTTTTTTTGATCTAGAAGGAACTCTCCTCCACAGCATGCTTTCTGGGGTTTCTTTTTTACCCCATTGAAGTTGATCTTTATCTGTCTTTCCTTTGGAGGTTTCCAAGATTCTTCTAGAGTAGTCAGCTTTCCTTCGTTAAGAACCTGTAGGCATAACATGACTTTCTTGGGCATCCATTTATAAACCTGGACTTTGTCTAAGGAAACTTGTATTTGTCAGGTAGATCTCTCCTTGGAATAAATTAGTTAGCCTGTGTAGATATTTCCAATAGGTCCTACTGGCAAATTTTTGATCCCATTAATTTTCCGCTAGAAACCATTGTTCATGCCAATCAAATATAGTCTGTTTGACTTTCTTTCTTACAAGTTTTTGATTTATATGGTCCTTGTCTTAATAAACTTACAGGAATTCCCCAACGAGTAGTTCATTCCATTCAAATTAGATCAATGAAACAAAAATTTGAGAACCATTTTGGAATGCCTCTGAATTAACAACAGCCCATTTGAATATTGGTTCCCTTAAATTGAATGAGTGTTAGCATTATTATGTCGAAGCTACCTAGGAATGTGGACTTTCCAAGACTTTTTAAGGTGATATTTAACTTCCTAAAACCTAGAAAATGAAACTTTTAAGGTGATATCACCTTACTCCATTTTCTTGAGAGTGTAATTTTGGAAGGTGCCATATCTATCTACTATGTGAACCACTTGTTATTAAAGTCAGGTATATGTGATATTTGTCAGTTAGACCACTCTTGGGAATAAATTAGTGAACCTGTGTAAATATTGCTAACAGGTCATGCTGGAAAATGTTTGATACTGTTAATTTTCTGCTAGAATTATTGGTTCATGCCTTTGAACTGCAGTCTATTTGATTTCCATTCTTATAAGGCTTTGATTTATATGGTCCTTGTGCTAGTAAAGCTATAGAGTTTTCCTAGCAAGAAGTTTATTCTATTCAAATCTGATCAAATGAAACAAAAAATTGAGAAACATTTTGGAATGCCTTTGAATTAACAGCATCGGATTTGAATATCAGTTCCCTTGAATTGAATGAGGATTAGCATTTTATTGCGAAGATACCAAGGAATGTTAATATTTCCAAGCCTTATAAATGTGATATTAACCTTCATAAAACTTAGAAAGTTCATCAGCCTTGAATAGAAATTGTGTTTTATCTCCTTGTCATTTTTTGTATAGTCTAATTAGGGGTAAGTAGTATCCATCCTTGCGGGTTTCAGTATGGGATATGGCCCATGGGTCTTTGTTTTTTATTCTTGTAATTTTGGTAGCCAATGTTTCTATTTACAATATGAGCCACTTGGTATTAAAATATGGTAAATGTGATGCTATCCAGGCTGGAGCTTTGATGCTGGCTAACAACAGTATTTATTGTATAGATGAATTTGATAAAATGTATGTAAAAGATCATGTATATTCTATTGAATGCTATGGACATTGTATTGCACTTGGAATTTTCAATTACATTTTGATTTGATTGGCATGACCGTTGATCCACACCTCTAACAAGATCTACACATTTGCTATTAAAGGTTGCAATTCATGAGGCTATGGAGCAGCAAACAATAATTATTACAAAAGATGGCATTCAAGCAACTCTCAATGCTTGTAACTCTATATTAGAAGCTGCAAATCCTACTGGTGGGAATTATGATAAATCAAATCCGCTAAAGGTAATTTATGCAAGTCATTTTAAAGCCAAAGCATCATTCAAACTTGATTGAGATTGCAACATGTTTTTTTGGTCTTTCTCATCATGTTGTTTTGTTTTGCAGTACAATGTGGCACTTCCTCCTGTTATTGTATCCAGGTTTGACCTGGTTATGCCATGGTAGATGAGCCAGATGATCAGACAGATCACCATATTGCAAATCATATTGTTAGAATTCATGAAAATAATGTAGAGGCATTACCTCCATCTCTTACTACTACTCAAATTTAGCGTTACATTGCTTACGTAAAAACCCTTAAGCCAAAGGTTGTTTCTCTGTCCCATTTTGAAATGGTCTTCCAATTTCCAAAAGAACTTTTGGCATTCTTTGCTTCTTTTCAGGAGCCCTTGACATTGCTTTTCACAATTGGTTGTTTAATACCTTAGTTGAGAATTATGGTTGAATGGAGTACAGATAGGTACTGAAGCCAGAAAGGTTCTAGTTGATGCATATGTATCCTTATGGCAAGGTGATGCTGCACAAGAAGATAGCTATTTTCAAGCTCCAAAAGTTTGAAAGTCTTGACTTGGCTGCTGCACATACCATCTGCAGCATCACTACTGCTCAATCATTCAAACTTGGTTGAGATTGCAACATGTTTTTTTGGTCTTTCTCATCATGTTGTTTTGTTTTGCAGTACAATGTGGCACTTCCTCCTGCTATTGTATCCAGGTTTGACCTAGTTTATGCCATGATAGATGAGCCAGATGATCAGACAGATCACCATATTGCAGATCATATTGTTAGAATTCATGAAAAGAATGTAGAGGCATTATCTCCATCTCTTACTACTGCTCAAATTTAGCGTTACATTGCTTATGCAAAAACCCTTAAGACAAAGGTTGTTTCTCTATCCCATTTTGAACTGGTCTTCCAATTTCCAAAAGAACTTTTAGCATTGTTTGCCTCTTTTCAGGAGCCCTTGACATTTCTTTTCACAATTGGTTGTTTAATACCTTAGTTGAGAATTATGGTTGAATGGAGTACAGATAGGTACTGAAGCCATAAAGGTTCTAGTTGATGCATATGTATCCTTATGGCGAGGTGATGCTGCACAAGAAGATAGCTATTTTCAAGCTCCAAAAGTTTGAAAGTCTTGACTTGGCTGCTGCACATACCATCTGCAGCATCACTACTGCTCAATCATTCAAACTTGATTGAGATTGCAACATGTTTTTTTTGTCTTTCTCATCATGTTGTTTTGTTTTGCAGTACAATGTGGCACTTCCTCCTGCTATTGTATCCAGGTTTGACCTAGTTTATGCCATGGTAGATGAGCCAGATGATCAGACAGATCACCATATTGCAGATCATATTGTTAGAATTCATGAAAAGAATGTAGAGGCATTATCTCCATCTCTTACTACTGCTCAAATTTAGCGTTACATTGCTTATGCAAAAACCCTTAAGCCAAAGGTTGTTTCTCTGTCCCATTTTGAACTGGTCTTCCAATTTCCAAAAGAACTTTTAGCATTCTTTGCCTCTTTTCAGGAGCCCTTGACATTGCTTTTCACAATTGGTTGTTTAATACCTTAGTTGAGAATTATGGTTGAATGGAGTACAGATAGGTACTGAAGCCAGAAAGGTTCTAGTTGATGCATATGTATCCTTATGGCGAGGTGATGCTGCACAAGAAGATAGCTATTTTCAAGCTCCAAAAGTTTTAAATTCTTGACTCGGCTGCTACACATACCATCTGTGTATGATGAATTTACATTAGCAAGAACTTGAACTTGAAACCAACTCTAGTTTAGCAGATATATTTTTATGAAACTGGTTTAAATCCAGTAGCTCAGTTGCTGTGTGCGTTCACTGCAAGTCAGTCACTAATTCAATTCTTATGGTACTACCATGTACACAAGTCTCATATTACAACTCAACTATTGTTCTTTTAAAATTGGTACAGATTCTAATCCAAGCCAGATCTATAGGATGTTTGTATTATAATTACATTATTTACTCGCTTTACACTAACTGTGAACTAGATTGAAGGTTTGAAAGTGACAATCCTATACTGTATGCTTCAGTTTATGTGTGGGTGGTGAGCTGTTAGAACGGATCCTTTCAAGGTATGTGAATTCAAAGTTGTATTTTAATTTTCAAGGCATGTGATATTGCATGTTTTTCTTTGGATTTGGGTTCCATTTCTCTATTCCTTTACTTTAAATTTGTTCATTTTTTGGCTTCTAAGGTTTAGGTTTATTGGTGCTAAACTACATTGAAAGTTATGCAGATATTTGAATTCCCTTTTGTGGTCATTTGTTGGACATTAATAAAATTATCTTATCTTATCTGACTGCTCGAAATAATATGGGGTTATGATAAAACTTGGATGATTCATTTTTATTTTTTCCCTTTTGTGATCATTTATTTTTTCTACTCCTTGTACTAACTAGAAATTCTGAGAAAACTACTAACAAAGGAAAACACGATGGATGAGTCCTTTCTGAGGGATCTCGTTGAAGAAGGTTTACCTCCTTTTTTCTCTTATAGTTGTTAAGATTGGTGTAATCCACTAACAAGGTCATAACAATAGGATTTTAATTGCAATTGCTTTATTAGATTTATCTTTTACCTTTCCAACAGCTCACAGTAATCCCTCCTTAAAGCCTCAATGGAGTCAGACTGGTTTGTTGGCTACTTTTTAAGCTTTCCATTCATTTATCCAAGCTTCTGCTCAATCCCATAGAAATCCCACATAAATCCTGAATTTCATGGTTTATACATGGGGTAAATTTTTGTGTAGAAATAATTTGCAGGAAAGAGTTGAAGGAGTGTTGGGGTCATGTTTTCTTTCTCCTATTAGGCCTTGAATCCAAGGTGCAGATTCAATGATACAAGTGGTTTAGTTAATGCCCTGTATCCTGAGATTTGGACCAAATCTTGTGCTATCTTAATTATTGTTGCAAATAGGTTTCATTTGAAAGTTAGTACCTAAACATATTTTGAAACCAATCTTTCAAGGAAGACAAGATAATATTTCATACTCGCAAGGGGATACTAAGTTTATCAAAGCTAGTCAAAGGTAATTATTCTACAATTATTTCATTTTTGCTATGGGTTTTATTTTCGTCTGATTTGATTCATATTCTCTCTCCAAGATCTTCTCTAAAATTCCGTCTCAGCTTTGTTCCTTGTTCATCTCTGGAGTCTTAAATACTCTCAGATCTCTATCTTCCACGTCGAGTTCCTAATTTTCCACCCAATCTATTCCTCTGATGGCAGTACTTCTAATCTGATGAAATTCACTATTTTTGAATGAGAAGCTGACCTGTTTTAATGATTTCAATTGTTTTAAGATCTTATTTTTGGGATAAGCCTTTCTTTTCATTGTGTTTATGATTATTTAAGAGTTCTTCTACCACAATATGTTGAAACCAAGCATTTGCAAACTTTCATCCCTCCAGTCAAGGAATTGGCTTTGTCTTGCTTGTTTGTATAGTCCCCTATTCCTTTCGTTTAGATTGTTTTGAATTGGTCCTTTTTTTTATCTAGAGGGAAGTCTCCTACACAGCATGTTTTCTGGGGTTTCTTTTGTTACCCCATTGAAGTTGATCTTTATCTGGCCTCCCTTTGGAAGTTTCCAAGATTCTTCTGGAGTAGTCAGCTTTCCTTCATCAAGAACCTGCAGGCATAACATGAATTTCTTGGGCATCCATGTCTAAACCTTTCCTTTGGCTAAGGAAACTTGTATTTTCAGGTAGACCACTCCTAGGAATAAATTAGTCAACCTGTGTAGATATTGCCAATAGGTCCCGTTGGAAAATGTTTGATCCCGTTAATTTTTTACTATTCATTGTTCATGCCAATCAACTATATTCTATTTGAATACCTTTCTTACAAGTCTTTGATTTATATTGTCCTTCTCTTAATAAACTTATAGGTGTTCCCCAACAAGTAGTTCATTCCATTAAAATCAAATCCAATGAAACCAAAATTTGAGAAGCATTTTGGAATGCCTCTGAATTAACAACAACGCATTTGAATACTGGTTCCCTTAAATTGAACGAGTGTTAGCATTATTATGTCGAAGCTACCTAGGAATGTAGACTTTCCAAGACTTTTTAAGGTGATATTTAACTTCCTAAAACCTAGAAATGAAACTTTTAAGGTGATATCACCTTACTCTTCATTTTATTGAGAGTGTAATTTTGGAAGGTGCCATATCTATTTACTATGTGAACCACTTGTTATATAAGTCAGGTATATGTGATATTTGTTAGTTAGACCACTCTTGGGAATAAATTAGTGAACTTATGTAAATATTACTAACGGGTCATGCTAGCAAATGTTTGTTCCTGTTAATTTTTTGCTAGAATCCATGGTTCATGCCTTTCTACTGTAGTCAATTTGATTTCCATTCTTATAAGGATTTTATTTGTATGGTCCTTGTGCTGGTAAAGCTATAGAATTTTCCCAGCAAGAAGTTCATTCTATTCAAATTAGATCAAATGAAACAAAAAATTGAGAAGCATTTTGGAATGCCTTTGAATTAACAACAGCGGATTTTAATATCGGTTGTCTTGAATTGAATGAGGATTATCATTTTATTGCGAAGCTACCAAGGAATGATAATCTTTCCAAGACTTATAAATGTGATATTAACCTTCATAAAACTTAGAAAGTTCATCAGCCTTGAATATAAACTGTGATTTATCTCCTTGTCATTTCCTATATAGTCTAATTAGGGGTAAGTAGCATCCAGATTGCGGGTTTCAGTATAGGATATGGCCCATGGGTCTTTGTTTTTTACTCTTGTAATTTTGGTAGGAACTGTTTCTATTTACAATATGAGCTACTTGGTATTAAAATCTGGTATGTGTGATGCTATCCAGGCTGGAGCTTTGATGTTGGATGACAATGGTATTTGCTGTATAGATGAAGTTGATAAAATGGATGTAAAAGATCAGGTATATTCTAGTGAATGCTATAGAATTTGCATTGCACTTGTCCTTTTCAATTACATTTTGATTAGATTGCCATGCCATTGATCCACACCTCTAACAAGATCTACACATTTTCTATTAAAGGTTTCAATTCATGAGGCTATGGAGTAACAGACAATAAGCATTACAAAAGCTGGCATTCAAGCAACTCTCAATTCTTGTACCTCTATCTTAACAGCTGCAAATCCTACTGGTGGGAATTATGATAAATCAAAGCCGCTAAAGGTAATGTCTGCAGGTCATTTTAAAGCCAAAGCATCATTAAAACTTGATTGAGATTTGCAACATGTTTTTTTGGTCTTTCTCATCATGTTGTTTGGTTTTGCAGTACAATGTGGCACTTCCTCCTGTGATTCTCTCCAGGTTTGACCTAGTTTATGTCATGATAGATGAGCCAGATGATCAGACAGATCACCATATTGCAGATCATATTGTTAGAGTTCACCAAAAGCATGAAGATGCAATATCTCCATCTTTTACTACTGCTCAGATTCAGTGTTACATTGCTTACGCAAAAACCCTTAATCCAAAGGTTGTTTCTTTGTCCCATTTTGAACTGGTCTTCCAGTTTCCAAAATAACTTTTAGCATTCTTTGCCTCTTTTCAGGAACCCTTGACATTGCTTTTCACAATTGATTGTTTAATGCCTTGATTGGTAATTATGCTTGAACTAAGTATAGCTAGGTACTGAAGCCAGAAAGGTTCTAGTTGATGCATATGTATCCTTACGGCGAGGTGATGCTACACCTGGTAGTCGAGTTGCATACATAATTATAGTGAGAGAATTGGAAGCTTTGATAATATTGTCTGAGTCCATTGCTCGTGTGCATTTGGATTTTAAGGTACATAGGACTTCCATTTTTTTCTGACATTAGCAGATACTATAAGATATCCTGTAATGATTGTCTGGGATTGTTGGAATGTTACCAGGTGTGGTCAGCCCATGTTCATATGGCAGCAAGAATAATAATCACATCCATCATCAGGTTTCCTTATTGCAAACGTTCTCTCTTTTACCTTTGTTTCAGTTTGACACAATATTTTGTTAAGTTATGATCTAATATGTGTTCCTGCTATACAGTGTTGACTCAAATGAGATTGATCTAGCTGATTTCGAAGATGCTGAGAATAATAATATAGATAGAGGTGCTGGGGTCAACGAGAACCAACCTACAGAAGCAGATGACCATCAACCTTCAGGTAAGTGCATGGAATACATTATGTTAGAAATTGGTTTTTACATGTTAGATGGGCTGCAGCATTGTTATGCCCATGGTTTTGTATTTACAAATTTATTGTTTAGGGGATGGGATAGCAGTAGCAAAAGGAAAAGATGGTGATCAACCAAAGAAGAAAATGACAGTTACATATGAGCATTTCCAAAAATTTACTCGTGCACTTGTCATGCGGCTTAGACAACATGAAGAATCAAATAAAGATAGTATTGTGATAGTTTACATGTTCTATCCATGTTACTATATCTGTTAGGAACTTGGCACACCATCTGGAATTTTTATAACTTTGAAAGCGGTTTGATAAATCACTCACTATTTTGATGAAGATAATCATATCAAGAAACTCACAATGCTATTGTAACCTTCCATTGTGTTGACTGATGGGTCATTTAGTACCTGATGTTACAAATAGATTCATTTATTTATTATTTGGTTTCTGCAGAGGCTGGTTTGGATGGTTTGAAACAGGCATATTTAATCAAGTGGTACGTTGAAGATTTGAACTCCCAGTAGGTGTTTGATACAATGAGTGGACTACTGGAGGAGGTAAAATGTGTGAGATCTATTATACAGGTTGGGAAAACTTAAATATAATTTTTCTTTAAATTTCTTCTCCATTGATTTTAAGGTTCTATGCAGTATTAGCTAGGGTGCAGTGGGTCACTGTGTTAAGCAATTCATATCGTGTTTTGCATCATTTGATAGATAAGGAAGGTGTCCTCGTGATTCTTGATGACAGCCAGACAGCACCAGTACCTAGGACAAAAGGATCATCCCAATCAACTAAGAATGATCAGAGGGTTTTAGCAGTTAATCCTAACTTTGTGTTGGAGTAGTAGGCTCTTTAGTATAAAATTTCAGCTAGACTGTCATGGTTTCCTCCATTTATTGCAGGGATATCTTACAGATGGGATATTTTTCAACTGAAGCTTTGAGAGGGGTGATCCAATAGAATTTGAAATTGGCAGTGGTCAAGTAATCAGAGGTTAGCTCTTGGGGTTTATAGTTTATAGTTTATAATTTTGGGTTTCCATATATATGTATGCTTTTAATGATTAGGAAAATTTATTTGAGTTGTTTGTGAGTTTTGAAGTTGACATTTACTTGAAATATGATGATAAAACTTTGTATGCCAAAACTCTCTTTGTGAGATCTGAATTTACTATTTCTCAAGGGACATAAGAAGTCAAGATTGTATCACTGTTTGAAATTCATAATTGATGTCAAATTTTGATCAATTATTGCATCTTTATTTGAGATACAATCAAAACATATCCTTTCAAAACTGAAAACATGGATTTGGTTTGCACATTGCAATTACACTTGGTGGTTTGTGTCAAATTCATTGGTATGCTCATTTGACCACTATATTTGAAGATTTCTTAGTAAATGCATGCAATTATTAATTGATAATGTCTTTGTGCCTTGAAGGTGAGCTGGTTTCCCATATAAAATTTACAGTCGTGTTGATACCAAATTGATCAGACAAAATCACAAGGCATCCATTGCAAGAATTGAATCCAACAAAGTCTATTGATGATCCGGAGATAAAAGCATGGCTAGCTTTAGGCAAGACCAAGTCCAAAAAAATGGAGGTGAAAAAAAAGAAAGGTCATTTGATCTCTTTGTACAGTATATTTATTATTTACCAATCTATTGCTACAATTCATTTGTTGGTATCTCAAGCTATAGTAGAACATAAATTATTAAATTAAATTTTATTTGTTACATTCAAAAAAGATTATGAAGATAATTCAGTAGATGATAGCCAAAAGTCTGAAAGAATACAAGTCATTATTAACATAGGTGGTTTGTGTAGGTTGAAAGTTGTAATGTGGCTGAAGCATTCAGGATGCTTGAAGTTGCCCTTCAACAATCTGCAACTGATCATGCTACTGGTAAATCCTACAACTTTCTTGATAAAGGTGGTCAGTTTACAGGGGATCATAAATTGGTAGTGTGTGCAAGGGCATAAGAGAAGAGAGAACACACACACAAGTTCTCAACTGTACATATATTGTGTACTCTTCATATTCCATGAACAAACAATTAATTCTGCATTGAATTGTATATATTTGATAGGGCACTTCAAAATAATCTACTGTTTGTAATAAAGGAGTTAAACTTCTGCATAAAGACCTAATATAGATTCATAGTTGTTATGTTCTTAAATGATGGAGAAAGTTTAAGTCAATTTACAACCATGACTGTATACAGGCAGATGTTGAGGAAAGCATCGTTGTTGGTGGCGAGTGTAGTCTATTGAGGCTTCCTTCAAAGGTTGATGCTATCAAAGATACACTTGAAAACAATGAGCAAAAGGTGTGATATTTGTCTCTGTCATTCATGATCAAGTTCAATGGAGGTGGAAAAGATTCCAGAGCCATGTTTTATAGTCAAATGACACATTATTTGTTGAACGTAGAAATATTATGTGTATACAAAATTACATTTTTTTAATCTTTTGCAACTTGTTATTACATAGGCTTTAAACTGTGTCAGCCTTTGTGGTGCTCATAGATTGGTGCAGGCAATGTTAAACGGGCTTTAAGCTACCCATTGAAATTAATTGCAAAGAATGCTGGAGTGAATGGAATTGTCGTGGCTGAAAAGGTAAGGACAAAACCTACCATGATTGTCAATTAATTTTCATGCCTATTGGAGTTCTTTTCCTTTTAATGCAGACAAACTTATTTACATTGAGAGTCAACCTAATTGCAGATGGTGTTATTTCTCTATTCGCTACGCTTTTTAATATATACTAGACTTAAATTACATTCTTTATTTTTCTTAGGCACTGAATAGTGTAGATTTAGCCTTTCAAGTTTAATTAACCAATTCTTAAATTGAATTTGTTAGATTATATTTTCCTATTTTGCACATGATCTCGGTTACTATTGTTAACTGTTGAACATTATAAATAATTTTCTTCATTGTTTTTCTACTTTACAGTTCATTGTTTTTCTACTTACAAGTGAGAATTTTCTATTGGATTTTGCAGGGGTGAGCTTAAATAAGTGGTCCATTGAGTATGAAGAGCCCACTACTGAGGATTTGCCATTGAGTATGAAGAGCCTATTGCTGAGGGTTTCAAGCTATTAAGTATGGTTTTGAAGCTTCCACGGGATCTAAGTATGGCTTAACAACCAAGTACAAGTGGGATGGTTTAGCTATTGTAATATTTTGAAAAATCATCAATGTACTAGATGATTTTCATGTAAAGTTACATGGAGATAGTTTTTGAGAAAACTCATATTTATTGTAATACTTGACATTTCATATAATATAATTTGTGCAGTTTAAAACTTATATGGTTGTACTTTATATTATTTATAAGTGTTGTAATTAACTAATTAACGTGACATTGCATAATTCATGTGTATTAGATGATGATAAATAATTTATGATTCTTTTTTTAATTTAAACATAATATCATATTAAAATTTTATATTGATTAATAATGGACACTATTAAAACTACTAAAATATAATAACCACATAAAATGACTAAAAATGACTAAATTAGTGACCAATAATTGAGATTAATGACCAAAATTCACATATATAATGACCAAAAATTGAGAGATACGTGACCAAACAATGAGATATAAATGACCAAAAAAATGACCAAAATTCGCATATTAATGACCAAAAAGCAGTTTTGGTGGCTAATTTACGGTCTTTTATTACGCGACCAAATTTGGTCATATTCTAGTTCTTCATGTGGTCATTAATTTGGTTATAAATGTGGTCATATATTTGGTCATTGATTCAAATATATGACCAAATTAATGACCAAATATATGACCAAATAAATGACCAGCTCACAAGCTATAAATGACCAAAATAAAAATGACCAATTTTGGTCGCATAATAAAAAACCGTAAATTAGCCACCAATGATCGCCAAACCAAAAGTGGTCATTGATATGTGGATTTTGGTCATTTATTTGGTCACTAATCTCCCATTTTCCACTAGTGCTAGTTTGGGCTTTACCAAAAGTAAAGCAGATTCCAACCTTTATTACAAGGTTAAGGAAGGGAACCCAGTAATACTCTTACTATATGTAGATGACCTGTTTGTAACAGGTGAGGATGGGTTGATTGCTGACACGAAGAGGAAGCTTGCTGCTGAGTTCGAGATGAAGGACTTGGGTATGATGCATTACTTTCTAGGAATGGAGGTGTGGTAGAATGCGGATGGAAAATCCCTAGGACAAGGGAAGTATGCAGTAGAGATCTTGAAGAGGTTCAGGATGATGGACTGCAAGGCCATGATCAAACCTATGGCATCAAACCTAAAGCTATTGAGTGATGCTTCATCAGAGTCAATTGATGCTACGATGTATCGTCAGATGATTGGGTCCTTTATGTACCTAATGAACATGCGACCATATATTTTCTTTGTTGTGAACACATTGAGCTAGTTCCTCATAGATCCGAGACATGTTCACTTGATTGCTACAAAGCACATTCTGAGGTTGTAATGCCCCTCTTGTATGCCCTAAGTGTTGTAAAATTTTTAGTATTTATTATAAAATGTTTTCTGGTGTGGAGCTGAAGGCGAAGGCCCCATCAGTGAAACCTCATGAGTTGGGGGATTTACTTCCTTAATTTTGTAGGTCTATGAAACTTAATAGATTGCCGCAACTTCACAACAGAAAACTAAACAGAGGGGTAAAGGATGAGGAAACCCAAGGGAAAGCCTCTATAGACGGATTCGCACTCGTTCTTAGCATCAACATAAGGGTTAAGTACAAATAATTAAGACGAGAAGAAAACAACCAAAGGAGCTACATGTCTCGGGACAATAGTTCGTAGTCCCATTAAAAAAAAACATAACTTAGAGAGAGACAAGATAGCACCATGGCATACAGTGCTAATGATTAAATGGAAAACATACCTTTTTACTAAGTTATATATATATATTTATATGAAAGGCGTTTCATATAGGGGAACCTTATAGGAGTGAAAGGCTTCATATAATACAAGAAAATGATAAACTAAGTCTTTATAAAAAAGACAAATATTATTATTATATGGTGTCCATCTATAAGGAAAAAGAGATAAGAGACATGAAGTATTAAAGCCTTTAGACATTAATTCCCCTTATAAAAGAAGACATAGATTATTATTATAAGATCTAAGGAATGGATTAATTCCTTCTAGACTTAATGAAGATGGATTAAGTCGTTTGCTTATAAGTTTATTATATGAATTATGCC